>RXPK01000317.1:1374812-1782235 GCA_004143645.1 Protaetia brevitarsis | reverse complement strand
ATTCCTCGAAATTTTAATTTTATGTTTGTGTTTTCCAGTATATTCCTATTAACTTTATATATTTTTTTGATATTTTTAGTTTCTTAGTTCCTCTATTATGTTCTCCCTTCTTAATGAGTTGAAATGCCCTTCTAAAATCTATGAATATTATATGTTTACCATTACATTCCCCTCTTTCTCTATCACGTGATATAATATGTATGGCGGTTAATTAGTTGATCTTCCCGGTCTAAAATTCATTGATTAATCGCCCAAACCACATTCTCTGGAATTACAATTTCAGCTTTTTATTTATACTTTACTTTCTGGATGTGGATTTACCTTAACATTATATTTATTTTTTTGTTCATGTACTTACAATTATCACCGTATTGGATTGTAATCTGTTGGGTATTAATAAAAATTATTATTATTATTATTATTATTATTATTATTATATTTGCTCATGCTTTGTAGATTATATTTAGCAGCGTTATAGATCTATAGTTTTCGCACTTCTCTTTATCTTTCCTTTGGTAGATTAGGATAATAATACCTGTATTCCAGTCATTTTATTTTGTCTCCATATAAGTTGATATATCTGCTTGCTCTGCTGTTGTCCTCCATACTTTAGCATTTCCGCCACTATTCCATCTTCCCCTGGAGCTTTATTATTACGAAAGGTTTCCAATTTCTTCTTGCACCTCAATTTTTGTAGGACATTAAACTTGTTCTCATCTTCTTCAATTAGTGTATCCTCCGTTTTTGTATGTGCGTCTTCTTTTCATTTAGGATTTGTTGGTAGTAATCATTCCATAAGATTTCCGATTAATTGGGGATTATTAATCGTGTTCGATTTTTCCAACTCTAGTTTCATCCCTCTTGTTTTTGTTCCAATTTTTAAAATTCCGACACTTTAGCTTTTATAAACATTTTCTTAAGTTATTTCTACTAACCTTCTCGTTTATTTCCCCCAACTTTTTAATCTTTCATTTTTTCCCTTATATATCCCATTTGCCTTATTTTTAATGTGTTATAGACTTTTCTGTTTTGTTCGTCCTTTTGTTCATCAATAGTATCTACACTTAGCGTTTTTTGTTTTCGGATTTTCTTCACATTCGTGGTCATATCAGTCCTTTTCTGTCTATTTATATACCTTTCGTATTTATCACTTCCTTCGCCGTCTGTTCTGCTCATAAAAGTTCATAAAAAATTATTATGATTATGGAAGGTATCTCTAATATAAATTTGCTGCTTTAACCTTGAACACCTGTATATTCACATATTGATATATGTATTTATCTTTATTCATAATGAAAGGTTTTCTTAATTTTCTATCAAATCTCAATTCCTTTATTATCGCTTCGTGTGTCTCTCATATGGACTACAGAAAAAAAAAAAATTAGGGGAAAACAAACTTAAACGTCAATAAAAATTCTCAGGTGCACATTTTTGCGTTTTATAAGATTTTATTTTTTAGATTATATGTACTTATTGCAAGTGCACCAGATGCTAGTACGGAAATAACAAATACGTGATCAATTACATAAATAACAAGCATTCCATTTCGATTTAATTTATTATCCGTCGAAGAAATCGGGCAGTTTCCAGAAAACAATAAAAGTGATATTGATCCCGAAAAAGATGAGACAACCACTAAACTCCACAATAAACCTGCGAAAGCAATAAAGTTGTGTGTAAGATTACCTGACCTCTCCGGTCCGAATCGTTTGCATATATTACATTTATTGATTCAGCGAGCGACGATAAATTGAATGTGGACTGCTAGTTTTTCACTGTCCAAACGTATCGGTCTCCGGGGTACTATCAAAGCCCGAAGTGCATTTTCGAATCAACTTTGATCCCCCTAGCTAACTACTAACTCTGGAGCCTTACCTTACCTCAGCGGTTCCATTTCACCAAATACCCTAACACATGTAAGTATTTGTACAAGGTGTATAGATTTAAAACACTGTAATCGAGTATGCACACATAAATTATTAGTTTAAATAGGATGAATTACAATTAAAAAAAACTGTAGAATTATGAAGTTTCCAAGCTTCATTCGCTATTTGCACACCAATTCATCAAAAAAAGAAAACACAATGCATGCCGTATGAACGATAGAAAATAATTCTACTAAATTGAAATTAAAGTTGTACCTACACCAAAGTAATTCTATAGTATGAATAAGCCTTTATCTTACATTATAACATTGACATTTATATGTTTAGAATGTGTATGATGCTTTTGCTTTGTTTTCTTTAATTTTTCATATGTCTGAGTAGTATGATAGATAGTACATCGACTTCAAACAGACATATGATTCGATTTTCAGAGAAAGAGTGTATAAACGAAGCACTAGTAAGATTAAAAATTTCAAAAAAAGGTAATAACCTGATGAAAATAACACTAAGAGACACAACAAATAAAATTTTGATAAACGGTAAGTATTGAGAGAAATTTACAGTTAGAAAACGCGAAAAAACAACACGACCCCCTCGCGACGAACTTATTTAATATAGTAATGAAAATAACAATAAGGAAAAGCAATATCCAAATAACAGGTTCGATTTACCATAATAAGATTCAGTGTATTGCATATGTAGACGACATAGTTCTAGTAACAAGATCCAAAAAAGAACTTCAAAAGCAAAAAGAAAAATGAGCGACATATAAACAATGAAAAAACAAAATACATGGAAACGAGAGCAAAGGTAATAGAGGAAAACAAATATGCCAAATTCAGGACAGCAATCTCAATGTCCACGCACTACATCCTCCAGAATTATCCCAAAGTTTTTGTTGTAATCAGTATGTCAATCATTCCAAATAAATGTCTTCTTAGCTGTATTTAAAATCTAGTGCTAGTATATAAGCTTTCCATCCTTTCCCCTTCTCGGGATTACGATAAGCTTCATTGCAGGTTCATGACTCTCTGTACTAAAATTAGTATGCCTGTAATTTGAGAAACTTTCCTATCAGGCACGTACCAGTCCAGGTTGTTGCCTTTTAAATCGTAGTTTGCGCGCTAACAAGAAGTGGTGGTCAAAGGTAGCCGACAATGAGTCCACGGCCTTTCTACTTATGTAATTTTTTGATTTTATTGATCTTCTGACTATTACAAGTAAAATCTGCCTAATGAAGGTTTGTTAAGCCGAAACCGGTCGCAGAAAGGTTACAGTAAATAATAAAATAATTAGGAAGTACTACATATTTTTATACGTCTATTTTATATAATTGTTTGCTAACGTTATATCCATCAGCTCTTTCCCTTTTGAGTTTAAGAAAATTTGCCATTACGAATTGTCTCCCACTACTCTGGTTGATGATAGATCACAATTATCAAAAAAAAAATTCAATCCGGTAATTATATCCCTGGACATATACAGGGTGTATCAGATATAGAGGTAAATATAATAATATATAGCAGCTGTAATCACATCGCAATCAAAAAGTCTTAATGCACAGAGGGTCTACCTGTAAGCATTAACGAGAAAAAAAATATTTTATGAATGGCGTGGGCTAGAGCCGCACCTGTGTCCAACCTAAATGCTGTCCCGAGTATAGCCCCACATACCACTATCATTCAGCCATTACCGCTCTTAGTTTTGTGTGGATCGCCGCTTGGAGTACAAGCCACTTCGAACATTTTATTTAAATTCTTCCCGTCTCGAAAAAACGATCTTTTTCAGGACCATCATGATTTCATATAAAGAAAATCGAAGCTTGATACATCGGCAAAAGCGCGGGAATGTACAGATTTATTTTCGCGCGACATCATAGTAAAAAGGCGTATTTGCAAATTTTCTGTATCTACATTTATTTCTGTGTAATTCAATTCAATTCATTTTGTGTTATTTGATTAAATAAATCCAAAAGAAATAACCCAGATTCATGTGGTACCGTTTACTAACAACTAACTCTCGATTCGACAAAGCAAAAGAAAAATATTTACGTTTTTTGCAACTACTTGAAGTCGCACATCCAGTAAAACTTGAACGTCTTATCAGGATATTAAAAATAATACTTTGTAGACTTACGTAGAATGCTCTTAACAAAAAAGGAATGTTTATTTTATAAAAAGAAGAAATTTAAAATGCCTCAGTTTTTGCTATTTTTACAAGGGCCTTTATTTATCAGAATGAGTTAAATGAACTTACGGCATATCATTAAGAATAATACTAAATGAGTGCAATGTATTTATACATAATACCACGTTTAGCGGGTGCTTAACATGATGTTTCCTTGCATCAGGCCCGAACGAAGAATTTTTGACTATAAATTTTACTTTTTTTTATTCTTTAATGCTTACCTCTACACCATAATGGTAGAAGAGGAAGGATTATATATATATATTCTTTAATGCTAAAATCCGGTTTCGGTGGGTTTGTGCTTTATATGTCGTCCAGTTAGCACCCAAGCAAAATTTACTTTTTTATTTGATACACCCTGTATATGCCTTTCCCCTGACCTTATAACCGATATGCTCGGCATTTCTGAAATTTATTGCATACCAGTTCACATAGAATACCTGCTAGACCACTTGTTCCTGTAAACTCAGGTTTCTATATAACTGTGAAGTTGGAATTCTTCATCGCCACAGGAAATGTTCCGAAAGTCGCCTTGCTATGTTAAAGATTGTCCTGGATGAGCCTCAACTTGGCCATCGAAATCTTTCGTGAGCTTAAAGTTAAGTTTCCGGACCTTAAAAAATTAATTCCCAATAATTATTCTTGCCAAAGTCTCACAACGATGCCTCGCCAATGAAAAATGCTAATTATGTTAGTATTATCACGGTCTTCTCTGGAATTCACTGCCAACGCAATTACGTACCTTTCCAGAATTTCGGTAGGAAATAAATGACCTATTTTGATCTCTCGGGTCTGTTTTATCGTTACTTTGCTGCAAATAGTTCCCATTTGGATTTTTTTTTAAATTTTTGTTATTTAAATTTAGTGAATGTTGCAATTTCACGCCATTAAGAGCCGCAGGGAGGCAGACAATGTATGGAAAACATTCGGATACTATCTTCGTTCACAAGCCTAACTTGTGTATCACGGGTGCGATGAAATCAACTCCTGCTACCGCAATTGGAAGTAATTCTAAATCCCCCACGCTAACACATTTACACAAATGAATGGCTAGATCTAAAACCTACTAACTGATGCACATTCAAGCGCCGATGAGTATGCCTTACAGCACTATCAAAAGTTGCCAGACGAACGAAAGGAGGAGCTTCTCACGAGTATGCTAGCTCATGCCATGGTTTAGAAATGTAACTAGGATAAAAAGTATTAAAAAAAAACTTGCCAGTAAGAAAGTACCCGTATTGCTATAATGATGGCTGAAAAACAAACTATGATGTAAGACTCGAAATACACAGGAAAAAGCCTAAAACATACCTGGGTAAGCTTCAGTGGAGAGACAACGGTATTCCAAGCTGAGGGTGCCGCAATTCAATGTTCCGTTGAAGAAGTAGATAAACAAACTGACGTATCATCACTCTATTCTCCACAGCCAGTATACTCTCAAAGCAATTAATACTGCAAATATTTACTCCAAATTAATTTAAAATTGCATAAGCGTTTTAAACCAGCTGGATCCCTAAAAGCAAGTATCAAGATACTAGAGTGTGAAAAGCCATGACACGGCAGGTCTACAGGCCAGACTAGGATCGTTAAAGCTGTTAAACGAGCCTACATTGATATTATCAAATCAGATCAAAGTCTATCAACTAACGGATACAAAACAAAATCGAAGCAGTGTGCATAAATTATCCGGGCAAAGACAGGCAAAATAGTTCTTAAAGGAACGAAGCTCTGAATTTATATTTGGGTAAAGATAGTAATTCTGTTGAAATCATAGTAGAGTTACCGGTTACTGTAAGTACACTAAATGGCCACGTGCACACTACAGACTGACAGTGAATGCTATTTGCCAAGATGAAACTCCAATTCACGTAGTGTGCCAATGCTATAGAATAGATAGCTACGTAAAGGAGTCGCTGTCAAAGATTATAAGTCTAATTAAGAAAACAAAATTAAAAAATGTCTTCTAGAATAAGGATCACCATAGATCTGAAAATATCACGGCAGAATAAACATCTAAAACCACATCAATCCTAATCAAATCTATTCTGATCTTGTCTTCGTTCAATATTTAAATTGAACGCATCGTTGAAAAGCGCCTATTTCCAACTGAAAGGTAGCTTATGTAGCTGCGTAAACGTTCGAAATACGTGGTTCTGATACCATATATTCCTACTATCATATGAGTTCCATCTATGTATGTTTAGAAGCCATGCAACATGCAACATTTAGCCGTATTTCTAGTCACCCTTCTACTATTGTTATGGGTAATGTAGAATCTGGTATTAAGGCAGAGTTCCGAAGCAAACAGCAGGCAGCAACAGCACTTAAAGCAATAGTGGATGACCATTCAATAGCATTACAAAGAATTGTCGTCTGACGACGGCCGCGAATGTTGTTGCTATTTGCCGTGTGCTTTCAAAGTCTACCTTAAGAATAAGAATGCTACCGATAATGCTGCACCCACAAAATTTGCACCACTGTTTTGCTGTGATCATTGTACCCTCAAAGTTAGTTGGACCCATTAACAAAGAAAGGCATAGGTTGCTTACAAATTAGTTAGATTAAAATTGCAATTTATGAACTATTACAACAATTGATAAACATTTAGTCATTGTAGATTTTATGTGACCTATGTGCTAAATACACGAAAACTAAGAAATGTTGTAAATCAACTATCAACATATAACATTAGATTACATGTTATCAAGTATTGAATACTGAAAAAAGTCCTAATAATTAATTTACGTATTTATATATTCGTTGATTGAGTAAAAGATTTATTGTAAGTTTTTCTTTATTTCCGTTTTTACATGTTGAAATTATGTAGTATTTCAAAATGTTTAGGACATTTATTGTATAGATGATATCCTCTATTTTAACGTTTTAGCGCTAATATTATGCGATATACATATTATCCTTTTGAAATAGAATTGTATCCATACATACGAAACAGGCTACATCTGATATAAAAATAAAGGTAAGTAGATTGTGTCCGAAATCAAGATCTTACCAAGTCCCCTTGTTTTAGATGAAGAAGTGTTCGGAATGATTTTTGTGATATAAAATAAGGACCAAGATAAAATAATAATATAAATTCATGAATACCGAAATCACAGAGCGTGAGTATTCAGACCTGTAAACATAATATATCTAAGAAAAAAGAGTGAGCTTCAAAAGCAACCTGGGAGTCCTTATAAAAACATGTACAAAATAAAAAAATAATCACATTCGATACTGAAAAAGAAATGAGAAAAAGTAGCCTGAGACGATTTTTTTCCAGAAGAAGTAGAGTTACTGTTTTAACCATGCATTTTATTTATATTATATGCAAACCACCTAGAATTTAGACAGGTCAATACATATGTACGTACTACACCTCATTAGTAAATAATTGATTATGAAACATTTTGCTTTAACGACTATGATCTACTGAAGGAAATTTTTTCAGCTTTGTACCATTTCCCGGACGGGGGCTAGTGGTATGAGCCTTTTAAATAGAATAGTACATTTTTTATCGATCTACTAAATTTATCACATTAATCGTGATCGGATTATATTGGGTTCCCAATACCTATAAACCTACCTATATTTGCGATTTTGTTAAGTAAATGCTTGATGTTGATATTATACAGGAAGATTATTGCTAGATTTTTTTTATCTTGATACTTGATACTTCATGATATTTTCTCTTTTTTTTCTTTTTTGGCTTTCAATAATAATAATCAAAAGGAATATACAGGGTGTGACATTATCTGGCATCGGTCAATCATGCTTTACTCAATTACTTAATCGAGAAATGTTTTAAGTAAAAATTACTTAAGATCAACTGCTTTATAACTCAAAAGTATTTTCTTGTACAAGGGTGTTCGGTTTTGTCGGTACATTATGCAATTCTATTTTCTCAAATTAAACGTACTGTATATTATTGCATTTTTGAAATCCTTGACTTAAAAGAAATCACAACTATCCAACATACTCTACGACAAAACCTAATACTTTTTGAGATATTCGCACTTTTAAAAAAAAAAAAAAAAATTTGTAACCGAAATCTAACGCACCTTTAGGTAATACAATAGATACAAAATATTTCTATTATATTATACAGGTGTTCTTAAAATAAATCTGAATTTCAAAAATTTTAATTGTACAAAACTCACTTTTTTTTTAAATGGAACAGCTGTATGTTTTATGTCGTCGGATACAATTGAAAGGCATCTTTCAATTTTACACAACACTGCCAATACTTAAACTTGATAGTTTTGGTAATAAAGCATCATTTACTGCAGCTTTAGATGCTTTGAGTTTTAATTTTACAGAATTTTATATAAAAGATACAAATATTTCCAAAAATTATCAAAAATAAGCTTACCAGACTCTTATGCTAAACGATGACGGTGTAGAATTTATAATGCACTCAATGTTCTAATATGTTATATTTAAAAAAAAAAGTTTCATTGCTTTAGGTGTCAAAACCAAATTTCTACTAGACGTTTGAAAAGTGTTAGTGGGCCATTTAGTGGGACGCACTGCATAAATAAATAATTATACAGTATCTTTGATATAAAATGTTTATTCAAAAATATTTATTTTAGTGATATACAAACGAATATAAGATTTAAATTCATCCCAAATACAAATAAGCTAAACTTACGTATTTGACTAAAACAGAAGTTCATGAAAATGATCTTCAAATTAAAACTTGCTTAAGAATGATTCTCATTTTGCATTTTGTTGTATTTGATGTGATACCTTTATAAAGGGCGTTACCTAGATTATCCTAACAACAAGTTATTAACGACAACCTTGTCAATAATTTTATTTAGACTTTGGAGAGTATTATCTGTTACTATTTACCATCTTCAGTTAAGCGCCAATACACACAAAGGGAAATTACCTAAATGGAATAACCGCTTTGTTATTGATTCCGTATTTAATGGATTTGCTGAAGGCAAAACAAATCCGGTGGGATAAATGTTACTAACTGATAGTTTGTTAAATTTCAATTGGCAGCTGCTTAGAGGATTATCCAGTGACCACTGCATTAATGGAGTTGTGAAACATTTCAAATTACTTTAAACTTTTATAATCCTATTTCGGTTTTGCGATCCTACAAACTTCAGTAAACTACATCCGGTTAAAGTTCGAATGCCTGTATTTTCACGAAATAAGGTAAAAAAAAAGAAGATATGCTGAATTCCTCCTTTGTAATTACCAAGTTCGTAGCAACGTTGGATAGGTGGAACTTTTCCTAAGTGATTTTTATGAAACAATGTATATTTTACTTACACCAGGGATGACACGTATTTTATATTGCAATATCAAATAACTCTCTCTTCCGGGATTAAGACAGATGAATTATTCATCTCTCATAATACAACTAACCTAAAATTAAATACCCTCTTGTTCTACTATCTTTAATTCTATTATATTTTCTTATTTTGTAGTAAAATCTATCTGATGAAGTTTGTTAAATTGAAACCGGTCGCAGAAAGATTTATATATTTTTTTCTCAATATTGTGCAATGGAATCAGATACAGGGCAAAAAAATATATTATGTTGTGGCCCTCCCCCCGCTGGAGCTTTATGTGAAAGCGAAGGCTTTGAATGCGATCCTTAGACTGAAAGCCAACAACTTATAGCATCCCAACTTTAGGATCGGAGGGCACACTGATACTACGGGTACGATGCTGGGCGGGCCATTGCTGCAAATGCCCACAGACAGTATGTACCCGAAATTATTTTCTTTGAAAAGGTGAAAATCTCCATACCGAACAGAAACCAGCCACGTAGTGAGATCACTGCTCTTGATAACTGATTCACGAACGGTCCAAATCCAGCCAGGGCACAAGAGCCGGTATTTGTGGGCCCAGCTCTAATCAAAGGATATCCATAAGCCTGGGAAAGCATACAACGGTCTTCCAGGCAGAGGTATTCGCTCTTGCAGCCTGTGCAGAAATGATTGCAAAAGGAGGCTACATGAGGAGGAGAAGTAAGTATAATGACAACCAGGCTGCTATCAAGGCAGTCTCGAACCCTGTAACTATATCAAAACTAGTTAGAGACTGCAAACAATCCCTCAATACACTAGCACGAGACTACACGGTGTCTCTGATTTGGGTGCCGAGACATGAGGCTATAAAGGGCAATGTAATAGCCGACGAACTAGCCAAAGAGGGCTCTAAAAGACACTTCATAGGTCCCGAGCCCGTATGCGCAAGAAGGGAGATTTGGACCTAATTAGATAAAGAAAGTACAAAGAAATGGAGGTCGTCTGAAGATCAACTCCTTACTAAAGCACTAATAGGGAATGGGGATGCTAGATTCTCTAATAACCTATTCAGACGCAGCAAGAAAGAAGCTAAATAATTACTGGGCTAGTAACTGGACACTGTCCTCTGAAAAAGCATTTATACAACAATGGTCGAGTATACGAACCGTGGTGCAGAAGATGCGAACTACAGAAGCAAACGAGTTTACATGTAAGCAACACATGTGAGGAATTGATGGTACTCAGGCAAAAATATTTCGGGAAGGATGGACTCCTCGAGGGATCTCAAGTTTCCACTAAGCAAGATATTGGGCTTTATAGAGAACACCAAGCGGATCGAGTGGAAGTAAGAGATTTACTTAATAGGGACGGTACAATGAGCACCTAGCGCAAGCGCCCGGACTATAGGTGCCCACAACATATTTTTTCTCTTTCATTCATATAACCAAGTTTTTTATACGTCCGCTTTGTGATGGTGGCAAACAGCGAAAATAATATGTATTTCCTTTTTTTGTGTGTATGCTCTTTAGATCTATTATTATTTTAATTTATTTATGTCTTTTTGTATGTGCTTTTGTTTTGTTACAATAAAGACATTTATTACTATTATTATATTCAGTTTAAAAAATCATAAAAGACAATAGGAATTTAAAATTAAAAAAAAAACTGCCTTTTAACTGGCGTCTTCCGATAATAAAGCCGAACTTGTCGCATCGCATCATGGTATTTTGAATCCGTCAAGTCAATAAGTCTATGTTTCACCGTTCGTTTAGACATTTGTGGAATGTTTACGAAAACATGGAATAATTGAATTGATATCGATATAAATCAGCTACATTTAATAAGAGAATATTAAGTAATAAGTTACATGTGCTTTTGAAATACACAATAGCCAATAAAGTACACAATGATTGCGCATAGGTTGCATTAGAATTTGAATGTATTAGATGCCCTAGATATGTAGATATACCATTGGCTGCATAGAAAACTGATACAACACAAAAGTATATTTACCCGAATGTTTGAAAATTTTTGCTGTGTAAGTAGTCTGTTTATCAAGTAACATGGAAATTGGTTAGCTTTTTTGAATTTGATTTAATTGTGGTATACCTGACAATATATGACAGATATAAATAACATTTAAATTTAATTTTGACATGCTACAGGCCAAATTAATCAAAGTAAAACTAACTGTACCAGTTTTCTATGCAACCGATGGTACGTTCTTTTCATGCATGAAGCTATAAGTTTGTTAATCGCCTACGAATGAAACGTCGAAGAAGAACAACTTATTGCATTACCTTTATTATAAAATCCCTTTACGAATAGTTTACTGAATATGATTTCTTAAAAACCTTGCTTACATCTTAATAGTTATTCAACCGACTGAAGTACCTTTGGATGTCTCTTAGATGGCGCACGGCATAAATGGGATTTTACGTTGGCGCAGAGCCCATCTAACAACACCCAATAGTACTTCCAATCGGTTGAATAATATTTCACCTCCGTTGAGTGGCTGAATGTATATATCGCTAGCGTGAGTTGAACGTATCTACGTTTGTTGTTTACATTCTGTCATGGTATATGGTATAATGTATTTGACACCGATTCCAATTTTCTTATTTTCATTATGCAAATTGAATATTCCAACTTGTTTTTGCACTTTATAATTGCTTTGAAAATGGGAAACGTCATTAGTTATTAAAAACGACCTAATATTGGCAGTAAGTTTTTAGTGAAGATATTATAGATTACTGGTAATTAAATTCATGTCTTCTAGAATTATGAAGAATGATTCCACACATATGTTCAATGCCCTGTAGTGGTTTTTATCTAGGAAGAAGATTTGAGAACTTGGAGAATGTCTAAAAAGATGATTAATTGGGCGGCAGACAAATAAGGAACAGTATTTTTCTTTTTAAATGCCTTAGCTTTCGTAAAACATGGTTTACTTCATCAGAGACAAGATTAGAATAATAAAAACAAGCGTTTAGAAAACATAAAATCACAGGATGCAAAGAGATTGATATCCTCCATCTTCGTTGCTTTGGTCATTTTCAGTCCATCCGATCCGTATTCCGTTTCCAGTTTTTTGTCCCTTCGCCAAATAATCTGAAAAGAGAAATTGCCACGATAATTACAAAGTATCTTCATAAAAATCTAGCTAGTGTGATTAGGTAAATGAAAAATACTGGAGGAACAATGTGTGCTCTTCAATATTGTATCTTATTTTACTTCTTTAAAACACAAAGCTATGATTTTTTTCATTCAAATGTAAAAGATTGCAATCTTTTATATATAAGTTACTAATTTGCTATTTTATTTAACCATACAGAAAATTGTTATTCCATATATAAAATCCAATTCCGTGAAAATGAGCAAATCTGAATTCTTGTTATATAAATGCAAAGCGAACTTGAACTGTATGCGTGTGTATTACAAATGAAATTAAAGGACTAACAAAATTCAGCATGGACTACGCAAACCGTTCCAGGATTAGTAATCCTATTCAAGATTTTCCGCACGATGTTTCACTGTAGGTCCCTTGATAGGGTCGCATCTGTGCCTTATTTATATGTCCGCAAACTAACCCTTCGATTGTATAGGATCTGTTTGGTTTGGAATCCTCGATATATTTCTGCGATCTCCTCTATTTAAATTGGACACGGGTTAAGCGTCAATTTATCAGAGTTTAGACGTCTTATTGATTCCCCACTTACGTTTTAATTAGGTCTTGCAGCCGGGGAAATAAGCAATTTAGTAAAATATACCTAAGCTGCATATTCTCAGACGTACATTCAAGCAAATTACGTCAATTTTTCCAACACATGTGAAATCTGTTATAGTTAATAAATATCTAATCAACTAGGATATTGCATTTGGAATTATTATACCTTAATTACTGCAAAAAAATACAAGAATATGCAAATGAAACTAAAAATCGTAAGAGAAGATCATTGCTTTGGTAACTGGATATTTGAAGAGTAATTTCAGCATCTCAAATTGTAATTATTTTTCACTCTACTACATTTTTGCGCTTCCTGATTCTGCTGAAGTATTCTGAAGAATAAGGACTGTCAACTATCTTAACCATTACAATAAAAAGATTTTATAAAGTTCTATAGAATTCAATATTGTATACATAATGGCTACATAGAGTAAACGGAATTTTAGAAATAGTGAATATACGAATTTGTTAATACAATTATTGTAACGTGTAATACTATTAGTTAACCGTTTTTATCGCCCTAATGAAATACAATTTATAATTTTAAAGTTATTTATTAATATAACATAATAATTATTTAAACTTGAGACTAGCAATAAAGTTTATTACTTTTTACCATGATCTTGACCAAATAACCTAATGGACATGTGATCTAAAACAACCTATATATAGATTCCACTTATTACCGTTTATAACAGGAGCAGCCATCATTTTGACTTAATAGGAACAAAAAAACTGCAATTGCGTTCACAGCCAACACAGTAATTGAATACTCGACCTGTCTCAATACGCAATTAAAACTTTAAAACATGCTTCATTTGGTGTCTATTGTGCGAACAGTCCTAAAAGAGGACCTTAATTTAATTGAGTGCTTTTCGATTTTTTTATCTGAGAAAAGAAATTAAATCATTATGAAGTCGTTAAAATTTTATTCACGGCTTGAATAATTCTTTCAGATAATGGAATTCATTACGCTTCACTGAAAAATAAATTCCTTAGAAGTGGGTTGGATGATTGGTGATCGAAGTTTATATAATTGTCAATTTCAGTTCTTCTTTATATATAGATTTAAAATACGTCTTTGCTCCCTCTATAAGGTGGGATATTGGAAATACGTATCTCCTCAATACCTATTCTAACGCCGAAATTATTGTTAGAAGACCTTTCGAAACAAAATGGGGAGCGCAGTAGTAAATTTGTCGGACTAGTATAAGATTGTCGTGTAAAAATTTCACACACCTGCGACATACTAGAAAATACGATTTCTACGCGCCATTTCACTGTTCTATTTATTAAAGAGTTTCTAGTTTAGTTTGTAGTAAATCTGTATGGGCGATATGCATTTGTCAAGATAATGTATTACTATATTCAATACATCAGTAGAGCTTTTGAATTATCTTAAAGTACAAATAGTAATCATGTGTAATAATTAGGTAGAATAACTATTCCAATATCAGAACAAAAATGCAAATAATACTTAATAGCTAATATATAGAGCGTCTATATAGAAGTTGTTTCTTGCA
Organism: Protaetia brevitarsis; assembly: GCA_004143645.1. Classification (NCBI taxonomy): domain Eukaryota; kingdom Metazoa; phylum Arthropoda; class Insecta; order Coleoptera; family Scarabaeidae; genus Protaetia; species Protaetia brevitarsis. The sequence continues at coordinate 1,767,642 of RXPK01000317.1, read as the reverse complement.
AAACAAAAAAAGTGGCAAAAATTGGAAGTACGAGGGATATTTTTGCAAATTCCCGATTGGGGTGTAATTCTTAATTTTTTCATTATAATCTCGAAATAATGAGATGTGATACATTTATTACATATATACCTGTTAAAGTCGGGCAAGCCGGGTAATTCCGCTCTCCTCGTGCTGTTTCGAGACGAGATTTCCCGTACGGTTGTTACGTATTAACTATCTCAGCAGTTGTGTGTAACAAAGTTTCAGGCATGAGACTCAAAAAAATATTATAAAAAATTATTATTTACAAATAAATAAACAGAAAAAATAAAAAGAAAAGAATGAGCTTGCAATATACCAGAGGAGGGGGAAGGAGGATATCTAAACAAGCTAAATTAATAGAAAATAATAATGAACAGTTTCAAATATAAAAATAGCAAAAAAATATAGATTAAATTGTCTTAAAAAAGGATTAATCTTACTAAAACATTGAATTAAAATTTAAACGATTGCTTAGACTGACGTTTCCCTTATTGTCTATAAACTATCTACAAATTATCTATTCGATCCAACACGCAAGTACGAATATATATTACTATACCGAAATTATAAATTTAATTGAAGTTATTAATAAACACAAAGAAAAAGAATGAACATAGGATGCTACTGAAAGCTTAATGACAGCAAACACAAAAAAAAAACAGAAAAGAACGCTAAATATATAAATAAAAAAAAAAACTTAAACTAAGATACATAAATTTACCACGATCTTAGGCTGAGACTCTGTACGTTCATCTGCGAGGAAGAAAGAAGCAAACGGCCAGGAGCTTCGGTGATGACAACAGCAATCCGCACAAAGTCTTATCTTGACGATAAAAGAAAATAGAAATATCCAAATATCGTAAAGAAGAATCTTCTCCCCCAGGTGATCGCACCCTTAATCAGCGGCGACTGGTGGTTACGTTTTGCAAGGGCCATTAAAATGATCTAATTTCTTCGTATAAGTTCGTAACATGTTCGTATTTCGGATGGTTAGCACACGAACTTAATCATGTACCAGCCGGCAGTGTCCTTAATGGTACTAAGCAGTCGCAAGTGGTGTGGAAGAAATAAATCTGCATATATCGAATGATGCAAATCGGGGCAGGAGTCAGAATGAATTTCGCAAAACGATATAGGGTCGCTTATAGTCTCCGCCGGACACCGCGCAATTCCGCCTAGATACACTCTGCGACCAATGGGATGCGAGCATATGTACGTGCACGTGTGATCGATAATCTGCTTGTTTACAACTTTAGGATGCATAGACCGAAATTGTGTTTAAAATGGAAGTAAAATAACTATTTGCGAAACAATTTGTGGATGAATTTTAGCGAAATTTAACAGGGTGATGCGGCAGATTGGATAATAGTTAGACGGTTTAAAAACTTAAAAATATGAAAAATAAAGATGTACGGCGACAAAAAAACAACCTTGATTGCCATTGACATTGACATTGTGCGAAAGAACTAATTAACGGATTTCTTAATAACTGATGAATGTAATTCAATTTTTCTAACATAGAATGAAGGATTATGCAATTATGAAACTATTTAGCGGGTGCATATTTGGGTGTCAGGACATCAGGATATAAAGGCAATAATAGCCGACGAAGTAGACACGGGGGTAATATATACTAATATAACTCTGCTAAAAGGGAGATTTGGGCCAGGTTGGATAAAGGAAGTACAAAGAAATGGAGGTCGACTGAAGGTAAACTCCGTACTAAAGCGCTAATAGGGGATGGGAATGCTAGATTCTGTGATAACCTACTCAGACGCAGCAAAAAAGAAGTTAAAACCATTACTGTGTTGCCAACAGGACACTTCTACACCGTAGTGCAGAAGATGCGAACTAAAGGAGGAGGACGATTACATGTATTCTGCACATGTGAGGAATTGAGAGTACTCGGGCAGAAACATTTCGGGAAGGATTTATTGGAGCCCTCGAGGGTTCTCAAGTTTTCACTCGGCAAGATACTGGGCTTTATAGAGAACACCAAGCTGCTTGAATGGAAGACAGATTTAATAGGGACGGTACAATAAGCACCTATCTCAAGTGCCTGGACTATAGGTGCTCATCCTAACTAAAAAAAAAAAAAGGCAGAACATATACCACATTTTGTCTGAATGCGAGGTAAAAATGCAGGCAATTTTCAGCAAGCCAAAGATGTACTCAGAGAATTACTTCTATCAACCAGTCAGAGACCTGTAGTGCGCGGTAGTAGAATCCTGGAATGGCTAGTAAATTTAATAAAATAAAAAAAATGGAAGACTAAATAAATACAAAAGCCAGAGATTGGAGTATTTTCAGAGCCACCATGTCACATGGCTTCCACAACAGAACGAAATTATATTACAAGTTAAAAGCACATGTAGTTGGATTTTTAAGCATGCTTTGTAAATATTGCTTTTTTTTGATAACAGGCACACTAAGAAATGACGAGTTTTACAATAAAAACAGAAGAAAAGAATTGTTTGACGCATATGGTGAAAGAAAATAACGTATTTGTTAAATTATTTATTCTTACGTATATTTATGTATTCTTTTACGTAATCTTTCCTTTAAAATGTTTAAATTGTACGACTTCATCTCTAATATAGACTTCTAAGTAGCTTTGGTTATCTGAAAATCGTATATCCTCGTTTCGTATATTCATCCTTTCGTCTGCATTGTTCGGTAAATTAATGTGGACGAGAGAATTAATGTACACGTATATGCAATATTGCGTCACATATTAAAACTGATACAGCACCGATGCCAGAACTGCGAACGTGGTACCAAAGAACGAAACATGTAAACTTCGTTCGCTCATTTCTTCGATGCATTCTCCAAATGGCGTTTAGAGAGAGGCCAGTGAATGAACGAAGTATTCATCCCAATACTAACCGGTAAACAAGACGAACCTCTTCCCCAGAGATGATTAAAAGTTGTCGCACATTAGTGCGTCACAACACAGCACGGTGTGTCCCGTCAAAAAAACGAATTGTCCTAAATATACTTGCATTTAGTGCTTACTAAAACTCTCTCCTGCAAATAAATTTTACGTTTTTACTGTATTAATAAAGTTTTAATTACAGCAAGTTAGTTCTAAAGTTTCTGGCAATGAATTGAGTGATCAAAAATATTTTTAGTTGCATAACTTCGGGGTTTAATGCATTGGCTCGGTTAAAGTCGTTAGATTCTCGTGCGTCCTTGCCTTACACACATTTGTGTACGTTTATAGGCATTTGCACTAACACGTTAAGCTTGGTTTAATTTTAAGTGACGCTTAAAATATGACGTTCACTATGTGCATGAGACATGAACTATCACCTTCAAAGTACCGCTTAAATTAAACAGGCTTAACATAGCGGTGCAAATGCGGCTTAGTGCGTTATCTACGTCGCTCCTTCGCAGATATTGCAGTTTGCCTTTAATGTTTAACCGTTGAATTGTTGCTGTAAAGCTACAATGGAATTTATAAATAATTTAAGGAATTGGAGACTTGCAGAACACGTTGAAGCTTTCAACAAAGAATTATAATAGAATCAAAAAGGATTACTTACGACTACTCGCCATATATCTATAGATAGTAAAAGTATTATTCATCATAAGTATTCCACTTTATTGGCACTATTACAAGTGTATTAAATACATATCATAATTTTTCTACTACAAACTGATAGCACATGTGTCATGACAAAACTGTATGTTAAAACCTAATATCTTATTTTATTGGGATGAGTGAAGTGTTAACTTACAATAATTAATTCATTTAGAATAAGTAATTTACCAATTTCGTTTAACAAATCGTATCATTTATTAATAACATATATATTTTAATACTTTGCTGTAGATGTACAAAATATTGTAGCAAATATTTTAACTCAGAAATTTTGTGTTATTTACCCTAAATACTTAAAATACGTGTGCCGTATTTAAGAATAAGTTTTATCTGGGAGAACTGAATATTTACTTGGCAGCGCTATTCTTTCTTCTCAGTGCAATACATAGAAAAGTGGATGGATGGTCAACTCTATTTTAAATTCCAATAATTTCTCAAGTAAATGGTTCAACAGAAGCAATTATTTAAATTTACGGTGTCTGCACCCATTTTCCACAATTTGAACCCATCTGCTTAAACATCCAAATTGTGAAATCTATAAAATTGCTTTGTGTTCTATAATTTCAATTCGGCACGGATTGGTCGTATATATACCACCCTCCTCATTGTTCCGTGCACAAGTTATGTTTGTCCGTAAGCTATCCGCAGTTTAAAATATGTGGTGGAACTAACACGGATATAGTTACAGCGACGCGACGGTTAAAGGAAGTGAATGGACTATTCGAGAGTTAGAATAGCGTGCGTTTGCCTGAACGTAGTTAGTAGAGTCAATAGCGAACTAGCATTACAATTATGAAGGTTTACACGTCACCAATTAGAATGTTCGCAAGGTATCTGAAGCAAACTCCTGACAATGAGACGGATAATATTGATCTGTTCAAACTAAATCAAATTGATATTTAACGTCCACAACACTTGGTCAATTAATTGTATAAATAACAGAATTATCTTTGTTGTTAAATAGGTTTAGTGGAATATTGGCTGGATGATAATAAAACAGTTTCTAAAATCTTGTAAAACGTTTCGACTATTTTAATTCTTTTCCAATCACTAAAAATAAATATAACAAGAAATTTTTTTTTTTTATATAACGAAAATTAGTCGATTGTGATATATTACCTTGGTTGTTAATTGTTAAAGTTTTTCACAATATTGCGTTGTTATCTCAAATTCCTAATGAAAACGTCACAACATATTAAAATATTGGTATAAAAAAAAAAAATTGTATATGGGGCAACAACAATAACATATAAAAGTATTTGAATTCAATAGGGAGATACCACAAGACACGTATTTTATTTTAAGAATTATTTTAAAGTATTGAAGACAAATTTTAAATGTTAAAGATAAGATATGCAAGGATTGACTGGAAAATAGTATGTCTGTACGGTCATTTACACTATTTTTATCTTTTTTTTTATATAAATCATTGCCAAAATATTTCTGGTATGATGGTTTTTATTTTCTTAGCGAGAATTTTAGTGTTGTTAGAGTTAAATATATGACGATGTTTATTTTCAAATGGCTAATTTTTTTTTTATTATTGTTGGGTGCGTTAGAATTGTAATTTCAATATCTCCCCGATGATGTTGGTTTGCTATACCGTTTTATGGAAATCATACTATTTTTTTCTCTAGCAATCTATAACATCAAGGAAATTGATTTTGTTTTTTACTTCTTCTATCAAAGTGGATTGAATTTTAGGACGATACGAAACGTCTGAATGTATATTGTATATTCTTAGTAGGTAGAATAAATAGGCAATCTACATATCTTTTGTAAAGTGTTGGTTTATGTTTTAAACTTGTTATAACAGTTTGTTCTAGATCTTAGAACACCACTTTAGCAATAACACTTGAAATAGGTGCTCTTATTGCTAGGTCATCAATTTGCTTGTAGAAATGGTCTTCATATTGAAAATATGTAGAAATTAGTATTAATTCTACTGCGTTATGAATCCAGCATCGGATAGTATTTGTTGTCCTTTCAATTCGAGCCATTTTTTGTTTATATACATAGAGACAACATTTAAAGTTTTAATTAAGTCAACGAATTCTTTAAGTAATATTTGATTTCTATTTATAATTTTAGATATAGATTTTGCTAGAAATTTTGATAAGTTGTAGGGGGGCTTTGAATACACGAGACTATTGGTCCTAATGGGCTATTTGGTTTGTGAAGTTTTGGATGACCATATATTTTAGGAATACAGCATTATGTATTTTAAGTTATTAGCCATTATAGAGGATATTAAATTCTTGCTTTCCCAATCTGCAACTAGCTTATTGATTATTATGGATCGGATTATCACATTTTATTATCTTTCAAGTTTTCCAACATTTTGTTATGGCATTCAGTTTTGCTTAATATTACAGTTTTTTTACTTTTGTCAGGCTGTAATATTACGATTTGGGGGTTTTCTTTTATAGATTTTTTAGTTTTTTTTTACGTTTTAATTTATTGTTCGGGTTATATGTTGTCGTTTAACTTGTATTTAGAATTTTATGATTTGATATGGAATTGCATATTTTGCTTCTTATTTTGATTTGATCATCGTCATTGGATGGTTAGCACAGTTTCTTTTTTGGTGATTAGGTTTCTATTGATTTTTTTCTGTTTTGCTGTGCTCTAATGCGAAGCTTGGCTAAACTTAATAATTTGGAAATTTCATCAGGGATATAGAGAAGCTTCCTATCCAATTATGGTTGTATGTGAAATTAGTTATAAAGTTGTTGTAAGTATTAGTACCTTTTAAATTTAAAATTTTATTTTGTATTTTTTTTCTTAAGTTTATTCAAATGTATTTGTGTTTTAGAATTAATAAAAAGTAAAAAAAATTGTCACTCTCAATTTACATTCTATATGAGATATTTTATTTTTTATATATTTAAAAATCGTATCCAAAATTATAAATCTTCTACAAATTTAACAGCTTTAAAGAGCATGAAAATAACCATCGTCATATATATTTAATTTAACAACACTAAAATTCTCGCTAAGGAAAAAAACTATTATACCAGAAATATTTTGGAAATGATTTATATAAAAAAAAATAAAATAGTGTAAATGATAGTACTGACATTGTCTTTCTTTCAAAAATCTATACGTTGCATCAGTACTATAATTTTCCAGTCAATCCTTGTATATCTTTATCATTTAACATTTGAAAATTTTCTTCAGCACTTTAAAATAATTCTTAAAAAAATTTACGTGTCTGTGCTATCTTCCAATTGAATTCAAATACTTTTAACCAATTATGTTGTTATTGTTGTCCCATATACAATTTTATTTTATTTATACCAATATTTTAATATGTTGTGACGTTTTCATTAGTAATTTGACATAACAACGCAATGTTGTGAAAAGCTTTAAAACAATTAACAACCAGGGTTAATATATCGCAATCGAATTTTCGCTGCATAAAAAAATTATTACTGGTCTCCATTGGATCGAATAAAGTGTATGAAATATGAAAAAATATATGGAGTCCTTTCCAATCGAGGGTTTATTTAAAACGTGATTTTTAAATAAACCCCCGATTAGGCTACATATATTTTTTCATATTTCATAAAAAAAATTCTTTCTTGTTGTAATTATTTTTAGTAATTGAAGAACACTTATTAAAAGAGTCGAACCGTTTTACAAGATTTAAGAAACTGTTTTATATTCATCCGGCCAATATTCCTACACCTATTTAACAAGAAAGATAATTCTACAATAGCTACGAAAAATATTAACCAAGAATAAATAACAGAATGATTCTATAATACTGTGAATAAATTTAAAAGCAAAATTATCATAAAAAATAAATACTACTTTTGTTTAAATTAGGTGTAATCACAGGTTAATCTACCTATGATTAATCTTGTTATCTTAAGATAACATGAGCTAATGAGCTATGAGCTAATTATTATTTGCAACTGGTCTGTACATATTATTCATATATGGAAATAACAATTAAAGAGAAAGGAGATAAGTAAAATATAGTGTCGATGAATGGAAAATTAGAAATAAAAAAACAATGAGATGAATTAAATGGACATTATAAACGAGAAAAAAAAAACAAGAAAGAAAATAGCAAAAACGAAACTGAGATTGCCTAAGTTATTCTGCCTATCTTAATAGTATTACTTCCAAAAAATGATAAGGAGTGGAAAGTAATTTTAAAAATATTAGAGGAATGTGAGCAAGTAAAACAAAGATAAACATTCAAGACGAGAGAAAATAAAAGACCCAAAATAATAAGAAATATATAAAACATGAAATTTTAAATAAGAAGAATAAAATTATGGCACTTTCTTTTATTAATTTTTTATTATGACATGTCAAAGTATATGAACGAAATCACTGCAATATTGGGAATAAATTCATAGGTGTTCTGAGTTTCATAACAAATAAATTAAACAACTAACTTGTGTGGGTACTCAGAATAAAACAGTGAATTTAATACTAATTGATGTAAGTAAAGTTAAATATTATTATAGAATTAAAATTAAAATTAGTGAATGAAATTAAAAAAATAAAATTTAATGTAAAACTTAGTATTAATAAATAGGTATCAAACTTCAAAGAAAATTACAGAAGAGACTTATTCTCGAAAACGTCAAAATACTAAGGTACGTAATATGTGCCAACCTGTACAGCCAGCTCACAGCGTCACAGCGTCAAAAATTCTTTTCTATCGTCAATTCAAAATTAAGATTTCCCAAAAAATAGTGTATATCATAGCGAGAAACTCTTGCGAATATTCGTACTTGTAAACCATACTTATACTCGCAAAATTGTAGTCTCTGACCTAGTGATGCAAATAACTACGTAATTGTATCATCTAACCTAACTTTACCAATTTGTCACATATTTGCATTCCATTTCTGATAATTTTAGTGTGTTTTAATTTGTCACATTAGTTTTTTCTCTCTAGAATACCTTCATTAACGATGTTAATTAAACATTTTAATAATCTTGGATTTTCTATGGTAGTAAATTAGTCTGATTAATATTTATAAGAATCGAAGCAATTCTCCCACAAACAATAAGATATCATAATAAAAAACTGAGGAAAATTAGGAAGTACTACTACATTTTTATTCTTCATGTTTGAAAGTACTAATACTTAGTTATGGACAATTACATACGAAACATGTAATGGTTGAACATCTTGACCTGCGGGAAGAACTGTAACTTTGAATGAAGATACCAAACATCAATCTTGAAAAAGATTTTCTTTTTCGACAGAGAAATTACAATGATTGAACCGGGGACTGATTCAATGTAGACCGAGTACTAACAGAATTATTGGTACTCACTCTTAATAATTTAATAATTAACGAAGGAAAAGAACAAGAAATTGTATGCCATATAATAGGCCAAAGTCTTAGCAAATGCTCTATTTCATTCTGCTCTGTTCTACTTCATGCTAACGTAAACAACCAAAGAAAGATTAAAAACGCAGAAATGGACTGTCTTAGGCAGTAAGAACCTTTCACTTGAAAGATGAAGGCAGCGTTCACAGTTATGTGGCCAGAATTGAAAAAACTTTGCTTATGACAAATTCTACGGAAACTTGATGTATATACAAAATAACAACTTCCATGAAGAACAGTAATGTAGAAAACTATCAAAACGAGACAGAACAAGTTAGTAACAAGAAAATTAGAAAAAAAAAATTGTCCACCACACTTTTGATTTCAAATTTGACAGTATGATATGTATGTATCGGTTATTGCTTTTTAAACACTTTTATATGATTAGGCAAGCTATATCATATTAGTGATATTTAGTTTCAGAACCAATTACCTACATAAATTTCTCTTTGATTTATTCTCTAAAATGAAAATGAACATAATAAAGATTTTGCATTAGGTACCTAATGACTAATTGCAAAAATTTTTTTATTACGCGCCCATGTAAATGGTGCATAAATATGTTTTTGATGAAACCCATATGAGCGAACAGCTAAACTACGTCAGCCATTTGTTGATTGCTTTTTAAATATAAAGCAGTTGCGCTTTCATCATGCAAATTGTATAATTACGAAACAGTTGTACATAACTTTGATCTATGTTTTAGCAGCAAAATGAAGTCACGGAGCATTTTTACATTTGAATGGCTTGTAGCGCATTACTTGGAATAATTAGGGCGTTTTTTTTTGTACAAAAATGGCAAGGTTGCGTTAGTATAGTCGGCACATTACATATCGGACGCGGGCGACCGCTGTATGAATAGCATGTAAAAACCTGTCAAAAAAGTTAACATCAGCACTAATTCACGTAAAATTCAACTCATCATCAGTACTAGATAATAATAGTGCTGAGAGAAGTGGTGCCGTCGAATCCATACGCATTTCCTGAATAACGACTAGAGTGGTCAACTTTCGTCTGCGCGCCAGGTCATTACTAAGTTTCATATATGTGACATTAACGTTTAACACAAATATACAGTACAGTGTCGGGAAAGAGCAAAATTATTCTCGTATCTAACTATAAATATTACATAGAAGCCCTTAGCTTATTTAAATAGCAGAAATGGTATAGGATTGCTTAAAATTTTGTAGCGTTAATTGTTTTAAGATTTTTCTCACTAAACCGCGTTCGTCACGATGACAAACATGTTTATATTTTGAAAGACCGTTCAACATCTACGGATGTAACACACACATAATTAAAATAATCTTTGTAGGTAGATAACGAGTCAGATGTACCACCACCAATGTGTAATTTGATTTGTACCAGCACAATAACTGTTCATCGCACACTGTACAAACTATTTTGGCAGCACCATAATGTAAATCCTGGAATTCATCGATATACTTTTCTACATACATCATGAAACAATGATCGTTTTCTGGGATTTTCGACACCCGACATTGTATTACATTTACAATGCGTAAAACGTTAACGGAGAATTGTATCTATCTATCTATCTCGCATCAAGACTCGACTAGCACTGATACTAGATACCAGACACACGAACCGAAGGGAGTGATTTTACTGCCTTGAAGATATACTATCGCTAGATGTTCTGCATAGCGGGAGGCGAGTGTAAGCAGACACGTCTGACCACTCTAATAATGAAGTATTGTCTAGAAAAAATGTAAAGAAAGCAACCTCCCAATCAAATGCGGACAATATAGTGAACGTATTGCTGTGTATTAATTGAAATAAACAAAAGATGCTAAAATGATTTTAAAATGAAGAAGAAAAAATATTAGCTAGCTCAACGGAAAAGATATTTAATGAACAAAAGAACTATTAACCCCAGGGTAACCCCCGCGAATTAAAATTTTTATTTAACCACGAAAAGTAAATTGTGAGTAAATGAAGTCAGACTTTTTTAATTACACGAAAAATTGTAAAGGTTTAATATGAAATAAAAGAAGAGAATTTTTAACCCAGTGACGCTATTAAACAATAAATTTTATTTCAACAAAACGAGCTAAAATACAATTGTGCAGAAAAAAAAAACCTGAACTGAAGGTCCTGGCCTAAAATAAAAACTGCACTAGACTCTAATTTAGAACAATGCTATTTCCTATGCAAAGCAAAAGTTTTGTTTGTTCAGAAAGATTATTCAATATAAAACCTTGGAATTTCTATGCACGTGGTTTCACAAATTAAACTAATCTAAGCGTGGACAAATGCTAGAGACTTACAAAAAATGAAAAAAACTAAATGAAAGAAACTACTCACCCAAACGAGGTGATAGGAAAAATTAAAAATGATACAGCAAAATAGATTAACAGAAAAATTAACTCTTTAAATATAAACCAGAGAAAAAACTTAAATAAATCTTCCTAAACAAAAAAAAATAATAATAATTGATCTTATATCTACCAAGTGTACACTTCAATGCATTAACAATTATTACAATAATGATTCCTTGATTGACTATAATAAAGAACAAAAAAGAAATAATTTTTACAATACAAAATGAATAACAAAATGGCAACAATAACTTAAGAAATACGTCTACTCACATCAATAGTCGAACAAGGAAGTCCCTCGCAAAACCCTACAATTCTTTTTCCTACAAAAATCCCTCTCTCAAAACATACAACGCAGACTTAGAACATTACAATGACAATATTAAATAGAATACGCATAAAATCAGCACAAGCGAACAATCGACATTTAATTAAATTAATTAAAAATCTTAACACTACATAATTAAAATCATACAATCAACTCTTAAACTAAACTTATACAAAACAAAAAAAATTGAGAAAATTCTCGGTAAATTGAAAATCAGCTGTGCGGACAAAGAAAACACAACAACCAAAATATGCAACTTAAAATACATCTCGATAAAAGGGTAGTATGGGTGACGGAGTCCAAAACCACAGCAGTATGTACAACTGCAAGAATTCTTTTCTTCGCTGGCTTCTTGACCGTATTAGTCAATCGTTAGCTGGGGATTGCCATCTATACTGCTGCTGTAGCTTGATGGCTTACATGCAAAAGTCCACGCTTTTAAATCAGGATTGCTTCTAATATTTTGTTTTACGGTGACGTAGCCAGTATTACCGGACAAGCGGCCCATCAGAACTGCCCCTAAGAAGACGACCTCTGGTATCGTCTCAGGACATTCGTCGTACTCTAATATTTAAAAAAATAATTGTGCATGATATATGCATATGTAACCAGAATTGTTGGCTCTATCTTTTTTACCTATAGCATTACAAGTGTTTATCATACATTACATATGTGTAATGTATCTTAAGTATCACTAGGATTTATAATCAGATTTTTGCCACGTTGTGTTTCCTTGCAACACAGTCCCCAATAAGTAGGAATGGTTCTGCAGGAACTAAACTTAATTTATCCAACGGTTATAATGGACACCCGGAACCTACCGATGTGCACTGTTCAGAATAATTTCATTTCATTAAAAGGATACTCTCGCACAAAATCAATTATTTTTTTTTGTTTGGTCAGACATTTTCGTTTCTGCCATGAAAAATGACAACAGGTCATTTGTCTGCCGCGAGCTAGATAGTTCGTCGCAGTAAGCAGCCTCTGTTAACCAGGATGATGCAATACTGCAGATATGCTCTGAGGTACTAATATAAAGAATGAATTAACTAACTAGATCACCCCTTTAACTTCCATTTTCCAAATTACAAAATCTGCGATACCTAAAACTCTTTCTTTTATCGCGATTTACTGAAAGTTCTAATCACTTTTTACATCCCCCATGCGCGTTTAGGTATCAATTCATGTCTCAATTCGAACACACCAACTTTCAAAAGATTTAGGTTATTTACTGCATTGATAGACGGATATCAGCCTCAATAGCGTCCCTTGATTGTAACGATGAAAATTTACGTGTATCTCAGATGCGAGCCGAATCATCATTTCAGCGTGGCGGAACATTTTATGAGAGCGACAAAGAACTTATAATGGAACTAATCGGCAGGCGGACCTCTAGCACGTGCCTCTAACTGTGCACGTATGGGTTCTACCAAGATTAAACTAAAGGGGACGACCCACCCCCTGCATCATGGTTGCTTAAACCTGAGAATATTTCTTTTTGAGGTCTGCTTGTTAAACGAAATGTAACAATCACAAATTTACTCACTTAACATGTATCTATGTCTATGAACTTATTTATTTGTTGAGAAACAGAAAATGCAAGGAAACTTAACACAAACTAATACATTCGCCTGTTGTAGTAAACCACAGATTGTTTTTTTGTTAAATTTTGTTAAATGATTTAATATCACCTCACTGCGATTAACACTACCACAAAAAGTTACAGCATTTCAGCGAATAAATTATTACTCCCGCATATAGTCCACTGCTACTGCTATATGTTACGATCCTTAATTAATGCAAGCTTCCAGATATAAGTAAATAGCTGAAATAGATATGTAGAGGTATATTTAAATGCCCATCTGAAAGTTTCCTTATATAGTTGCCAAACATAGGTAGTGAATACAGTTGCGACTTTATACCAATACAGTTGTAAGAAAAATGGCTACATTCTCAATCTTATTATTACATTCTTATACTATTCGAGCGCTGTAAATGACCTAACGCACGCCACTTATATTGAATTTTTTGGCTGAGAAAAATATTTAGAAAATTTTATTTAACAGAATGTGACAGTCTATATCATAGTGAATTGTTTTATAATGATTTTTAGTCAATAACAGACATACAGTCTATGTTTTGTAATTGTTTATTCGTAATATTGAATGTGCTAACGTCTCATACAACCTTTTTCACATGTTATATGTAATTGACTGAATAACATTATATCGTTGACATAATAGTAATGAAAGTCATCTACACTATTGTAATTATGTTCACTATTTAAAAGAACTTGAAAAAAAAAATTATCTTTCATTTAAGCCATAAATCCACAAACTTTTGATCACAGAATAACAAATAATACAATGAACTATATGCAACAATAAAACACGCGCTGTATATCAAACCGTCCGTTAGGCAGCCTGCCGCCATCTTTAATTGTGGCAGAACCTAAACGGCGAGATTGTATTTATACGGAATTTCGCCCTAGGCATCTGTTAGCTCATAAAGCATTCTAATATTTTCTATACTTGTATACTATGTTATGCAAACAATATTTCCAACTCGCAATCATTTATTATTGTTAGTAAAATAACCGTTAATTAAGTCGATTAAAACCATCAAGATCTGCACAATTATCAATCTTATATTTGCAAAAAAAATGGATTTAAACTTATTATTTTAAATTCATTGATTCGATATAAATATTTATTTAGATGGTTAATTGTACCATTCAATAGTGTTACAGAATAATGTCAAGAATGGAAGTGTCAAATGCTTTCCCTTACTGATTAGCGAATGCTGAAAGATAATTAAAGTCAATTCATGAGCTAACTATAATACCAACTGATAGCTGACCGATTTACAGTGGACTCGCGCACTAATCACATTTTAAGTTGTTCACATATTTGAACGTTTCACATAAGGTAGTATTCACATAATTGCTAGTCCACTGTATTATATTTTTGGTGTTATTATTAACAATAATAGGGAAATTATTTAGTTAGAATAGGAACATTTCAATTGTTATGGAATATATCTAGTACTTAGAATATAAGCAACTTTAGGTGGAGCACGGGGTCTGAAATAATTTGTAATTACTTAGATTTCATAATTAAAGTATTGTACATAGTTCGTTGTTAAAACAACAATAAAAATTATGTACAAATATTTTATATTGGAGGTAACTGTGAGGTGAGAAAAGCCGTGCTCATTTTGGCTGATAATGTTGTGTTCACCGTTAAGAAGACCAAAAAGGGTTTTACATATTCTTACCTTTGCAAGTTTTATAGTTGACATTTCACATCACGGTTTCTATTGATAATATCCCTTTATTACAATAATTCTTCTCGTTCGTTAGTAATTTTCGATTATATTATTTCAACTTGAAGAAGGTAGAAGTTTCTATCGGAGGCGACATAACAAGTAATGCGCTGCTCTATACATTTGCTTGAATAATAAGCGAAATGCTTGTATTTTTTTCGAGAGCTTTTTTGAGGTCTTAATGTAATGCTTCGAGCAGGCAACTTTCCGCGCACGAAAATGCAAAAAGTTGCAGTGAGAAAATTTTGCGTTGCTTGACTGTGCAATATAGCTAATGTTTGTTTTACTCTGACAAGAGAATTAAAATCAATATATTAAGTTAATAGATTGAATCAAAATAATAAATAGTTAAATGAGTGTAAACGTCGAGTGAGCTGCGAGTTATTTTTTTAGCCAAAATATTTACCTTTTTTTCAGATCGAATTTGGACCCCGCATAGTAAAACTATATTTCTTGGATATAAACTCGTTATCTCAACAATTTAAATGAAGCGATTGAATATTTCGAGGGATTTGGGTTTGAATTTCGTTTGAATTTTGGAATATCTGGTTTAGGATCGGGATCTTTAGTCTGAATGAGGTTTAAACTGGTGTCGATTCGGGGTTTCAAGTACCTCTGGAGCTTCCTGAGACTAGAACTGGAATTTTCACCCCAGATAATGAATTAATTTAGCCGCTTTTTAGCTTTTGAAGCAAAAATATAACAGAAAAGGAGGTAACTCTTACTTAATGATGGTCCTTTCGTTAATTTTCTCATTTTTTTTTGTATCAAAAACATATATGCCTACATCGTTCGTGTTTCAACGCCTTCTTCCAAGGTCCCTCAGTCGGATAACATCCGTCAAATGAAATTTTTGGCACGTTCTTGGATGTACGGTATTGTTCGTGATATTTTGAAATTGAAGCAACGATTTTTGTACTTTGAATTTTTTCGCAATATATTTTTTAGATTTGGGTGTTTACAATTTTGCTGAAAATTTCCATTAAATCACAGTTTTTTTTTTTTCTTTCGAAATTAACGAGTGTATATTTTTTTCTGTACATTGCCGTACTTTACCTGAATTCCCCATAGATGACGCTTTTGATATTTATACATTTTATTAATTTCATGCAAATAATTTCATTTTGTAATTCTTTTAATTAATTTTGGATTAATTTTTAAATTTTCTAGATGTTCGTTTAGCAATTTAGATATTTAACCTTGATATATTGTTATTTATTTTTGATTTTCTGAGATTTTAAACATCAAAAAAAAAATGCCCAACTGCAATGAACCGATGGAATATGCCACCAGGCGGGGCTTATGGTCTATTGTAAGAATCACCATACTAGCAAAAGCAATGAAAGGGGAGTGACACTAGGAACGGACTCGAGTTTCTGCCTGCCAGGCGTCATCAGCGCTCCTCCGAGTATATAAACCCGCTTTCATTGCTATCACATCCCAAGCTTTACGTACAATTATCCACCAGATGAAAAGAGCTCAGCTTGCGTGCGCCCCAGAAACCACTCGCTAAACTCTCATCCGCAAGCAACCGCAGCATAAAGCTGGCAATGCAGTCAGATGGCTCGAATAAACGACTTCCAGACTGCGTATGATCGTGCTTCCAAGAACGACATACCATGACGTAATAAAACATCAAAGAAAAATGTCGAAATACAATGAACCGTTAGAATATGCCACCAGACGGGGTCCACGTTCTATTGTAAGAATCACCATTCCAGCAAGAGCAACGAAAGCGGAATAACACTAAGAACGGACTCGAATTTTTGCCTACTAGGCGTCATCCGCGCTCCTCCAAGTGTATAAACCCACTTTCATCGCAATCATCTCGAGCATTACCTACAATCATCCACCAGGTGCAAAGAGTTCAGCTTGCACGCCCCCTAGGAACCTCCCTACCGATGAAAGTGGGTTTATATACTCGGAGAAACACTGATGACGTCTGGTTGACAGAAATTCGATTCCGTTCCTAATTTCCCCTTTCATTGTTCTTGCTAGTATGGTGATTCCTACAATAGATCATGAGCCCCGCCTGGAGACATATTCTATCGGTTCATCGAATTATTTCTTTGATGTTTCGTTACTTCATGGTAAGCCGTTCTAGGAATCACGATCATAGTTCATGAACTATCCGAGCTAGATCCATGGCTGCATTGCCAGCTTTATGCTACGGTCGCTTGCGGGAGAGTGTTTAGCGTGTGGTTCCTAGGGTGCACGCAAGCTGAACTCTTTTCAGGTGGATGATTATACGTAAAGCTTGAGATGTGATAGCGATGAAAGTGGGTTTATACTCTCGAAAGAGCGCTGATGACGCCTGGTAGGCGGAAACTCAAGTCTGTTCCTAGTGTTATTCCCCTCTTTATTGCTCTTGCAACTATGGTCATTCCTACAATAGATAAGCCCCACCTGGTGGCATATTCTATCTGCTTTGAGATATTGTTGAAAAAGAAATCAAATTTTATCTTATATATTCTCATAAATTCAGATGAAATATTTGATGTTTCTGAGTGATATTGCAAGCTAATTTTGAACAAATATATTTTTCTTACAATATTTAATCATTGATACGAAATTAATAAATTGCTTAGTTAACCTGTTTTTGCCTTTTTAATTACTCAATGACATATTAGAGATTCACTTTCTTAATCTGACTTGTACACGCCTATATATTATATTATATTAATTATATTTTTTCAGATATTATCGGCTCTAAAATAAAATATTTTAGGTTGTGTGATTGCATTATTTCAAACAGCTCTAAGAATGATGCTGCGCTGGCTGCGCTACCTGGGATACTTCCACCTATAGTATTGGATGACTATATTGCGAGATTAGTATTTGTTTATCCTTTGTTATTCTTTTTATATGCTACAGTTTAATTTATCTCTAAGCTTCATGACATTCTTGACTTTTTGTTGCTCTTTTGTAGTGCCACTCTGCTAATAAATAATGCCTAAAAAATTCCATAATTACTAAAAGTACAATCATTTATCCAAATAATTTTGTGATAAAACAAAGGGTCCTGTTGCAAAGTTTTAAATAAAAATTACAAAATTGTATTGTTTGTATTGGATCATTTTCATTTATTCCTTGGGTTTTTTGGAAACAAATGGGTCAAAATTTGTGTTTTTAAGTACTGCAGACGCAGTACATCGGGACGTATACCAATTAGGTATGTTCGCAATTTCACGAACCGAGTTTTAGACATTATCTTCAACACCTAACAAAACGCCCAGTTCCACGTTTCTAGAAAATTTCCTATGCGCTATTTCTGTTTTTTTTTTTTTTGACATCTAAATCTTAATTTTTCTTCAAGTCGGATGAACTTGCGATACTTTGGAAATTCTCTTTTCGGAAAACGTTCCTTGCAAATTTTGCATGCAAACACCTGATTAGTTTTTATTAAATTCAAAATAAACTTGTAGCATGACAGTAAGATGATTAAAATTGGAGCTTTGTTTGAAAAATGTCGAAATACGCTTAGTGAAGAAAGCTCAAAAATGCTAATAACTTCAAATGACAATTACATATGTGCAATGACTCATTTTCTATACCTATCTTCTCATAGCACACTACACACTACTTTACGAAAATGGATCGGAAAGTGTTTTAATTATTATTCCTCTTATAAGTTACCGTAAGTATAACTAAAATGAATCAATAAATTCAGAAAAAATATAATTAAATATACACCTATTAGTTGTTAGAATGGAATACTGAAGGAACCACTAACTATACGACTATTTTATTATTATAACAGCACTTTTTTTTATCTATTGAAAAGGCTTTAATTATTTAAACTAAATTCAACCTAACGAACCTGCTAGATTCGCTAACTATTACAACAAATTCAGCACAGGTGTAACATCATCGAGTACTCACTTTATAACCACAATGTTTAATGAAATGATTTCAGTTGGTGGGTTTTTGTTGCAGGTCAGTTCACACGGTTTGCCATGTACTTTCACCGTGAAACGCTCTCAACACTGAAAATCCACTCCGGTACGCAAGAGCGGATCAGTGAGCCCGCTAACGCGTACGCAGGTCGCATATGTGAAGACGGATCCACAATATTTTCATACGCACTCTGACGCAACCTGATTAAAAAAAAAACTTATGCTGACAATGTTTTCGCTAATTAACTAGGTACGCTGATTGTGAGTAATCAAATAATAGATTTGCAGCAGTCTATTCCGACAAATTACCCTTGCAATTTTATTTTGGGACATTCGTAATCC
The DNA here is from genome assembly GCA_004143645.1 of Protaetia brevitarsis. Lineage (NCBI taxonomy): Eukaryota > Metazoa > Arthropoda > Insecta > Coleoptera > Scarabaeidae > Protaetia > Protaetia brevitarsis. The sequence continues at coordinate 1,748,425 of RXPK01000317.1, read as the reverse complement.
AAATCCCGCAGGTAAACAGATGCTGGGGAAGGTTTCACCACAAAGTTCTCTAATTATGACTTTACGGTACTTCCAGTGAATTTTAACTTTCGGAGATTCTTCTTTACGGTAGTTTTGTTTGTTTTATTATATACTATTACCTTAAAAACTTGATATAAAAATGATGTCTTATAGTCAAATCTAATCTACATTTTTAGCTCCATGATTACAAAATAATTTGTTTGAAACTCTTTAGAACACTTTTCTATATCGTATACAGGGTGGGCCGCCACAATCGCGTCGGTTTATATACGAAAAGTGGTATCATATTTTCAATTCTTTTTTGTTGAGGTTACACAGGTTCAGAAGGACCACATTTAAAAATTATTTTGAAGTATACAGAGTGATTTAAAAAAAAGTTATACAGCAATGTTGTAAAAAATTAAATGGAACATCCTATATATTATGACATATATATGACAATATTTTAGTTATAAGTCAGTGGAAAATAAATGAAACTACAGAGATAAGCCTGGAGCATCAGAAAAATTATAAAGATGAACAAATTTTATCCATACCACATACAACCACATCAGGAACTTTTGGAAGTAGATTATGATCGACGGCTTGAACATGATTTATGGGTTCTAGAAAAGTTGGGAATGACGAAGATTTTCTCGATTATGTATTATTTTCGGATGAGTCAACTTTTCATAACAACGGATTAGTTAATAGGCATAATTTTCATTATTACAGTGACGAGAATCCCAATTTCTTTAGAACACTAAATCGTCAATATCGATGGTTTGTTAATGTGTGGGGCGGAATAGTTGGAAAGCACGTGATAGGGCCATACTTTTTTGATGGTCTCTTGAATGGTGCCATGTTTCCACAATTTATAAAATATAACTTAGCAATACTTTTGGAAAATATACCTATTATTATTCGACAAAGACTTTGGTTGCAATTAGACGGTGCTCCTGCGCACTTTCAAATAAGCGTTCGGGAGAAACTAGATAGGCAGTATCCCAATAGGTGGATAGGCCGCGGAGGTCCACAGAATTGGCCAGCAAGATCTCCAGATTTAACGAGCCCAGATTTTTTTTTTATGAGGATATACATATTAAAAATATTGTTTATGACATACCACCAACCACACCCGACAATATGAAACAGCGAATAAGAATGGAGTTTCGATCTATAACACCAAATGTTTTGAGTAATGTTAAAGACTCATTTCAAGAAAGAGTACGCCTCTGCATTGAAAACGATGGCCATCATTTTGAAGACTTTTTAAAACATTAGCAGTTTTTAATACATCAGTTTATCCGTTTTAATAAAGTACATTTTTGAAGTCCACTTAGTTATGACTTTTAATTAGTATGTAAGAAAAGCCAGTTGAAGAGTTAGGCTGATAAATATCGTCTACCTATGTTGAATAATAACAGCAGTTTTGTTCAAGCCTATTTAACAAAAAATAATGGCTAAGAATTAATATTTGAAAAAGAAAATTGTAAATTACTGAACAGTTCAGTTATCCTGAAGAAGCTGTCAGTATGAACAGCGAAACGTCGAGCGAAGGTTTTGACACACGGCGAAACCCGCAAGAAGCTGTTAGTTACAGCAAAAACATACTTTTAATTTTCGTTTTCTTTAAAGGCAAGTAACTTTCGTATTTTAAATGAAACACCCTATATTTATTACCTTATTTAGATTCTAATTTTAACTGGTCTGTAGGATTGTATTAATACTTCCTATACCTATCTGTTATAGTTTCTTAGTAATTTACAATTTTCTTTTTCAAATATTAATTCCTAGCCATTATTTTTTGTTAAATAGGCTTGGACAAAACTGCTGTTATTATTCAACATAGGTAGACGATATTTATCAGCCTAACTCTGATAACTGAACTGTTCAGTTATCCTGAAAAAGCAGTCAGTATGAACAGCGAAACGTCGAGCGAAAGTTTTGACACACGGCGAAACCCGCAAGAAGCTGTTAGTTATAGTTACACCGGCCGTGAAAGCCTACGCAGTGTTATGTTTTTGCTGTATATTTTTTGTGCATTACTTTTATTTTATTATCAAGTCTAATGCTTCAGTTAAAAAATAAACACAGTTTAAAATATCTAGATTAAATATGCATGACAGGCATCTTAAATTTTGGTCTACATTTTGAAGAATAGTTAATTATCTCGTAAACGAGTTGCTTGTGGCAAATTTGCTGATTGACAGTTTTTGTAAAGAAAATAATAGCCATTTGAATATCTTTTTTTTTTAATAATTTATATAATAAAGTATACGTCAAATCAAAAATCACTTACCATAAAATTTCAGATCCATGTGCATAATTCGAAAAATCCTCTCGTCCACCGCAACTACAAGGGTCTATTGTTCTGATTTCTCCTTCTCCTTCCCCTTCTCAAATCAAATGAATTTAATTGAGCGAAGCCGGAAACGGCGCCAGGATAACCTTTTTAATTTTCTTATTATTTCCTTATTATTTGTTACAAAGTTTACAATATATATCTTACATTACACAGGTAAGTAACGCAATCACTACTTATTGCAACTCCTCTTGATGTTCTGTGTTTCAGGTATTCATTCTACGGGTATGATGTTGTTATGCAGGGCGAAGAATGAGGGAGACCACAGCTCGCGAATGCGGCCCCTCCACGTTAGGACCATATGTACATCCTTTGGTTAGGTGAGTAGATATGGTATCACTTTCTAGATGTCGGGTGACGTAATTCATGGGCGCGCAGTATGTGGAGGGATCCCAATAGTACGAACTTCTGCATGTCGTAAACGATCTTCATTATGTCGGAAACCGGGATTCCAATAGCTCTTAAATGGGCACTAAAGTTAGGACTTATGCCTCCCAGAGTTCCTATGATGAGGGGCGCGAATATTGTTTTATAGCCCGGATAGCTGTGCTTAAGTTGGAGGAGGAGATCTTGATACTTTTCGATTTTTTCCTGTTCTTTGTTGTTTATGTTTGTATCACCTGGACAAGACATCTCTACCACACTGATGGTTTTCTCCTCGCGCTGGAGTATCACCATGTCGGGTTTATTGGCGCTGATTTGCACGGTAGTTGAGAAGGGGAAGTTCCAGAAGATCTTAACACGATCATTTTCCACCACCGTGGGAATCTCAGCCTTGTCGTAGGGCACTCCCGCGAGTCATCTATACCATAGAAATATCTGATATAGTTATATAAAACTTTTAAAGCGTTGTTGTGTCGTGTTATATACAAACTAGAGGCGTATTTTGAACACGCACAAAGAAGGTGCATCGTTGTTTCGGGGGATCTATTGCAGGCTCTGCAGTTTGTATTATTTATCTGGAGGCCCATAATTTCTTTCTGGTATACAAGGCATGGGAAAACGCCATCCTGACAAGCCACTATGTATCCTTCCGTTTCTGAATATAGTCCTGGGGATCCTAAAAAACTGAAGGTGAGCCTCGTCGACAGTTGAAGGTCCTCAATGTTTTTGAAATATAAGCTGTGCATGGCTTTACCCAAGTGTTGTTGCATCAATCCTCTCTCTGCCGCATTTCGAGTGGTGTTTTTTAATTCGGTAGGCTGCATATTGTATAGGGACGTTTTTAGTGTGTTGGGTGTTTTGTTGAATTTAACCCTTAGGCCGCAAATCTCTGCTGCTCTTTCCGCCGTGCGGAACAGAAAGCTAGCTTTACCTGTCAACTCATGCTCGCGAACCAGACACAACAGCGGATCTTTTGTGTTGTAAATATTGCAGGCTACTGCTATAGTTCGGCAGTTGTGCATATTTTCCACACTTAATAGTCCTCTTCCTCCCTTTCTACGTGGTAAGTAAATTCTGGGGACTGATGATCGAGGGTGCAAACTTCGGGCTTCTGTCAGGACTGATCTTGTTTTCCTATCCAAATCCAGAATCTCGTCGACGTTCCACAGCCAAACAGGTGATTTAAAATCGGTAGCGCTAAAACGTTTGTTGCACTGATTTTATTCTTGGCATTTAAGTGGCTGTGCCATATTTGTTTCACTTTCTGAGAGTAGCGTTCTTTAATAGTTTCTTTAACCTTTCTTACGTTGTTCATTGATCTTTGTGGTATTCCCAAATATGTGTATTCCTCCTCAGGGGCCAAGTATCTAATGGCTGATCCATCTATAAGCTCGATGTCCTCCCCCTCAATCTGGGGTTTCCCTCTTTTCAAATGGAAGACCGCACACTTATCAAAGCCCAGGTTCATCCCAACCCCATCCGCATAGTTCTTTACTGTATCGATCATACTTTCTAAATCCTTCGGACTTCCTGCATACAGTTTAAGATCATCAACGTACAGGAGATGGGTGATGCGGTACTTTGGCGAGCCAGCCATGTATCCTGGGTGCTTTCTTAATACGATGGTTAAGGGCAACAATGACAGGCAGAACAGGTAAGGGCTCAAGGAGTCTCCCTGAAACACCCCTCGCTTGATGGAAATTAATGAGCTGGTTATCGTTGTATTTTGTTTAACTAATGTTATTCTCGTCTTCCATTTAGGTAGCATTCGGGCAATGGCGTTTACTATTTCGACGGGTACTTTCATGCTTCGCATTAGGTGCAATACCAAGGCATGTGAAGATGAATCAAACGCTTTCTGGAAATCTACCCAGGCCATCGATAGGTTTCGCTTATATGTGGCCGCCTCTTTTGCTACGCATGTATCTATTAGAAGATTCTCCTGTACTCCCGCCATTCCTCTACGTGATCCCCTTTGTTCGTGTATACCTTTCCATATAGGTTTGGTTGCTTGTGAGATCTTTTTCAACAATACCGACGTAAAAAGTTTATACAAAGTGTTGAGACAAGTGATCGGGCGGTAGTTGGCAGGCGATCTTGGGTCTCCTTTTTTATATAATAGTACAGTGCGTCCTTCGCATATCCAACCTTCCAACTCCTCCTGGTCAAAAAGTATTTTGTTGAATGCTGCGACTAGATGTTCGTGTGAGGCCATTATTTTTTTCCACCAAATGTTATTAATGGCGTCAGGGCCAGGGGCAGAATAATTAGGTTTGTTTATTAAGGCGTCTTGAATATCTCGAAGGGTGAGTTCCTCCATTTCCTGCCTTTCTCCGGCATGTGCCCTACAATAAACATCGAAGTGGTGGAGCGTTTCACTGCCCTGATCTAGCGGGGCTTCCCGCTCATATAAATCTTTCCAATATTTTTCCACTTCATCTATTTGTAGTTCTTGTGTATTTTTTCGGTCTCTACACAAGAAAGACGACGGTTTCCGTTGGAACGCCGTGTTCTGCTCGTACCTTAGTAACGCTACTCGTTTCTTTTTTGCGGCTGATAGGGCTCTAATTTTATCAATTGCTAGCTCCTTTAATAGTATCAATACACTCTTCCGTAATGTGTGGTGCTTTGATCTCATCTCCCGAGCTATGCGTTTTACCCCTACTGTAAAGGCTTTGCGCGTCGTGACGTATTCTAGCAAGCATTGATACTGTGACGCCTTCCTTCTCCATACTTTTATTTTATTTTCTAACTGATGCATTCTGTTTTTTAATGTCTTTTCTGTTTCAGGTGGTGGTCTTCTGCTGGTCACTGCTGCAGCGGCTGCGTACACCGCACAGTTAATCGTCTCTAAGGTGCTGCTGTTATGTAAATATTTTGATACTATTCTATTTAATTTGTCTATGGTCTCCGATGATACCTTCTGTTTAAAATGTATATTACGCTTTCGTTCGGTATACTGGCCGCCGTTAAAATTGACCAGAAATTTAGTCTCCAGGTCTTGATCTATTTCCTCAGCTGATTCGTTGTTTGTTATTACCTCCACAACTTCGTTTTCAGTCTCTGGGAATCCTCGCCTCTTGAGTGCGTGCACTTGATCTCTTAAATTTTGTGGGGTTAGATGTGCATACTCTGGCCTTAATTCTGTCCACAGCTATGCATTCTATTCATATACCCCCGCCTGTCTGGTATGCTTAGGTTGTAACACTCATATAAATCACGGTACACGTCATTCGTCCATTCGGGTCTCCTGCGCCTTCCAGGCAGGGATTCATCTTGGCTGCACCCAATTCTCCCTGATGCCCCCTCCGATAGGGGCAAATTGTGGGCAGCTTTTCTCGTTTCTCTTGGAACAAGTTTCTTCGTTGCCGAAGGTAGTTGGCCTTCGGCAGCGCCGCCAACTTCTTTTCAGATCTCACCCGTGTAAAGGTGTTGGGCGGATTTGAGACCCATTTCCCTCAAGTGATAGGGGAATATTGGGGCGGCTTCCGGCTCCTCGCGTTCTCCCTTTTCACGACAGCTTCAAGCGGTGCGGAACTCCGATACACATCCGTCATTCACTGGCCGGGGGATTCTCCCGCTCACATTATGTCGTCCTCTCCACCGGGATTTAATACCCACCAGCGCGGTTGATCAGGTTACCGAGGCCCACCTCGTGGAGGCGTGAAGTCGGGATTGAGTAGGAGAGGCTATGTATTGCGCATCACTACCCCATTTGGGCCCCTTATTATTATTATTATTATTATTATTTATTATTATTATTATTATTATTATTTTATTATTATTATTATTATTATTATTATTATTATTATTATTTTATTACTATTATTATAGTTATCATCATCATCATCATTATTGTTATCACATTTATAAGTATTACATTTCACTATCTACATTAAGTTTGCAATTCCTAAATTCAATGGAGTTAGCTTTCTTTTTCCTAATTAGATTAGAAAATTCTTTTTAGTTGCCAATTAGGTATAAGGTAAAGTCAGGTAAGTGTGTAGTAAAAATTGCATAGTGCGAAAAAAATGTAACACTGTTCACATAATAAGACATTTTGTTAAATTTTACACATAGAAGTACGTATTATATGCCCAGTTGTAAGCCTTCAATAGAAACGCCTTTTATAATTATCAACGGTTCACTAGAAAAAAAAGAAATTCTAAACACTGTCAATACTACACACTTACACAGCAAAATGGGGCAAGTGTGTAATCGTTCCGCATTTTATATATTAATAGCATTATCCTTTAGTTCGGCCAAGAGTGTAATACTAGACTGATGCCTGTTTAATAAGGTATGATATATTCACAAGATATTCAAGTTATTACACGTTAGGAGATGCGTACTTTTATTTGTAAAACTAGTATGAAGTATAGTACTTTAGTATTATAACAAGAGGACGTCCGAATTTCAATTTTAAAAATAAATATGGCCAAACTACACACTTGCCCCGGTTACACACTTACCTGACTTTACCTTACTTTTTAATTTTTTCAGATTTTAAGTAGTATTTAGCTTTTAATTTTCTTTTTTATTGCGGTTCATTTGATTTACTACTATTTCGTCTATTTTTTATTACTCATGCATGTTTGTTTTTTTTTTTTGATTTATTGAATTTAGTTTTAATTTACGTTGAATTAGCTTTTAGTTAGGTATCTAGTTGAGTTTAATTTAATATTTTCGTTTCATTATTTTGTGGCTTTTGTTGACTTGTTATACACATTTATTTGTCTATATAATCAATAAACTACTACTACTACTACTACTACTATAAGCGGCGTGACCAGGTTAACCGCCGTGACCGGTTAACCTCCATGACCGGTTAACCATCTTGACCGATTATCCGCTTTAGTCGGATAATCGCCGTAATCGATTAAAAGACAGTTTTATTTATTGCATATCTATCTTTATATAAGTCTTATACTGTTTTTGTGTAGCTATATACTTTTGCTACAATTCTCAAAAATGCTATTGTTATATAAATTGAGACGTTAGCTTAATGTTTTATTTTTTTAAGTTTTTTCAAGTTTTTCTATAACTTACTTCATACATGAACATATTTTAAGAGCTTTAATTTATATACAACAGTATTTTTTTATTTTCGGCATATCAATAATTTTGGACTTTATAACTTCATAGAAAAGTGCGCCTCCCGTAACCAGTTTATGTAAGGCTGTATAGGTTTACTTGCATTTACGAATAAAAAAGTGTTAATTTTTTTATTTAGCAGTATTTTTGCTTTTCTAACCGATTTTCTGAATCCCCATTTGCTTTTTTTATACGAATACGACAGTATATCACAAACACATTTCCCTTCCAATATTTAAATAGCTACTTGTTAGCGATATGTAGTGTGAGGCACAACTTATTGATTGAAACAAAATACATACGTTATAAATATACTCGACACCTCGCCAGTAAATAAAAATGTATTCTGTTTGACTAAATTTTAAAATGTTTTATAATTCTGACCTGAGGATATCCGTTATTGGATGAAATCGGTTGTCGTCAACAAAAGAATTTGCGAGAAATTGGACCATTTACTTTCATTTCCCTACTTTTTCCTATTTTTTTCAAGTTTTAATTTCTTCTCTTCCTCTGCCCATGTTTCCTTCATATTTCCACTAGTTTTTTTTTTCTTGCTATTGTCGGCTACTAATACTATATCATCCGTATACAGTAAGTTGTTAATTTTAACTGGTTCCATTTTATTGCATCCAGTTATTCTTTCTTGTTATTTTGTTCTTATTCTAGTGTTTTTTATTAATCTGTCCATAAACAATAACGGGCTTAAGCTATTGCCTTGTTTTACTCCAGTTACTATAAAATTACTCTCCTTTGCATTCCTTTTTTTGTGGTAACTAATTCAAAAACAGAATTGTTGAAATTACTAATCACATAATTCCCTGCATTATTAAATTCATTTTTGCTTGCGAAAAAAGGCATTAAACGCGCTAATTGCAAAAATAACGTCAAAAGTACGGAACACCAAACAGTCCAGCATCCATTCATTAAAATATTCCCCACCACCCGTACATATTAAGGTCGTGTACTTTTGTTAAAGGTTTCGATTTGTGGATAGCTTTAAAAAAAACTTCTTAAAAGAAAACGTGAGTTGAGAATCTAGTCTAAATGCAATTGTGCTTTTAAATAATAATTACACAGTTGTATTAATCTTTTACAGTGCTGTCCCATAATATATATTTTTTTTCAATTAACGGCTTTACTTTGTAAACTCAAGAGATATAGACTATCCTATAATAGTTTCATAATATAGGAATATCTCAAATTATTGCAATTGCTCCCTGACAAATAAGAGCTATAAATAAATATACAATACAAGCACACCGCTCAGTACCACATAACATTAATTTCCCCAAAATGTGGCAACTACATATGTGGGAAAGCGCAGCTGGAAACACCACCACATTGCACATTGTTGATGATTTAATTTCTCCGTCTAATTTCAAGTACGGGTCAGTACGTCTCATGGTCTAGTAATGAACCATTTTCTCTATTACTGGACCCTCGAACTTCCCAGGTTCCTACTTTTAGCGCGTCATTACAGTTTATTAGCGCCTCCTACACGAAATGCCTCACATACCGTTTTCTTTAAGATGTTTCTCAACTGTAAACAATTTCTTCTAGTGCAACAACCCGGGAGTGCTATGATAGCCAATCTATACCCCAATTTTGTATGCGCCGAATAACTAACATTACATAACTAACATTTTATGTGAGTTAATTTTAATTCTTTACAAAACTCTAAAAATACAGAATCATATATAATATAAATATTCTAATGTATAAAACTGAAGATTGTATATGTAGTAATGCAAAAGCATGGGTAGCGGCAGCTACCACATATTATCAGTATCTACAAAAGTGACACGGACAATTATCAATATAAATACAAAACAGATGTTTCAAGATTGCAAACGGCCTTCGTCATAGCTGCATATTTGGCGTCAAATTTAAACTAACTATTCTTCTATATCTACTATTCTGTTTTTTATTATTTCAGAGTAAAAATACCTGTCCTGCGCGAGCTTGCCTTTTATATCTAGAATTGTGGCATATAATTATTATACAGTCACATTTCTGTGTTTTATTTGTCTGTACTTATAACTTCTCTGGATTAATGTCAGCTGATTGTGTTAACATGTGAACTTAACAATCTTTAAAAATACCACGTCATTAACTACGGATGACGAAGGTCGCTTCCAGCTGGCTTGAAAGGCCTATAATATGCACTCTACGGTAAACTATTATAATATAAAGGCTTTTCAAGTTAGCAAGCGATCTTCGTCCTTGATAAGTTAATGAACTGATATTTTTAGGCGGTACCAGCTTCACATGTTAACACAATCTTACAGGAAAAGAATATAACAGGAGGCATACTAAGCTAGTGGAAGAATTGGTATTTTTGTAGACGGAAATTACCACTTTGCGATAACTCAGTAGTATGTCAATTAATGTACTTTTATGTCAGCAGTATGTCTGTCAGTGAGTACAAAAATAAGTATACTGTCCTAGTATAATTTGCTTTAGCGCAGTTCTCCCTGTATATTCTTTTCTCAGAGACGCAAACAGATATTATTCAGACAGGTTATAATTAGAGGTAAAGAAATAACAAGGAGACAGAAATGTGACAGTAAAACAGACTGTCAAAATTCTGTATATTTGGTAGATAGGGTATAAACTTCGGGGGTAAAAGATTGACGTGAATTTAGTGAAGTAATATTGACGCATATTAAATATCATTTTATGTCACTCTGCTTACTGGGTCGGCCTATTTAATTAAACTACTTTTTGCACTCATATTGCATAATAGGCAACTTCATGCACTAAAAAGCGTACGTAAAGTAGCATTTCATACACTACTGCGTAAGATTAAATTGGTACTTACTGAAAAACCAGATGTATGGAAATGCATTGGTATTTTTTGTGGTAAGGTAACTAAACTGTCAAACGTTGTAATATACGTATTTAACAGCTGTTTGGCAGTACATTGAAGGAGGTAGAATCGAAGTAATAACATTTTAACATTTTATTATTAAAAGTATTCGTTATTTGTACAAAAAAAAAGTTTGCAAACCTCGTGCGTGATGTATTTCACGCAAATTTTTCGTAAATAACTATTTTAGGTTTAGTTTTTAACCATTCACTGTATTAAATGAGTTTTTATTAATAAAACAGTGCAATTTTTAATAACATGTACAATTTATTAACAAATTTATTTTAAAAACATATAAAAAGTATGAGAACTTTTACCCAGAGTAAATATACTTAGTTAGAATGTTCAAATCAATATTAACTAGTGTCCAGTATATTTTGGTTTCATAAATTCTCAAAATAACTTTAACCTATCCCGCTATCATGAGAGAAAAACCATCAACCACGTCTACCACTAAGGGCGCGTACCGTAATTCACAAATAGCAACCAAATTCTCGGTTTTGTGTCCCGAATATAGCAGATTCCTGAAAATTATGATATTTACGGAACGCGGTTGCTGAAGTTTGGTTATTTTAGTTGTCACCAAAACAACCTCGCTCATTTTACGATTTTCTGATTTTTCTATCCCCTCCACTGCGGAAACATATACTGTGCATAAACCAACCTACTTTATCTATGCATAAAACGTGGTCAATCAAAGCGCGTCGCATCCACTAAAACCACATGGACGATGGCGGTTATCTTTAAAAGTGGTACAAAACAAAAAAAAAACTTAACATACTTGACATCAACCAAAGTGTTCCGTAAATTTTCTGAAATAATCGGCAATCACTAATAACCGCAAATAAATCGCAACTAACCATTTGGTTACAATTTTATATTTACGGTACGCGCCCTAAGAAAGTCTTAAATATCATCTTGAATTTTTCTTCGTTACTGAAATTGAAATGTAAACTGAATGCATTTAACGTGATTCCATCACAATACGTTATATACTAGAAATAAGGTATAATGAAATGTAACAGTCTCTCTTTATTCCGATACCGGCCTTTCTACTACTTATTAAATACGTTTAGAGAACTTTACAATATATAACATCATTATTTATATTGCGGATATTTCTGTTAATCTTACTTGCCATATAATAGTACCCTGTTTCACAATCCCCAGTTGTTTATCTAAGGAACTGGTATTATATAATTTTTTCTGGATGTATTTATATTTATAGTCTTATCCATTCTTTCTAATATAATATGTTAATAATATATGTATACATTGCAACATCCAGTATATAAATTAGAAAGTATAAATAAAAAACGAAATACAACAATTTAAAGACAAAATATAAATAAAATATTGCAACACATTGATATTCGTATTAAAATATTCGTCGAAGGTGTAAATTTACCTTTTGATTAGCTGTTTCTTATTCTTACTGTAAGTGAATTATTTTTTAATGCAAAGAATTATTATTTGAAGTAATGAGTTACTAATTTCACCTAAACATATAAACCATATAAATCTAAATGGACATCACGGTTTGGCAGAATTTCTGCAATGATTTTAAGGAAGGCGTACTAGAGTACATTTTTTGCAATATTTAATAAGTTTTTTTATTTGTTGGAGTCGTTTTTCTAACCAATTCGAAAGAAAGAATAAAATAATAGCGATTTCCAAGCAAGGAGATGATCAGTGTATTCTGAATGTTTAATAAATAACAAGGGAGGCCGCAAGGCCCCGTATTAGATCTAATTCTATTCCTATTATATAGTAATGATTTATACAGCATTGTTTTGTGTAATAACACCTATAAATTGTTATTTATATTATATTTAACACTGTATTGTTTTTGTTGTATTAGTTCCATTCTGCGCCTCTGTTACCAAATCCAATCAACTATTATTATTTTGTAAAATATTATTTTAGGCAAGTTGCCAATAATAAACACTAAAAGGCCACAGGTACAATTATTACACGTACATATCTACGCTAGTTTTATTCAATTGAAAACTTAGTATATGGGTAGTGCAGAAAATTATTAATTTCTATTCTACGTACGAGTTATTAACACAAAAGCATAACACATACTCAATTTGGCGGCTTTCCTTATCAACTATCCTTCGTATTTTACGTAATACACAATAATTAATGACCATAAAATTAATATCGTCTTATCAATTAAACCCTCATCAACACCAGTTGGGGTGCGAAAACCAATAAACCAGATGACTCAGTATTCGGACAACATTATTGCTGACGAAGAGAAATACAGAAGCACCCTTAACCCCAAGTATCTCTCCAATAAAATCGTGCGAGGGTGATTTCTTGGAGGAAAACAACATGTGGCAGGTCCATAAGAATAGTCGGAGACAGGTACGGCTATCCGACAATAACAACGCAGTTGCTCGACTGATAACTACATTTTCAAGTACACTAGGGCGCGCAATATACAGGTGCCCTGAATGCATCAAATAATTCTTACAACATTGTAAAAAGTAGCTAGTGTTTTTATTGGTAAGCACCAATATGTTTTTTTTTTTCTTAAAATTAATTTAATTTAATATAAATTTAGTACTTCTTATCAAAACGCAAATAGATTTGTAGATCTTTTTGGACAAATTTGAAAGGAAAGTTCAGTTTCTAAAGTTTTTTTTTTTCAAGATAAACATAATGACAAAATAATTACTTCATATCATTAATGTGTATACTTCAAATGATATAAATTGTATACCTGGCTGTCAAATCTACATCTCGGTGCTTTATGTGTGTAATTCAACGAACGGTGACAATTAGAGTGGTCAACTCTCGTATGGGCGCCAGATCAGCACTAAGTTTCATATATGTGACATTAACGTTTAACACAAGTATAAAGTGCAGTGTCGGGAAAGAGCAAAATTATTTATTTATTTAACTATAAATATTATATATAAGCTCCTTGCCTTATTTAAGTATAGACAGAAATGGTGTAGGACTATCGAAAAGTTTGTAACATAAGTGTTTCAAGATTTTTCTCGCTAAACCGCTTTTGTCGCGAATTAAAATAATCTTTATAGGTAGATAACAAAGCAGATGCACCACCATTAACCACCAATATGTAGTCTGATTTGTGCTAGCACAATAACTGTTTATCGCACACTGTAAAACTATTTTGGCACCACCATAATGTAGATCGTGGAATTCACCGATATACTCTTCTACATTATGAAACAATTTTAAAGCTTCATTTCCTGACCATGTATATATTTTCTTTAATTATTATGAAACAATGGTCGTTTTCTCGGATTTTCTGCGCCCGACATTCTATCACATTTACAATACGTAAAACGTTAACGGAGAATTGTACTATCTCGCATCAAGACTCCACTAACACTGATACGATACTAGATACCATGGTGTAAGTATATTAGGGAGGGTGAGGAGGTATGCTCAAGAGGTACGAAAATGAGACTTTTCTGCGCATCACCAGCGCGCGTATCAGACAGCCATTTTATTATTTTCAAAGGGTTTGCAGTGTATATTTAATTAAGTGTGTAATATTATAAACGTTCATTTTTCATTATTTTGTTTTTATTGTTTATTTTTATTCTTATGTTGACGATTTTTATTTTAAATATAGTTTCTGAATTAAGTTATATTTTACTTTGTATCTACGTACAAATACTACGTTTTGAGGTGATCTGTACAAATTTTGTTTATAGATCGCTAAATTGTATAAAACGCCTGCTTATGCGGTAAAAGGATGCAAAAATCACTTTTTTTATATTTTTTTATTATTTTTGATTAAGCAACTGTTCTTTCTTTAATTGCAAAAGATGTACACTTTCCTCACAAAACCGAAACATTTCAAATTGCCTGACTAGCTATGATAAAAAAATGTTTTTTTTTAGAATAACAGCACGTGTGAAAGTAATTCACACATTTAAATATCGAAATAAACTGTCATATTAAATGTTAAAGTATTCAATGAATGTTAACTATAACCTAACCTAACTTCACTTGAAACAACAGCTTCCCGAAATGGCAGTTTGTTATTGTTTACATTCGCATCTACACAAATTAGTTTACTCATCCGTTTAATCGACATGATTTACTTGTTTTATTTACTTATTTTACGTATTTTATTAGTTTTGAATTACCCCTGCAGTTTTAAAAACATTTAATGAACCATGACATTCTTGTGTAAAAGGTAAGATCGGTGGCCAGTGGCCATAGTATTTACATACTTTCTTACATGTTATATTGTTAAGGTTAAGTGAAATAACTCAAATAACCGTGAAAAAAGACACCAATGGATATCATGTTGTAGTGCCAGTCACTCTCGCAAGATAAATTGTGATACTAACGATGGTCGCAGTTTCTTGGGATTTCCGAATAAATCTAATATATATGACACGACAAGAATTAAGAAAGTGCATGAATAAGAAGAACTAGCATCGTTGTGCAGAGATTCCTAGGTCACATTAAATCAATTTATTTGTTAGATACACATTTTAAGCTAGATTGCTATTTATCGCAATAACTAACCTAATTTATTTTTTGTTTACTTTTGAAAATAATGTAATTTTGTTTTGAACTGCATTATACTGGTATAAATTTTAATCGCATTTATTCACATTATAGACCATTCGATATTATATAGTCTACGTTTGAACTCTATCCACTTGTGCACCCCCGGACATTATTGTTGACAAACCAGTGCAGGATCGGATGTTAGAAATGAAGTGGTCGAATAAAAAGGAACGATCTTTGAATCGCACAGAACGATATAGTCATAACTCTTGAATCCTAATTAAAAGTTATTGTGTATTCGTGTCAGAAATTTGAAAGTACCTTCCACCGAAGCTGTTGTATTCATATTAATTTATTTGAGAAAGAACCACAACATATTTATTCCTGGAAGAATATTTTACACTATAAAAATATAAACAAAGATTTATTTCACAAAAAGGGAAGAATATGAATATAATTATCGTAAAACACTTATAAATATATGTATTACTTAATCAAACATTATTTTACTGGAATCGTGTTTTTTATTACTATAAACTGTTCATAAATATTTGCAACAAAAATCAGAATAAAAACGCATAAATTTGTGCATTTTTAATCTATTTTTCTACTTCCTTTAAAATATAAATTATTCCACACGTTTGAAAATTCCCGGTAACAGCTTTACAAAATGGCAGCTGGGGTTCATTCAAAATGGACCACTAAAGAACAAAGGATTTTTGCGAGCTTGTCCTTACTGTGTTATACTGTGCTTATACTAGGAGAGATACTAGATACACGAATCGGTGAGAGTGATTTTACTGCCTTGAAGATATATGATAGCTAGACGTTCTGCATAGCGCGAAGCGACTGCGGCCCGTGTAAGCAGACACATTTGACCACTTTAGTGATAATACTAAATAATTCTCATACAAAAACCCGGGTTATTTACATTCCTTTTTATTTACTTATTTTTTATGTACACATATTTATGTACACCGCGTCATCTTTGAAAATTATTCATACTAATATTCTAACGTAATGGTTTTCTGCTGATATATGGAACAAAAAAATATCCGTTTGCAAATCTGGATAATAAAATATTTTTTTTCTAAAATCTTGGAAGTGATTCTTTACAAATTAATTTTTTGACATTATACCCGCATGTACATAGCTTATAATCAGCATGGCTTCGTAAAAGACGCTTGACAATTTATAATTTGTATAGTTGTATTCGATATCTTCTGGAAATTGCATAACAATAATTTTTATTCAATGTTAAAAATGTTGACATTCTTGTTTTGATTGAGCTGTGCAAATCGCTATAAAACGTGCAGCAGGGACAAATGATATAAAATCGAAGGTAGAACGAGAAAAATTCCAAAAGAAGATCGTTGTTTAAAGCATCGTTTCAAAACTGCAGCAGAGTTAACCAAGGATTAAAACAGCGCGTACAATATAATTATATCGCCTAGACAAGACTCGACGACACCTTGCTGGTTTTGATATTAAAGCATGCAAAGCACGAAAAAACATAGTCTTCTGAAGGCAACAAAAAGAAACGCTTTGAGTGGGCCAAACAACATCAATTTTGGAAGAAAAACGCTATCATTTACACAGTATGCTATTTTTTAATTGTCCATATGTGTTACCTAACATATCATATAATACTAATGTTTTATCTCATGTCTTCCAATAGATCTATGTTTTGTTTTATCCTTAGGAAAATGTACATAGATATAAAGACGCGCAATACCACTATAACCCCAATAATAAGTAGTTCTCTAGTAGTTTTCTGGTGGGTGTTTGTACTTGTAATGTGATGATGCTTTGTACTGATTTCTGTGGATTAATAAAATCATACAAAATGTAAACCGTTTTTATATGAATACATAACAGAAAAATTGGTTTATATATCACCGTCGTATTTTTCAATTTAAAGATAGTTCTAGTAGTAAATTCATTAAACACCTAACTATTTCACACATAAAAGGAATGACACTTGCGTTTCATCAAATTTTACAAAGAACTAGAAAGAAAGTAAGATGTAAGATGCTATGTAATTCAATTGTAAACAATAAAAAGCAGAAAATGTCTGAACTGCCTGTCATTTAACCCTTTTGTTTCCTATAAAATTATTTATGTTTGTGTATATGATGATCGAAGATGATAAGCTGATAGCTGATAGCTATATAGGAATTATGTTAAGTTCTCAATTTTAATCGATTCTAATCAATTCAAAAGCACTTTTTTTAAATTAACATTTCAACTCAAATATCTAGATATATATGTAAACCGAATAATACATGAAAGTAACAAATTCATAATCTGTATATATTTCGACTTAACACAATCGAAGGAAAACCATTCTTTAATTCAAGCGTGTAGAAACTTTGTTGACTCTAAGAATCAGAACTTCAGATTAGATACCGAATTGAAAAATGCAAACAAAGTTTAAATTAAGTACAATCTGGAAGCACATAACTTTCACAGACAGAATCTTTTGCGTTCGTTTAAAGACAATCAACTAAACTAATAGAAAAGGACATTGAACAAATGGAACTACAGATGGAAAAGTCAATTTACAATATCTATTTTGCAAGCAGTAAGAATGGACATAAATGAAAAGTACTTCCTTAACTTTCCTTATCTTGTCTAACCAACAACAACCTTATAGAATGCCAGATATGGAAAATAATCAATATAAATGTCATAGCTTCATATGCCATCTTATCGTTCAATCCAGAAAATCTATCCTTTTTCTTTTCTTGCGTCTCTGAGAGGTCGTAATTACTTTTTATGTCGCTGTAATTAACTAGATGTCTAGTAGAAATGTATTTTTAAAAGGATTATCTTGATTGGCAAGAATTATCCAGAATTTCCTATCCTGGTTTAATTAGAATGTCTTGGAAAACTACGCACACTGGAAAGTTTCCGACGAGTATATCCTAATTGATTTCAGAGCTTTTCAATTAGACGAATTCGCTTCGAATCTATGAATTTTAATGTGCACAAAGAGCATTCGAGAGTGTTTGTCGTAAAACGTCTTTCATTAAGACGCTGTAAATGTCCAACTATTAGAACGTTTCTTACCTATCTCGTAGTTTAATGAGTGCTTACCTCAAATTAAATTCAAGTGTTTCTGAGAATGTTCCGCCATTTAAAATACTTACCCAACTTTCGATATCTTTTTTTAAAAGATATTCTTAGTTTAATTTATATGAAAATATTTGAGATATTTGAAGATGATTTGAAATACGGATAAAAGCTGATGTATTGGAATGACGAACGTTAACTTAAAAGGAAATTGACAATTTGTTTTAGAGTTACTTGCCACCTTTGCAAATTGTTAATGCTATATAGTTGCGTAAGTCTTCATTCTGAAAGTTTTGGAGTGTTGGTAATAAGAGTTTTACGTAAATCCCAAAATCTTAGGCAAAACTTCAGCTTTTTAGTTTTAGATTTGATATGAATATTGTTTGAAATGTTACCGCACTATTTTTCAATACATTATATCTAACTGATCATTTAGAAATGGAATTGATGTATCTTCAATGTGACAGTGTTGCAGATGGATAGTACCTCATCTTATACACAATACTTTAAAAATTTAGATCACTAAAACAAAAAGCATGTATCGCAAATCTTAAGTACATATGTTCGTGTTTAAGCGAGCAGATTTTCTATCATAAAACTTAAGAAGAACGAATATCGCTCAAGACTTAGTGAACATTCCCAGTCCATTCTTAAAATTACTACCGCGAATGTGACGCCCGACCTCGATAGGATTGTTAAGAATAAAAGAAATCAGGTTACCGAATCATCACTATAATTATAGATTTAGATTTAACTACGAGACAGAATCTAGTCAATCCTTTTATTTCAATGATTTTATGTAGTAAGATGTATGAAAAATTATGTGTGCGGTGAGTGAATTGATTAATTTATTTTATTGTAATTTTCATAAAATTAAGGCTTATAAATGCATTTATCGTTACGTTTATTGGATTCAAAAAATAACTGTAGCTATTACTATATCACTAAAATTACAACTACTATATGGACGTAGAAGCTGTGGACTCCAACTACAGTCATTGCAGATATAATCTACGTACTCCTAACTATTAAAAGTGGTTGCAATTGTAACTATCAAAGATGTAATTACGCTTTAAATAATGAATTTTTCTTTACTTAATTTATGGGCGGACTAATCTAAATAAAACGCAAAAATGTTTTCTCAAGTAGTTGACAATATAGTTAACTATTGTATGTGTTTGCTGAAGCGATCACACTTACTATAAGGATTCGCTTTTATTTTTGCAATACTTCCAATTCTAATGATAAAATTCGGTACCTCCTCAAAGTTTTTCTCGTAATACATGTAGAGGCAATAAGTGGATTAGAAATCCTTATCAAATACCTATGTCATTTGGAATATGAGTGTTTACAGGAAAAATGTAGTTGAACACAGAAAATAATTTACAGTATGTTAGTTATTATTAGAATTCACGGGTTTGTTGCCGAACTTGTTTACTCAAAACTTCTCTCATGATGTAGAAATTTCTGGGATCTAAAGAGAACTGAATATCGTTATGCTTTTTAAAATTATAAAGTAATACAACAGGGTAAAATCCGACAGCTACATAAAACTCTGACTGTGGCTGCTTTCAGTAGGTTTGCCCGATTTAAGTAAATTTATTTATTCAAGTAATTGGAACCAGGTGCACTCACATAATTGGACTTCCAATTATTACTATTCCAGGTACTTACCTGGAAATATATGCACCCTTAATCGCTTAAAACTGATAGAGATATATAAAATCAAACAAGTAGAATTAAAAGTGATTTAAATGATTGCATTATAGTTAAGCTTTGTTTCTAGACTGTTTCAAATGGACAATTTTGATGACAAACGATTATCTTAGGGATGACGTTATAGGGAGATCTATACACACGTCAGGTATACATGCATCCGTAATATGTTAATAATACCCGTCATTTTTTGACGGATAGTTTAGGAAAAAGAAAGAAATGTGGTTTCAGAAATAGCAATACCTAAATTCTGGGGAATGTCAAGCACTTCTTAACATTTGTTAAATTACGAAGTTTATGGAGTATGACGATTATATATATTACCTATTATATCAGCTGATGTATATGACGTTTCTCAAGTTTTACGTACTGCCGCTACTAAACCGCAAAGCAAACTCACAAACTTATAAAAATGATATTTCTTTCTATATCCAGAATTCCCAATGTCCACCAAAAAATATCGAGCAGCATCAATGTTTACATATTATGGGGCTATATTAGTATGTACAAATATACCATAACATCGTCTGCGATACAAACTAATTGCCACTTACTGCTATTGTCCTAAAAAACGACCATCCTAATTATTTTTTATTAATATCGTTTCTTAAGGTTAGTTACCAAATAAAGATATAAAAAAAAATCAAACACTTATTTTTAACAATTCCCGGAAAAGTGAATTAATGATAGCTAATAATATTTAATTCACTACTGCTTGACCCTCTAGTACTCTAATAGAAGCTGCAGAAATACTCAAAACGGAATTTTAAAATATCGCATCACAAACTCCACTGTACTGTAACGCATATTTCAACAGCAAAATCGTCGTGTATAGCGATAAAACTAAAGTTGAGCAAATATATTATATTATTATTATTATATTAAAAAATACGGGTTTTGAAATATGACGAAACGAGCCAGCTATAAATGAAATGTTCGATAAAAGTGCTCAAATAACACATTACATGTTAATTAAAGAGTATAAAATCATAAAATAGACTTATTTTCGAAAAAATATGTGTTTACTGTTCAATTCGGATCGAAAAATTTGAAGAAATCACTACTACCCACTGTACATATATATTTTTTACATGTTGTTTAGTACCACTCAAAGAATCAAAAGTATTGAAGTCTTATTACTGGCTATGTAAAACTCCGCAATATTTCTTGCATGTTCGTTTGGTATTTCGATTTATATAACAAAATAAAACGAAAATGAAAGGAAAGTTTGCCATTTCACCGTAAAATCTTTAAGTGAGATCGTACAGTTAAATAACGAAGGAAATACTGTTTCAAAAGTTACTTTTCTGTAAATATTAAGAACTTGTGAAGCATGTTTTCACTTCGCATTCGGCGGCAAATTAAAAGGGAGACGCTACGAACTTTTAAGCCTTATTGTTAGATGTAAGAATTGATCTCTCCAATTTAAAACTTTAAACGAATTTAAAACCTTTTACCGCGAATCCGATCAATTGATACTCCTACTTAAGGAAGTTACACAGAAGTTGTGAGTGCCCTATTTTATTATGGAGCCTTTCAGGCCTTCTTTTAAAATGTACTAAATTTTATGGTATCTTCTCGGGATCGCAATATTGTCGGATTTGTGACAGTAGATGGAATTACTTTTTTTTCCCATAAAATTATATAATCGAACTGCTACAATATAATACGATATAAATATGTAGTAGTTAGAAACTTTATTTTCAAATTCTAGATCTGAATGAATTGGATTTTTCTGTTCTTATCTGTCGGTACAATCAACGAAGTACAACAAACATCCAATTGTAAATATAAACTACAAATGACACTTAATATGCAGAAGTTGTAACAGCTACAGTGAATTTACAGGCGCATACACATGTCCAACTTGTATGTAGAGGTTTCGAAGTTATTCAGCAATTCATATCAGCTGGCAAGTTATTTAAATTAACATAAGGATAGCATTCGGGGATGGATTTATTATACTGTAATTGTCAAAAATTAATACATACCTATAGCCGTGTCTCCCACCACATGTCTAACGCCCAATATCGTTTCAATAGTAGCACCGGTGCGTATTGCAAGGTCATTTTAGCATAGCATAAGATCCCTATACTAAAATTAAAATCTGTCGACCACGGTATATCACACTTATTGTTTTCGCAATTAATTATTAAATATTTCTTTCAACAGTTTGTTATTGAAGGATGAAGGGTAACCATAATTGATAACAGATGATATATATAGAAGTTATTTACAACATTTTAATAAATATACACATTTATTTAGCATCGGAAGCAAATATTATGATTTAAATGTCGCTTTATATTAATATTTTTTTATTATTATTAATTATTTATTTTAGACAGGAGGATTTATTATCTCACCGTCAAACTTATTGCCGTGTAATTTAAAAAAAAAAAATCAGTGCGGGATATATACGATTTCATGTATTTATTAAAACAAAAGAACAAATTAAATTTTGATTCTAATTGTTTTAATGTTTCAAAATCACGTAAATCTTCACATAAATTGCTCAAAATTCAAAATCATGCAAATAATTACAATAAATGCTTTAAGTGCCCTCCTCCTGCTTCAACACATGCTTTGATAAAATTTGGTAGGAATGTAGAACACCGACAAATATTCGACACGTATTTCTTTTAACGTACCATATTTGGTTCTAGGGGGTGTAATGGGGGCTCAAAGTTTCCCCAAAAAAAAACACATTTTTTGCAATATTTCAGAAACTCGAAGAGATATCGAAATCGGGTAAAGATCAAATCTTTTTTTGTTAACAACCGTAAATTTTAGGTTGAAAAAAGTGGCGTACCCACGATATTGTTAGGGGGTTAAAAAATATCATTTTTTTTTCACCCCTGCTCTTGTATTCTGAAATTCAATTTTTCTTTTTTAGTCTTTAAACACATGAAAAAAGAAGATTACGTGTTTTTGAATTTTTTTCTACATGTTCATTTTAGGATTTTATCGCCATTTCTATGTACAGAAGACTACTTCCCTTCATATTTTTGGAAGTAAATTTAATGTGGCATTGTATTTCAATTAAAAACCGTTTGTTATATTAAAATATAAAAAAGTAAATGATCATCGATGGTCTGGCTGCATTTGTTACAGTTAGTTACCAAACACATATTGTTAAAGCTAATTACGACGTATCCAGAAAGACCTCTTTTGTGCTAAATGTATTGAACGTCTTGACAATATTAACAAGTTTCGTAAATAACCAATACCTGGGTACATCTGCATCTCCACAAAATGATGCGCAAGTAAACAGTGTTTGACAACATTGTGAATGGCTGGAGCGATTCCGCTTACGACATTGAACAACCAGCACTCCAGATTTTGGTTCACAATCCAATTTTAAAACTAATATTGTCAAGGCGTTCAATGTATGTATTTAACACAGAAAAGGCCATTCTGGATACATCGTAATTATCTTTAACAATGTAGGCAATGTAAAATTAGAGTGTAAGCAATGATATATAACAATTAAATTGTTATGAAAGTATGTAAGTTTAGAAAAACAAACACTTGTTCATGAAATCAGATCAAGAACCTTTAGGTTAGTTGATTCCACTAGTTGAACGGGCGGTTGTCACGGAGCAAAGTGATTTGACAAATGATTGCGAACCGCCTTAACCCTTTCACACGAAGTCAACTCGTCCACTCCGGCGGCTAACTTGCCTTAGGCCTCTTTCAGACGAAGCGGTTTGGTTAATTCAACTAAGTTGCCTGGTTTACTCTTAGCTAGTTGATTGTCATTGCAAACTTACTCAAGCTGCCGGAACGGACTAGTTGATTCCGTGTGAAAGGGTTCATATCAGTATGCTCCATTGACAACCGTCCATTCAACTAGTGGAATTAACTAATAGCCTCGTCTGAAACAGGCCTAAGCATGACGACAGTCAACCACAATCATGATCACTGACCATGTTATTTTAGCTTTAATGTAGTTATTTAGTTCAGTTCACTCACTTCATTTACTACTGATAATAGCTTTGATATTGAAACTTGCATTAAGTATAGAGAAATTTGTGGCAAAGTGTTTCAAAATATGTAATGCTGGCAATTAAGCTGTCTCAAAAAGTATAATTTAAATTGTGGCATTTCATTCCATTTAGTGAAACATTTAGGAAACTATTTGGGTATTTCTGGTATTTGATGCATATAAATTTAAATTCATGAAAACTAATAAGTCTTATTATAAGTAAATATAATGGAAATTATTTGTTGATATGAATAATATCAATACATAAAAAGATAATGAACATGATTTTATAGTAGGTATAGGGCATTTGATACAAATAAAAATACAAAGTGTGGGATACCTAGCCAAAGCATTCATTTTTTTTCTGAAGAAATTTTTGTTAATACTTTTAAATTATGCATACACTAGCATGTTTTGTAAATTAGTATTAGTTACAAAATAAACATTAAGATGTAAAAGATCACTGCAAAGAAGAAAGCGTAACATTGAAATTAATTATTTATCTTCCTCACCTACAGCATCAACGTTTTACACTACACTTGCAAAAATTGGGATTATTTTAGAAATTTCTAATTTCCATATATTAGAATGCAGAATGCATGTGGATTAAATGCATATGTTCGGCTGCAACATCTGCATCTAAAATAAGCAGTGTCTTGAATATTCATTTCACACCGAAATTAGGATATATTTAAATCTTCGTGCTCCAGACAGGTTAAGTAATGCACTAAGGTACCTACATGTTATTAAAATAAGATAATATAAAAACATTTAACAACACAAACTCAGAAAAATACATGCATTGATTCAACCAAAAAATGGTAAATTTAACAATAATTTTCGTTTAAATACGGCGAGGAGGCTTGTTTGTTTGAAGGAACATTACGACTAATGTTAAGCTATTTTTCTTGGTTGAAAAGTAAAAATTGGGAGAAGTGCACCGATTTGTGTTAACACAAATACAATCAATTGTCAATGCATAAAATATGTTCATCTAACAGTTATATTGTATTTGATGCAAAGCAATAATTGTTTAATATTAGTAATATTTTACTTAACTCAAGCAAAAACTTAAATTATAAAACTGAATAAAGCTAAATAGAACTAAAACTTGTATCAAATGAAAATCTTTGGCAATAACCACAGTTCCGACTATCAAAAATTATGAACCTGAGTTGCTTCCTGTCCCCCCACATTGGAAGCAATTGCGGGGTCAAAACCCAGTCGTAGGTGCAACAAGAGAGCCTCGTACCTAGACCGCCACATTAATGTTCACTTCACTCCTCGTCTTCATGCAAATTATATGAACAAATCCCAAAGTAATCGTCATGAGTTTCGTTGTGCGCCATCTTTCGGTCAAGTAATAGCAGCATCTCGAACATGAATAATAGTATGTTTAAAAGATCATCCAAACGGTTGGTAACGGTAAGTTGCGGTCAATTGTGGTAACTGAAAACTCGTGGTAATTTTTAAAACGATCGTGGTAGCATTGTGTATAGATCACTGTCACAAGTGGTCACTGCTTTATTGTTATTGCCGAAATGGGGCAATTGTTTCAATATATTGAGTAGATTAAAATGTTTCTTACTTAGTACAGGAGCTACATGACATTTTTTTTAGAAGCCCATGGTAAACCCATTATTACAACAAACTGGAACTAATTTAATTAAAATATGTTAGAATCTGTTTTTTTTTCTCATTTTTGATATTTTATTTACTCATACCTTTAAAAAAACTGCCTTTTTGATATTTATTTATTTTATTAAAATTGTTGATAGATAAGGTTCCGGTTATTCTGCCCATGAATTCTCATTTGTCTTTCCTGGAAATTGCCGTAATAGTAATCATCCATTTCTTATTCATTCTCATCGTTGTGTATAACAATGTCCATAAATAATATAATCTTCCTGAAAAGTGCAAACATGGAGAATGCAACACATCATCAAAAATTTTAAAATTCAAAACCGTTTCTTTAAAAGCTTGAATGCTCTTTTAAAACTGCTGCGTGCAGAAGCATGATGATGGTTGTAGCGGCGCTGTTTTGGTTTGAGGTGCCCATTATCTTTGTACGGTATACTTGCGTCCTCTATCAATTGTCATCTTTCCTCTGGCTCCATATAAAGATATTATTTGGTGTTGAATTAAGGAAGTTATCCATTCAAACGTAGTTCGAATAATTTTAAAATTTTTATGAAATACAGACTCCGAATAATAACTAATTACATTATCCACGTAGCCTCTTATTTTCGGACGGCATTTTCTAACGAAAACCGTTTTGTGCATAGAATTATAGAAGCCTTTCATTTCTTTTTTATTTTCAATTCCTTCTTCATTTTCTTTCTCACTACTACTGAATACTAGAAAATCTACAAGTTGCTTACAATCCATTATAACCACTCTACAACTGCAAAAATCAATTAAAACTATTAAAAAGGTACTAAAATACAGATGTCATCTATATCTCCAAGCTCACTAAAACATGTAACATAACCTAATCCCGCCTAACCCTAATCTTTACCGATAAAAACCAAGAAATGATCTCGGTTAGTTTGGTAACACCGTAATTCAACACCAATTTCAGGAAACTGCGTTTAATAAACATACACTTTTCAGGAGTGGGCGATTTATTAAACGCAAACCGAATTTACGGTTACAGTTGGTTGATTTTTTAAACATACTATATGTAATACACTACCGTTATTACCTACCTACTAGTTATGTTTCACATCTTTTATCATAAGCTGTTGAAAATACTTAGTGTAAGATTAATAAACATTGTAGTACACAGTTTGAAAATACGTTAGTAAAAGTGAGTTACGTATCACCGACAATTTTGTTAAAGAAAAATGGTTCTCCACCTCAAAGACGGCTAAAAGCAATACACTTTAACATAATTTTAATGACAGACAAAACAGAAAAATATGTTGTTTTAGCCCACATTGCATCCAACCCCAAACATCATTTGCTCCAACAGATTTTATATTTCTTTTATAATTTTCATGTTGCAGCAACATTCAAATCTTAACACAAATTTTATGTTGACTTTACATCCGAATTTTTGTTGAAATTAGTGAATACGTTATTTGGTCCAACTAAAATAAGATAACAAAAAACGTTTTGTTAAACCAACGCACGTATTTTTCTGAGTGCATGTTTTCGACTTACAGTAATTTAAAAATTTAATATACAGACAGAAACAATGGATATGGGAATAAATATAAACACAAGTTCATTTCACTAGTTATATCTTCCGCCATCATTCCTTACGTTCTTATTCTCCTCCTGTGGCTTTCCAGGTTTGAATAAATATAGGTAATCTCGCGTGATAACTTCGCTGTTCAGTCACACCTGAGCTCCTATATTCATAAAGTCTAAAGGATCCACACGACGGCACTACAAGGGTTTGTGTTTTGAAAAGTACTCTTGACGGCATTAAACGGTACATTTTTTAGGAATGTTTACTTTTCACAATTCCACTTGCGGTTATAGTAATTGTAAATACAGTAATAGTTGAAAAAAGTAAAATAATATCTAGTGTGAAATTAGGAGGCAATGAAACTGAACACCGATGAGAGATAGAAAGGGGGAGAGATAGGTATGCTATTTATAAGGAATACTGTGAAATAACAAAAATATACTGGTGGTTAATTTTATACTAACAAAAAAAGATTTTCCAATAACATTAGCAAACCGTGCGATTAAACGCTATTGTGAAACAAAATAATTAACTGTCAAAGTACAACAGCGCTACAGAGATAATGGATTATAGTATCTTGTGTACCTTTAGTTATCGTATTAAGATTAATAAGTATGAATAATGATAGACAAATGTCTTCACAGGTGTTTCCCGAAAAGACCACCACACAAGGCAATTTTTAGAAGGTTAATTAGTAATTCATGAAAGCTTCGAACAAGAAAAAGCTAGGTACAAAGTTAATTATACCGATATACGTTACAATATTTTTTTTTGCAAAATATTGCAGCAATCGAAGCACATCAGTTCGCTGAGTGGCTCGTGAAACTGGAATTGCAAAATCCACTATCTTTAAAACCTTAAAGAAGAACAAATACTGGCTTTCCAAACCAACAGTTTTGCAAGATTTAATCGTTAATGACTATCACCGGAGATTAGAATTAGAATTAGCAGGTGATACATACAAAAAAATTGAAAATGATGGCAATTGTCCTAGGTCAATACTGTGAATAGATGAAGCACGATTTACCAATTATGGAATATATAATAGGTATAGCTATCATCATCTACTTAGAATCCATACAGATAAATTAAGGAAAATTTCAGGTTCGATTTGATTTTAACCTCTGGTATGGTTTAATGGATACCAAATTTTGCCTAAATTTTTTTCTTTTCTGATTTTCTTTTCGTTTTAGATAATCCCATAATAGGTCATTTCGTCTTTGATTATAATTTAATTGGTAACAATTTGTTGGGGCTTCTAACGAACAAGATACTGTCTGCCTTGAAACAAGTTATTATATTAATAATTCTTGCACACTAGGGTTTAACGGATGAGGCAAAGACCTCGGGAATATCCCGATACACCGCAAGTCAGTGTATCGAACGAGTTAGCTCGGGATTCCCAAGATAAATATGTGCGCGATATTGAGAGTTTAGCATAATCTAACGCGCCAAGAGTTCGGTTTGTTTCCGCTTAGTCATCGAGGCCATCGCTTAGCCGACGCTTAGATTCCATTCACGAAGCGTCGGCTATCGGGCTGAATCCTTTTTTGCCATATTTTGTTTTTGAATAGCAGGTAGATAGATTATTTACACAGATACGAGTTAGTAGGAATAACATTTGCTAAAACAAATCATTCCAATAATTCTTTTTCTAACTTTTTATACATTATCTATTTCTATAGGTATACAAACACGTGCGAATGTTATAGCACTTTATTTTTGCTTACAAATTGCAGTAATATATAATAATCACATCGTTCATTGTATGGAACCATTTTACGTTGTTAGACAACGTATATGTAATTATTATAACAAACGTCTAGAAAATGTTGTAGCTTTTTATTTATAATGCTTTGCTTTATAAATTTCCGTATTTGTTTTATGATTTTCATAAAGAGCTAAAATATAAACATGTATAATGAGAAAAAACGATAACAACTGTGTATTGTGTGCTAACATCATTATCGGAAATTGTAGTGAATGATTGTGCCCTGCGCAGTGGACGAGGCTTCAATGGAGATCTGGGGAAATCCCACCTGTTATACGTCAGCCAGATCTCAACGAGATCTCGATGACGTATGCGAAATGTATCGAAGCCCCAATGAGTTGGCTTGCGTTAAACCTTATTGCACACAACAACAGGATAGTAGCCTTTAACACTAGTCACGTGCAACATTTTTTGAGAGGAAACGTTATTGAGAGACTGGCATCAAATAATAGATCGCATTGATTTTTATTTATGGAGTACCACTGAAAAAACCAATGCTGGTCACGAGTAGTAAGAAAAGTGCTCGTACAAAATTTAAGTACCAACACTCAGAACACATCTCCAGAGCACAAACTCGTAGGTACTTTTATAAAAATTAGTTTACAATTGCGGGTAAAATATGCGTAAAAAGGGCAAGTCACAAAACATTTTTTGATAGTAATTTAATTATAGATAATACTCAATAAGTAGTATTAGTTAGATTATTCTTTATTTAACTAATAAAGGTCTCTATAAACACTACACAACACATAACATTAATAAATACACAACGCAACATCAATAAATCTAACCGAGTAGATATGGGTATGCGAAAGTTTGCAAGCTTTTTACAGTATGAAATAATAAATAAATGAATTTCTGCTAATAACTGTAATAATTCGTTAGATACGAATAATATCTGAAAAACTGAAATAGGGGTATTTCTGAAATAATAAAACAAAAAAAAATCTCTGGTAGTGAAATTGAAACACTAAAGTAAGTAAGGGAATAAGCATTTAAAGATATATTTTTTAAAAACTACAAATTTCTCAAAATTGTTATTTGATAGAGCATGTCTCCTTGGAGTATTAATAATAGCAGAAGATATCAATGGCATATTGATGAACATTTCATTTAAAATCGAATACTTAAATTATTTCGCGGATCACTAATACCTCATATACTCTACACAGTAAAAGGTTTCTGTAATAATGCAGTAATAATCCTGTTTTATTTTACAGTATTATTACTGCAAGGAAATTTTTACAGGAAAATTACCGAAGCTTTATAGTTTTTCAGTAAATAAGCAAACAATTAATGTAAAAGTCAAAAACATATGTAAATTTCTGACAGCGTTTAAATATATCAGAAATGACCCTTAATTTACAGCGATTATACTGTGATATTAAGGGTAAGTGGGTGAAACATGATGACGCGATACAGTAAATTTACAGTAGTTTTCCTGGCGGACAATTACCAGGAATACTACTGTATAATTTTTTTACTGTGTAACTCCTCTTCATTTTCTAACAAGTTTCCTGCTTCTTAAAAACTAGATCCCACCTGTGGGCAACTGATTCCAAGAATACTCTCGGAATCGTCAAAATCAAAAAAATCATGTGAGGGGGCACAATAAATCTTATCAGGTGATCTATCGGAATCTACCTGGTATTCATTTATAATCAATATTTCAATTGATGATATATTAGTAGACTGAGAGTACTGGTAATTCTATACCAGTTTAATTTAAATTGCGGATATAAATGCAATAATAATCGTAACGTCCATTACATCAAATGCGAAGGAAGCTCCACAAATCTTCAATTATTTATGCAACCGAAACTACAACTACTGCGTATCGAGCAATGTATAATTCAGAATTGTTTGCATTAATAATCGAAGATTTGCGGAGCTTAGATTCGCATTTAATTTGCTAAAGATAGTACTTGTAAATCTAAGGTAAAGAAAAACTTAAATCTAGTTTACAATCCTTCTAGGCACGATTCAACGTAAAATGCAAACCTAAGATTTGTTTGTCTTCAATAATTTAATAATAAATCAATAAAAAGAAACAACCGGATGGATTAAAGATAAGCAACCCCTCCCACAACTTTACTCAAAAGAAAAATACTGCAAATTAAAATTTAAAATGAACTGTATTAATTAACTTCAATTCATTCAATATGTATGTGTGTTACATTTAAGCAATTCAATTCAATTCAATACAGTCATTGTATTATATTATAGTACATTACATTTATTACAGTAGATATATTATTACATTACATAGTTGTAAAGTAAATACAAGAAAATCCACTGTTTTACTTCAACTAAGTAAACTTTTAAGCTGAAGAATGAATTTTTACGTGTAAGTTACGTATTGAAACTAAATAATATTCTGCCACCCTTCAGCATGTAATGTTGTTTGAAGTATAATAATTTTTTTTTTATTTATACAATTGAAGTACTCAAGTACCTGCCCAGCTGCTCTAAAAACAAAGCATTCAGGTTTTGAGCCTGCAGAAACTTCCAAAACTGCAGAACAGAGTGGTAGATTTGCTAAGAATAGTCCCTAGAAGCACACTTCGTAGGGTTTGCAACACTGTTAGAATAAAGTTGCGTCTTTTTCTTATTTTATAGTATTACTTATGCTGTTCAGTTTCATAACCTATCAATTTCTCTCTCTTCTCTCTCATCAATATCTCCGTCATAATTATTTTTTTTCATTGAAATGCTCTTTTTAAAGACAATCTAGCTAACCAATAATTCAGAATGATCCCTATGTTAAAAAACAAAGGTAGCGCAAAGAAACTTGAAAACAAATGACGATCGAAACATTCTCTTTTCTATATTTTTTATTTATTTTCATTAAAAATGTTTTCAAAAAGTGTCTAAACAATGTAAAGTTTTAGCAACGGTCACATTATCCAAGTATTGAGAGGAATTAAAATGTGCAAATTTTGTTTTTTTTTCAAAATATTCGAAAATATCTTTAATTTAGAGACGTAAGGGTAAATTTGAAACAATATTTGCTCTATGTCTTCTAATAGTCTAGATACCAATAGTGAGTAATTACCAGTATATACACTTTTTTGATAGTTGCTTGTTGGTTTTTAGGTCTTTAGAATAAAATAAAAGTAAATATGTAACAACGTTTCGCTTTATTTTAAAGTTGTTTTAAGTTATACAATATAAATAAAAATATAAATTGAAAAATTTATGTCATCTTTTACAATTTTTTGTTTTATCTATATTTATCTAAAATTTACCTTACTTCTTAATTTAAAACAGAAATGACAGGTAATTCATTTGAATCACCCAGTATATTACTCAAAACCTGAAGACCAATTTCTTTAGGAAAAACTTGACACGCAGTGTCGATACAATACGTTTCTATTTTCCGCTTTTCATAAAGAGAAATATCAGCAAGTAATGGATGTCGCGAAGTGATAGGCATATAGATTCAATTTATTCTGTAACAAACTTTTTTTTCATAAAATGACATGCTTGCCTTATATTTGCATAGGTCCCTATTTATAAAACGTCAACTTTTCTTAGTAGGGCCCTTCGCTTACATTGGAAAAAGCTCACTTCCAACCATAAACGGATAAGCGTTACGCGCCCACATACGAATCACCGTTGACAAACGTAAGTCGGAGAAATATCAAAGAAATGTATAAAAGCTTATACCTCATTGTGTCGCAGGTGTACCTGAGGCAGATGATATTTTTTTGATATCCCCGTTCCTTGTTGTAAAGGCTCGTCCGCGATGCGTGTTTATGCGAAGAAGATAGGTGTCTGTGCCTGACAGCAAACGTGCAACACCCAACACGGATTTAAGACAGAAATGAGAAAGAAGAAATGAAGCATCTGCTACTTTCTCTACTATTCAGGTGATGCAATATTTCTGTACGTTTTCTCTGAGATAGATATAGATATTTTTGTCTGTGTACGCCGTATTTCGCAATTATCACGAAGATTGTTTTATTTTCCCTCTGGAGATTTCAAGTTTATTAAGAAAAACAACACACGTAATCCGCGTAATTTTATTAGAATATACGAAAATATTTTCTGCGTTTATTCCTTGGATGGAAATGCTGAATAACAAAGTGGATGTCGGCATTGAATACATTCCTCTTGAATTATTGTTAAAAATTTAAATTCTTAAAGGGCTCCCTTCGCATGGCCGAACTTTTCCTTTGTACAAATGGAACACGTAAAGAATTCCATTATTTTTTTACGCAAAGCCAATGCGGGTTATAATTGAATTAGGGAGGGGTTATGTTGCAAATCGAGAGATTTACCTAAAAAATTTAATTACGGGCAAACGAACAATACAAAAACAGAATTTAAATTCGTAAAGAAATGGTAAGAAAATAAATTGGTCTTATTTATATTTATGTTCTGAATCATAACCTGGAATCATTTTAGAAATGGCTAGCTGGTAGCATTCTAGTAGTATAACTAGTATTTAGTAAGCTTGACATCTACCCAAATATCGGATGGAAATAAATAGAGCTAAGAAGAAATTTTATCATCTCGGGAAATAACTTTATCAAATTTACAAAAAAAATTCTGTTGTATTTACTTAGCATAAGCAAAAATTATACGTATAAACATCAGTGATATTGCTTTTCCTTTGAAACTTTGTGTCACATAGGAAGTTTATCTTTAAAATATTCCTCTGTCGGGCGATCGACAATTTAATTTAATACGAACAGAATGTCTGCAACTTTACGACGTAAGTTTTTATAACGCTTTAAGAATAACCTACGTGCCGCAGGCGAAAAAGTTAATGCAAATTATGTGAACTTCATACTTTTACAATCTAGATTTTGAACTTCTCCATATCATAACTAACTGAAGATTTATTCGCACTTGCAAAGTTAACGGGAATTTATCTGCAGATCTTTTCTTTTTATGAATATGTATGGAATAACTTTGAAATTTAGGACTGTTCTGGAGATTGTACGAATCTTTTCTGTGAGTTTCTGCTTGAAATAGATTACAAAGCTAATTTACATACAACTAATCTTGGTAGTATATACAAATTGACTATCTACATCGTTGTAAAAGTGAAAATCATTCTTTGCCTCATTTTTGAAAAAGTCGGCAAAGATAATCTTGTTTTCTAAGTTTTCTAATAGCAAAGTAATTGATGAAGTTTGAGGAACTTAAGGTTTCATTAACTACTATCGATGGTTCGATAGTAGTCGGAAGTACTGAAGTAATCGGAAAAATAGATATCCACAAGCTCATAGTTTAAATGTATTGTTGTATTTGTACAGGTATTGTCTGTAACAGTTTCATGGGTGTGAGTTACTCTTGTATAGTCGTGCACGAGTTTACACCATATATATTTAATATATATTTTAGGTCAGCAAATTGATCATCTATGAACGAGAAGTTAATATTAATGTCTCTAGTTAACATTATGTAGTAGAAGACATTGTTATATACATAATTAAACAAATTGTTCAAAATTGAAAGAAAATTAATTTCCAGGATGGGATCTACATTGTAACGTGCCGTTACATAGGAAATCTATTTTAATATATTTCAAATTAATATTTATTTTAGTTATTCACATTAATTTTCCCATACAACAATATAGCCATGTTATAAGATATTCATTAATTTGTTTTCTTTTGCGTCATTTCGGCGGCCGCGTCTTGGTTTCAATTCTAAAGGTTGTGGCACATCAGCCCGTCACAGCACGGCTCAGCGCGATGCATTGTAATGTTATTCGTTTTTTGACGGCACGCACTGTGCTGTGTTGTGACGGGCTAATGTGCGACAACCTTTGGTGTGCCGCGTCCACACGCGCTACATGTTGATTCTACCCACGCTTCAATTCCTACCTTCGCCGCGTGCTTATACAGGGTGATTCTCAATATATGCGATAAACTTTAAGCGCTGATTCCTGGGGTTATTTTGATCATAATAGTTCATAAGAACATATATCTAAAATCGCTTAGTTCTAAAGTTGTACAATGTTTAATTAGTAAGTTAACATACATTAATGTTTTTATTATAAACTTAACAAAATAATTAGTAAAACAAAATTAACTTATACTAACTGTTGAAAATGACCACCCCCAACTGCAATACAAACTTCTACCCTCCGTCCGTTCTAAAATACCAGGAGTATTTCGAATTGGTTGAAAAGCTGCGACAATACGATTTCTCAGTTCATCGACATTTTCAATGGGAGTCGTACAAACTAATGATTTAAGGTGACCCCAGAGAAAAAAGTCCAAAGAATTTAAGTCTGGAGACCGAGGAGGCCACGGTTGGACCTCCCCATGCTATCCACCGATCTGGATACGTATTGTCCAAAAACTCGCGAGCAACTAAACTAAAATGCGCTGGAGCACCGTCATGCATGACTAATGTTTAAAGCAAACACAATTTTTCTGGTGCTTGTAGTAGGATGTTCCTCAATTTCATTTAGTACCATTTCTTCAACTTGTGGAGTTCCCACTGTAGATGGGTGCCCGTTATCAGTCGTCCGCTTTTTGAAATTTCCCCTTTCACTAAGACGGGCAAATATTGAATGATGCGGGATGATACGGTTCGGGTATCGTTCTTCATAAAGACGTCTAGCAGCACGCGAATTTCCATTGGTAAGACCGTAAACGAAATGTATATCACACATCTCAGCATTCGTGTAATTCATTTTAGAAAACAGAAACTGGCAATAAACTGAATGAATACTCTTGACAACTATTGACAAATATTGAAATAACAAATAAACAATTCCCTCTCAACACAATATTTGATATAATTTTTGAAGAACCAACTGTGATATTATATCGTGTTAGTCATAGTTCATAATTTATTATTAAACATTCAATAACTTTAAAACCAAACCGTTTTAGACATATACTCATATGAACTTTTATGATCAAAATAACCTCAGGAATCAGCTCGTAAAGTATCGCATATATTGTGAATTATCCTGTATAAGCCGTGCATTTACCGCCAGTATCTGATCCCCTTCCTTAACTTGACTCTAGACCGTAGTCGCCCTTTGGGTGTAACATGACGTTAATTTTTGCACCCCCTGTTTGATTGTAGACCGTAGTCGCCCCGTGGACATGACATAGCGTAATCCTTCTTCTGTGGTGTTCGGTTTCACTTCGTGGTCGCTCCTCGGATGTGGCACGATGCAACTCTCCGTTCGATTATAAAGTGTTGTCATCCCTCGGGCGTGACACAGTGTATAATCTTCCGTCTAATGTGCGATTGTAGTAGTCACCTCGCGATCGTGACACGGCGGATAATCTCCATATTTTATTTGTTTCTCTCATCGAACTGTAGTTCGTAGTTGTCCCTAGGGCGTGGCACTACGTTAGTCTCGAATATCCGCTTAGAATCAGGTATTTCCAAGTAATATTACTTATGTTTATTTGTGCTCGATTTAATGTCTCCCCGTATATTCGATGCGTCAATTAATGCCAATCAATTTCCATATTATAAAGTGGTAATAAACATTAGCTTTAGACCACGTTTCTGCATATAGTCTTAGAACAATATTCCTTAAAAATATTTCTCTTTATATTTTTTACTAATACTCTGAATATTTATTTGTAAAAGTAATGCAATCTCTAATTGTTCTCCAGGTTTTATATTTAAAACCGTTTAAGCAGGTAGCTGAGGCCACGTTGCAGGGTCTTGAATCTGACTAATATATAACGATATTTTAAGTGATGAATACTGTTCGGGATATTTTTAAGCCATTTTTATACATTGCGCCATCTTTATACTTTTGGATAGTAAATATCTTACCAATTGTTCTTCCATCAGAGTTGTCTTACAATCTAGCCTGTATAAGTGAAAGTCCGTGTATTTGATAATAACTTTAATTTGAGTATTAGTTGCTGTATCCATTTTGTTTATTAATTATATTTTCTAATGTAATTTTGCTAACTTCTAAGGTAGGTATCTTGAAAGTTTCCATATTGTTGGAGTTTTGTTTAACTACCTTACTATAGAGAACACCATCAGTTTTAACATCATTTATTTTGTTATTATTTATATTCTCAATTCTTGCAGGTGTGTGTTTGTCTATCTGTTCTGGTACACTCAAGTTTTCTTGCATTAAGTTAATAATTACCTGCTGATCACTGGCTCGCTTGTTTTGAATATTAATTATTTTTTCGGAGCATATTACTCTGCTCACTTTTGAATTGAATAATTGAAGAACATTGGTTTTCTTTGCATTCATTAGTCTTCGTCTTCACCACTTCTTTTCGCTTCTTCACTTAACTGAACTGGAATTAGACCAACTCTTTTCACTGTGAAATGTACCAATCCACATCAACCGTGTATTATGTTGACTTTTTTTCTAAGATTTTCTATAGTATATTAAAACACTAGTGTTGCAATGTTCGTTGTAATATGAGTACAAGTTTGAATCACTAACCGCGGAGCGGCGAGTGATTCAATGTACGAGTCTTACAACAGTCATTGTAACACGTGTGTGTTACAGGTACTTTTTTCGCGTTAGTTTACGTTTATTTATTATTAAAATGGGACTTGTTATCCTTGCAGGAAATTTTACCCTTTCCATGTTTGTGACACAATTCTTGCAATTTCACGCAAAAGCCTACATAAAAATGTCAATATGAAATGTCAAACCACGAGTCGCACCGCCAATCTCACATAAAATGTCACCAACATACAGTGTCACAAAGTGGAAAAATAGCGTTACAAAGAGTAAAAAACAGTGTTCCGTGTTAAACCTAGTTGAATTTCAGATACCAGATCCGTTACAGCATCTATTGCGCCCATTGGTGGGGAAAAGGCGTCGCGACAAAAGAACATGATCATTTGGAAGCGCGACAAAAGGACGCGGGCGACAAAATGACGCAGTATTTTACATTATTTAAACACGCTTACAATATTTACACAATATTCACATATTAAATGGAATTGCAGTTCATTACATTAAAATTATGCTATAACGGGCCTATACCTTTGTAATTGGAAATTATGGGCTATTTCGCGTAAATATTCTAAAATATACTTATAATAGTCATTATATAAGTACCGTGTTTAAACAAAAGCCAAAAAAAAAATACTCGAAAAACAAAAAAAAAACTGACTACTGCATTCATCCAAACCAAAACTTTTAAACATGCTAGTTAATAAGCTGCCAGTCTTAAGCCTGGATTAAGTGTGTAGAGAAGTCTTTGCGTCTTTTTGTCATTCGTCCTTTTATGGTGCACCCAAATGTCTGCGTCCTTTTGTCGCTCGTCCAAATGACCGCGCCCTTTTGTCGTATATCCGGGAAAAACTATATTGCTTCCAATCGACCTTTAATTAAATGCTCATAAATGTATAATATGCATGGCAAGTGTGAAATTGTTCAAAAAGACATCAATGAGATTAGCTTTCTGGACGTGTACTATGACAACCTTTTTTATTCTTGAACTTCATTTCCATCTATCCACATTCCATTAATTATCACAAACGTCTAGAAGAAGGTATTGGAGTGGTATTTTTTTCTTTATATCTAGAGCTGCGTGATCCACTGCACAGTGCTCCGAATATAAATGGAATGAAAACGAAACTAATTATTTTTTTTTCACTAAATCGACTCTTGATCAATTGTAGATCATGGAAAAAACGTAAAAAAAATTTAGGTTGTTGAGAACTACTTTTTAGATAAGAAGGATGAAATTATTGAAAATCAATCGGTTTCTATTAATACTTTTTATTCATTTATCATAGTCTAAAATAATATAGTGAAATTTAGGTAAGTACGGGGATAATCAGGAAACTGCCAGTACGTTCTGGTTATTTTAAGGGGTAAATCCCCTAAATGCGTACTGTTAATTTATTTTATTTATTTGCTGCAAAATAGCGTTTTTGGTACCCAAAGACGGTGCATTTCATTGAATTATATTTAAATTTAGTGGCGTTCAAATTTTTATTGAAATGGAGAACAAAGAATTTTAAAAAATAATAATAAAAAAGATTTTATGATGGTAATTGTTTAACACTCTGATACAACGCACACAACAACCCTCCAAACAAAGTCTTCAAGCGCTTCCATGTTGTCCTTCCTGATATTGGATTCCTTTGATTGAGGGTACTCGCAGTGGAGAAAGGGAGAAGAGGGGAGAGCGTTGCATGATATCTTAAAAAAAGAAAACAAATCTGAGTTCTTACAAAAGAGGGAGGCAATGCAAATACGAAGTATGTGTTTTTTTATTTTAACATAAACTAACATTTCAAAAAGCCATGTGTTCGAAACTGTGCCCCTTCACTTCGATACATTTATTTATTCGCAATTGGAATGTTATTCAACGATACAAAACCGTACTTTATTCAGTACTTGACAAGCTGTGAATACTTACACATTGTCCGATCCCCATTTAGATTATTAATTATTAAACCAATACAAATTAGTTAGTGTCGAATATTTGACCAGTAATGGAGGCTATAACATTACAAGAGAGAATTCGTTGTTGAATGGCTTTTTGAAATGTTATTTAATGTTAAAATAAAAAAACACAAAATCATGTTTGCTTGCTTCTCTTTTTTGTGTATTTTTTCTAGACGTTCACAATCATGTTTTTTTGAAAAAAGTTTCAAACAAAAACTACATACTTGATGGCGTAGAATCCGAATCTGCAATACAAAATGGGGGTTCCCATTTAATATTTCAAAGTTGCCCCTCCTTCCACTCTGGCGGAATGAGGTGGGGGATCGAGTTCGGCACCATTCAGTGAGCCCTCTACAGTATAACAAATCTTATTAAGATCTTTTATTGATTTGATGCAGTGTTTTAGAGATATTCCGTTGTCTCAAGATAAAAACTCACCCAGTATACAGGGTATTCCACGTAACTGGTTCATGAAAAGTTTATGATGTTCTATTATTTACTTATATTTGAGATTTTGGCACCAGTATCTGTTCGATTGGAACTATAAATATGAAATACTTTAATCAAAATATCACTTCCGGTTGACCGGAAATAGACGTCATCGTGTTTAACAAA
Organism: Protaetia brevitarsis; assembly: GCA_004143645.1. NCBI lineage: Eukaryota > Metazoa > Arthropoda > Insecta > Coleoptera > Scarabaeidae > Protaetia > Protaetia brevitarsis. The sequence continues at coordinate 1,708,468 of RXPK01000317.1, read as the reverse complement.
AAGTCGCTCATATTTCAAAATCTATTAAAGATAGGTATAGGGAATGCTCATATAAAGTGATAGGGGATGATATTTACTTCCTAATTCCGAATTAAAATACAGGGTTCTATTTAAAAAAATGAGTTTTCTGCATCTGAAAATATGTCACTTTGTTCCTCAGTTTTGAACACCCTGTATGTTAGAATGTAAAGTGTGCTTACCGTTTCATAGAGTTATATCTACATTCATAACATAGCAAATTTGGAAGTCTCTACTTTGCAGTATTAACCGAGATATTAATTTCTCAATGATGCAGAGATTATACTAAAAAAAAGAAAAACTTAAATAACTCAAAAACGGCAACATGTAGCTATAGGAATAGCTAATGACAACTGACGTATTTATGGTCGTAGAATCCAAAAATGAATAAAAAAATATATCATTCTATTTAAAATAAGAACGTTGACATTCATTTCCGGTCAACCGAAATGATTTGGGGTTAAGGTATTTTACATTTATAGTTCCAATCGAACAGATACTGGTGCCAAAATCTCAAATATAAGTAAATAATAGAACAGCATAAACTTTTAATGAACCAGTTACGTGGAATACCCTGTATATAATAAAATAAGGTGTATGGGGTCTATTTAATAAAAACTATATATAACCTCAATATTTCGTCATTTATTTAATGACTTCGTTAGGAGGAAATCTACAATATTATAAAAGGATATGAAGCAATAGTAATGAAAATATAAAAAAATAATACTCACAAATTTAAATATAATAATAAAATTACAAGTTTTTGGAATTTGGAATGTTAAAAAGTCAGAAAAACATTTTTGTCAATAAGGTAGTGTTACTAGATATTATGTAAAATGTTGCAATAAATATGGTTAGGTTGATTTGTGTGTTTTAAAATTAATTGAATTTTGATTATTGTTAACATACACCATTTCTAGAAATAACCGCTTTTTGTAATTATTTCCAACACCAAGAATTTTAGTATTATCATAATTAAAATTGTGGTCTAAATTTTGAAAATGTAAAGATAAAGCACATGAACGTTTACCTATACGACTATCACATTTATGTTGAGTTATTCTATTTTTTAACATTTGAGAAGTTTGACCAATTAAGTAAAATTAATAATTAAATGAATAACATGTTAGACAACTGAATGGTAGTGTACGCGCTCATAGCAATGATATACAAATAAAATAAAAGTATTATAGGGGAGAGTGGGGTAATATAGGTCATTTAAGGCAATTATTATAGTAGTACAAAATTTTCATTACTAAAATGTAAAAAAAGAACAAATAGCCCGTCTTGCCCCACCCTCCTCTATTCCGTATTTTGATTATCAGTAATGATTACGAAAATGTTTAAAATAATAAATATTTTAAGTACTTACTATTGGCCAGACTTTTGGGGCGTTCTAAAAAAAAGGAAAATTAAGTCGTCAATCGTGGAATGCATAAAGCAGACAGATATAATTAAGTTGTTCAATTTACATATATAAAAGAAAATGTACAGTCGTGGACTTTCGGATTGACCGCATGTGCAGCAGTGACGACCACGCTATTCACAGTCTATTCTATTTCGTAACATATGAGCAAATGTGTTAGATTAGAGCGAATGAATGGAAATTTTTATACTTATTTGGTGAAGTGCAATAGAATAAACTACGAATAGCGCGGTGCTCACTGCTGTACAGGTGGTTATGCCGAAGGTCCACGACTATATGCCCACTATTGCGAATAGAAATGTCAATTCAGTTAATGTTTAGTAATTTACGTTAGCTAACTATTTTGACTCTAAATTTCGATGCAAATTATCTGAAAAAAATACGTAGGTTTACGGCACACTACTACAAAGTAACGACAAGTGCTTATTTATTTATTATGAATAACAGATTCAATATTTTCCTTCCCCATACTATTTGTTTTCCTCATTATGATATGCTATGATAAAGCATGTTATGAAAATGGCACTCGGTATTTTTCAAATCATATGAACAGAGGAGATATTGATGAAAAAATAATCGCTAGCGCACTAAAAAAGAAAACGCAGTGTAATTCGCATTTCATAACACCGCATGTAAAGAGACTAATGAGTATATTCGATTCATAAACTATTTAATATTACTTTATTTAAAGGCTGCAATTTTTTATGAGATGAAATAGCAAAATACAATTCCATATGTTTAAATTGAATACCCTAATTGAGCAGAACCTAGTCAATAAGCAAAAATTTTGTTTTATTCCTGGTATTTTTCGTTTTTCTTTAGATGTAATCTGAAACATTTTTTATGCTTAGAAAAACAATTTATTCATTTCAAGAGAACAAAGCACCTGCGTAAGATTTCACTACTTCACTTGAATTTTATTGACCAAAATATGTTTATAGGCAAAAAAGGGGCAGTAACAATTGGCATAATTTTGAAAATCACAGAAAAAATGATATATGCTACGAAAATTTTCCCTAAAAATAAACCTCAATTTATCAATGGTATCAGTAAAGTATTTTAATGACTTCCACCTAAGATGGAAATCTACAAATACACAAATATCCCAAAATTTTAGAGATTAGGGATAGAAACTGTGATATAAACTGGCCAGAGAATGATAAAAATGGTACCATTCTACTTAAAATAAAAAAGATATGCAAGAGTGTCGTCTTGAATACAAGTGGGCTGCAAAACTGCTAACACTTCTCTAAATAAAAGGTAAGTTGCGCAAATATAAATTATCGCATTAATAATTTATTAAATAATTATGCACTAAAATACAACGTAGATTTTCAGCAACTATAAAGAATAGATGATATAGATATTCTAAGATAATTCATATGCTTTTCTGATTTTCTCAAACGCATGTCAGCCATTAAATTATCACGGAAAGCCTGGTTAACTTGCAAATCTAGATTATATATTACTGCAACCCATATATTACTAGCTCATTTCTCCTGTCATATATAAGTATTCCTATTTTTAAATATTCATTTGGTACTTATACCGCCATCTATGCTACAATTTTAAAAAATCATTCTTACATTTTTACTTTTGTGAACCCGGTTATTAAGATAAGTTGGTTGTCAGATGAGGACAGCTTTATTTTAAACTAAATCTGGTGAACAAAATAGTACATATAAATAATATACTCTAAAGAAAAAGTACTAGCACAGTAATAACAACACATTATTTTCATTTTACATGCGCATTCAAATCACAGGTAGGTACGTTTCCATACTCCTACCAATAAGAAGTCATTTATAACCGCAGAAGCTTCGATATCCGGAGAAATTGGAAGTACTAGACATAATAAAGACGAATGCCTGTATTTTATCCTCATTTGTGCAATCCCACAATAATCAATATGTCTCAAAGATAAGCGCTAAGGTAAGCCTCTCTCTGGGGCGCGTTGGAGGATTCACGTACCGTCGTCTGCAACATAATCAAGTGATTGACAGACACTATCTTTGCTACCGGCTTTAATTCGCCCGCAGTGTTGTCTTACAGGGAACATCGGCACAATAGTTAGATACTAGTATCGGTTTGTCTTAATTAGGACAGACATTTCAATTTTCTCGTAAAGCTGACATATTTCCATTATTCTACTATTAGTATTAAATCATTTAGAGAAATTATGTACTGTAAATTAGAATGTGTAATCGCGGCTAAGCAAAGATAACACCCATCAAAATTAATATGTTTCAGGTTAAACTTAAATGCACCTGGGACAATATTGATCGTTGTTATTCTGCCAAGAAAGTTTTCCCGCACAATATCCAATTAACTAAATTGCAAAGATATACTAATAATATAACAGTGTTATGGTACATTTTCGTAATTTTCAAGGATACGAAAGTGTATTAGCTGAATTTAATGTATGGTTACACACACACATACCTAATTGACATAATATATATTTTGCTAAAGAAACAAAATATGCCTTTCTCATACCCATACTTTAATCTCTTGATGCGAGAAATATAAAGTTTCAACTACCAACTTAACTAAATCATATTACAAATACATTTTCGTATAATTGCAAAAGATAATAGGCTGTTATATGAAACGGTCAAATCTCACCCAATTATTCTAAACCAACGCAAACATTAACTGTAGGTACACATTACACATCCTTCGTATTATCATTCAAATGTATAAATATATTTGCTTTGTCAGCAATTCTATCGCTTGAAATACATACCCACCACACATGTATATTACGTACTTTCCTGGTCTCTCCGACCGGAGCACAATGGCTATCCTTCTATTTAAACCGTATGCTCCTAGCCATAAAGACGAAAATTCTACCTAGATAGGTATAGTCAAACTGATTTAATTGTTAGTGTGATTTATTACCCAGCTGTGACATCGCAGTCGACTCTCTATTGTGGTATGTGGCAGCGAAATTATGAATTACACCCCACTTTAGCGGGTTCTGTAATGGTGTATACTACGGAAGACTGCATGCAGTTCGGCATTATTAAAATTTAGTGCCTCTGGTATTATTAAAATAAATAAACCACAAATATTTGTATGTATAGGCAAATTTTAATTAAAATAGATGTTCATAATTCTTATGCATTTTTAAAAACAAAAAATTAATGAACACAAATAACTTTTCATATGACAAACTATTTTTTTTCTATGCTTTCCTCTGTTTCCTGATGTACAGAAATATTCGCAGACCAGAAACCACCGACAAACAATTTTTTGTAGAAATTATGACGATATGATACCCAGTACAAATGCTTAAAAAAACAGTTTTTATAGGTTTTAAACAAATATATGTAACATTTGTTTTTTGAAAATCAAATAATTCTCGCCAAAAGTTTAAAATGTTCACTGAGAAAAATGTAGATAATTAATCAGAGATAGCAAACTTTAACAACTGGTGGTATTATAATTATATTAAACCGTATAACTCTTCTAATGATACTATTACTGAAGCACAACTTTTCTTGGGAAAGTCTCGTTTTGCGAAACTTGATCTTGTGCAACAAAACGCCTTTTTGAAATTTTTTTGCGATCTTTTCCTTCAATTTTTTTTATTATGAAAATTTAAAGCTTTTTAATATAAATAAACACTCAGCGACAAAAGTGTGATATATCTATCCTTTTTTACATTCAACATTAAAAAGAAAAGTAATGCAAGTAATATTTTACAAAAAAAATCGCATCGACATATAGGTATTCGGTGATTTCACATGTGTACCTCAGCAAGTATAAACCTGCTCTTATAGAAAAAAAATAAAGAAACGTGTATTGAGATGCCACTATTGTAGCTGTGTAATATGAATTTCTACATCTTATTTTCAGAATTATAAGGCAATGAAAGCTTTAATTTAATCCCTAGATGATTCTGGATAATTTATTTATGTTTGTAACAGATTAGTAACAAATACTAATTTAAAATACGGTATAGGGTTTACACATCACAATTTTGGGTTTATTATAAACACCTTAAAGTCATCAAAAGTACATGGCTTAAAATTATAATTCGTTGTACATATTCAATGAAAGTGTTGAAAATTGTAGATTCTTGAAAACTATTTCAACTGCAGCAATATATTCAACACATATTACATAAAAATGCGGGTTATAAAAGATTATGTAAAATATCTTCTTGATTAAAAAATTTCACTAAAGAATACCCTGACGAAATCGCCGGGGATGTCTCAATATACAAAGATATCTCATCTTCGAACTGGGATTGTTTCATGGGAGAACATATAAATAATCATACAGTGATCCACTGTAATTAACAATATCTCTACATGAATTCCATTTTTGTTATTCTCAACGCCATGTTTATGCCCTTAGATTGCAAATTATTTCCATACGCCCTAAATGCACAAGTAAGTTACAAATGTAAACACTGATATACATACTGCTGTGGTTAGACAACCCATTTTCGCTGTGTGTATTTTAAGTTGCATATTTTGGTTGTTTTGAGCTGATTTTCAATGTACGGAGAATTTTCACAATTTTATTTTGTTTTGATTAATTTTAGTTTAAGAGTTTATTGTATAATTTTAATTTTGTAGCATTAAGATTTTTTAATTTAATCCATTCATTCAATTGTCTATTGTTCGCTTATGCTGATTTAATGCGTATTCTATTTAATATTGTCGTATTGTTATACGTCTGCGTTGTACGATTTTGAGAGAGGGATTTTTGTAAGAAAAACAATTGTAGAATTTTGTTAAGGACTTTTTTGTTCGACTATTGACGTGAGTAGATGTATTTTTAAATCCTTGTTGCCATTTTGTAATCCATTTTGATTATTGTAAATTTAACTGTAATTTATTTAGTCAATCAAGGAATTTTGATCGTAATAATTGTTAATGTATTGACGTGTACACGGAATAGATATCGGATCAATTATTATGTTTTTTGTTTAGGAAGATATAGTTGTTTTCTCTCTCATTATATTTTAAAGAGTTAATTTTCTGTTATTCAATTTTACTGTTTCCTTTTATTTTTCAATCACCTCGTTTGGGTGAGTAGAAGTTTTGTTCTTTCTTTTAGCTTTTTCATTTTCTGTAAATTTCTTGCATTTGTCCACGTTTTGATGTTAATTTGTTAAACCACGTGGATAGAAATTCAAAGGTTGTGTATTTTGGATAATCTTCCTGAACAAACAAAACTCTTGCTTTGCATAGGAAATAGCATTGTTCTATTTTAATTTAGAGTCTAGTGCAGTTTTTATTCTAGGCCTTCAGTTCAAGGTCCTTTTCTGCGCCTTTGTGATTTAACCCGTTTTGTTGTTTTGATTGTTAATTAGCGTCATTGGGTTAAAAATTCTGTTCTTTTATTTTATTTTAAACCTTTTCAATTTTTCGGGTAATTAAGAAAGTCTGATTTCATTCACTGACAATTTACTTTTCGTGGTTAGATTCAAGTTTTAATTTGCGAGGGTAACTCTGAGGTTAATAGTTCTTTTGCGTTCTTTAAAATTTTATCCGTTGAGCTAGCTAATTTTATTTATTTTTTTTTTTCATTTTAAAATTCATTTTGCATTTTCATTTAATTCAATTAGTGCACAGCGTTGGGAAGTATTTAAATAAATTCTCAGTAGTATTTCAAGGCAAAAATGCTTTATCCTACGCCGTTGCAATTTCCATCACATAAATATTTTATGGGCGATGTGAACTAAATAGAGCGAATAGAGAGCCCAAAAGATCTAAAAACAATATGGGACCGACTGGCTGACACGAAAATAAAGTTAAATTTATAATGCGCAAAGGCATATACTTATTAAGTCACTATTACGCTGGGGCTGTAAATCCAAAACTGTCTGGTACTATGTGAAAATTAGTTCTATTTTTTGCACCCTTATTGGGTCATATGCCGTAAAGTACAAATCAAATTTTGGGTTATCTTGTATTCACTACCTATGATTTTATAGATATTACGCTGTCTTATTTCCTTCCAAATTTCCTTTTAGTCATCAATAATAAAAGAACATATTTATTTTTTCGTTTTTAAGTATAATCCCCAATATGCATTTCCGTGGTAAATGAAACCAAAGGCGAAATAACAGGTTTGTTCTCTCCGATTCAAAAAGCACCAGCGAAAGTTGGTCTATGTCAGCATTTGGTGCAAGTAGTGCTGTCAAATCTATACAAATGAATGTGATCCCACGGAATAGAAAATGACTAAAAATTTCACTGCCATGCTATTCCCTACAGTCAGGATTTTATTTTTTATTATTAGTAGGATATGACTAGAGTCCATTTAGTAATGTATAAATTATATATAAATTTAATAAACAGAAGTTGACGTCACGTCTCAAGCGAATCACATGAAAATATGTTACGAGTTGATAAATCATAGCCTCTATCGGAGTAATTACCTTCTTCCTTAAAAGAGAGATACTCAAGAAAGGTTTGTTGTACTTTTTCTATAAATTGTTTACGTACAACATAGAAGGGGTTCTATGTAATAGTTCCATATTCCACCTTTGACCTGATAAAACTAAAATTCAATAATTTTATTGCATTGACATGAAAGTTAGTAGAATTTCTAATTAAAAAACATGGGGTTTTTATAACCAAAGATATCATTTCATTAGTAAAGTAGTAATGTATGGTCAATGTTGTCAAATGCTTTAGCATGTCCGTGTATATACTGTCAACTTATCCAGAATCATCAACAGTGTTAAGTGCGCACTGAATCAAGATAGTCAAATTAGAAACCGTAGATCTCTTTTCCAGGACACCGTGCTATTCAATTGCAATGTAGTTTCTAGCAGTCAGATAAATATTTGCATATAAGTTCACTTCGCAAGTCTTAACGAAATTACTGAGTATGGCAATAGAACGATAGTTCTTAATGTCATTTATAGATCCACTTTCAAGGAGAAGGCACACCAGGAGAAGATATAGTTTCATAAGTCTGGAAAAGTACAAGCTCACGACGCTAAGTTGAAAATAGTTGCTAGAGAAGTCGTCAGGCTGTCTCTTATTACGGAACTGAGAATACCGTCCGGGCCTGCTCTTCAAATGCTCTATAGCTGTGCTCGCATCATAATAAACCTAGATTGACAAATGAACAGAAAGAAAAAATATTGTCTACTTTTATTATTTGTACGTTTCGATTGTCAGAGCAATACTATCATCATCCCAATGTGAACAAGTCGGTTATATTTATGTGAATTTAACGTTGTATTGGTTGAAATAACGTTAAAGTCACGTAAATGTAACCACTTGTTCTCATTGGGATGTGTTGTTGCAACTATTACTTTTTCTAAACGTATAGGATTAATAAGGACTAAAATAGATGGCCGATTGTTTTTCGAAGATGCTATGGTAGAAATATATCATCGTACTTTGGGATCAAGTAGCATCAGTGCAGTCAGATCAGGGCAAGTAGCAAAGGTTACACACTAGTAGGGGATTTATTCGTTGTCTTGGATGCATAAAAGTATAAATTATTAACCGTTAGTCTTTGTTAGTGCTAGCCAAGTAAGCGCCTTCCTTTGATGACAATGGTTTGATAAGTAATTTTATCATGAGCTAACGCTAGGTGGTCTACACTCTTTTTTCGGAGGATAAGCATTTGCACACCACCCCATTGAACTATTGGCTAGAACCGCCGACTCAGAAATATAGCGATTTCAGGCAGTTTTAATTTAATAGCTGTCCGCATGTTTTTTGGTATCGCAATGAGAAAAATTTGGTGAAATTAAATATAGATATATTAAATTATTTTATATTTAAATATGGGACAAAAACATCAAAGCAATCATATCACATATTTTTCGTTTCTTAGAATTTCTTAAAATAACGTTGACAAGCTTTTTTCTCTGGCTAATACATTTTATCCTTAAACGTCTACCAAAATTGAAATGAGTTTTTCTTTTCTTTTACTAGTTAAAATTGAATTGAAACTAATTAATTATTTTCTCTTTTAGGTGGGATATACTTGATGAAATACCTTGGATGCAAATATACGGACTCAAAATACAGGTGTGGACAGGTAATTCTCTGGGTCAAGTTGGACGTTCGATTCGAAGGGCTCCAGTAACGGCCAAATCAAGGAATGGTATTCTATCCAGGATAGATTATTCTCAGGAAATGTCATAGGAAATTCTCGAAGATTATTCAGGTAAAAATATAATTTACATTATTCAGGTGATAGATCGATACTTTTTAGGTAAACACTCCATGGAACTTTGGTATTTTTAAGTGTGTGGCGTAAAAATTGTTATAGAGCTCACGAACAACCGTCGTTTCTCGTGGCCACAGGAATGATAAATTAAACTAAAAGTAACAGTTATCTGTCTTCGATTGTTATCGTTGTCAGGTAAACTAACATAGAATTCAGATGGATAACCAGTAACTGACATTAAGATACCGTTATTTACTGTAACTTGAGGGGAATCTAGCAATTGTTACCGAATAAACATCCCGAAGAATGAAAAATCTCCCGGAACAAAAATATAATAAAAAATAAAATACCCAGTAAGCTTAAATTAACATATAAAATGAAGTTTACAATATATATGAGACTATGACTAGCACCTATCGCTAATATTGACTATCTTTATAGTCATTTTTAACTAATTCAAAATTTACCTGTAAAGTAGGCAACCGAGTATGCACTATAACTTACAATTACTTGTTTGTTTGGCGTTGAAACCTGTTTTAAATGACTCTAAATTATATTCCATACACCTACTTCCATAGCAATATATATGCTTACATATTTAAACGCTCTCTAGGTCTTTATTCATCTACCGTACTGGAAAGTCAGTTTTACCGCTATTATGCCATACTTTACATTGTACATTTCGAAGTGCACTAAATCACAGCATTGAATCACTTGGGTCTACCTTTACAGCTCTTTCCGATTGAGTTGAAATCCCATAATAGCCCTAAACGGTCACATTTACTATTGTCTTGTCCCATATGAATGTTAATATTTGAATCTTACAAGGGCTAATGTACCTATCCGACTTATTCCAAATTACGTAATTTATTGTATATAAGGAGAATGACTGATTAATTTGTTATTAGAGAATAACAGAAATACTAATAATCAGAATGGGCGTTTTATTATATTTTTATTAAACTTACAGTAAAAAGGTGACAGTAAAAAGATAAAACCCATGAGACGGCAGAGTACTGCTAAAAAAGTGCAGAAAACTTTGAGATTTTAGCTGATAAATAAAATAGATCAACTATACGTATAGTTTCGAACCGAGCCACGTGAACAATATTTGTAGAGGGCTATGAGAAACATTAATTCAGACTACCCATGCATTTTAGGGCACAGAAACACAATAGGAGGTAAAGTTATAATGTACCCGTATGCTGCTCACATTTATAAAAAATGTCGCCGTAGTTTTGCTAGTAATTTTACCAGTGTGTATCGATTGTCTAGAAAAATATAAAATGGATATACGGAGTGTCCAACTTAAAACTCCCAAGTCAAATATCTCGGAAACGGATTAGTATTTTGTAAGTAGGTGCTAAAGAATATGATTGACTCTAATTTGCTATCGTAATTGTGTTTTATAACGCGAAAATGCTGGCGCTACGACCAAAAATTTTTTTACCGCCAGAATCGATATAGATAGACAGAAACAGCGTCAAATATTTTGACGTTAGTAACACTTGTTTGATTAATACACCGAAATTAGTTGCATTCAAACATTTATTTATTTTGTGTTGAGATTGTCCTGAAAACATGGTTTTACATACGAATGAAGACAGTTAATGCAGCTAAAGAAGATGCAACTAAGGATTGTATACCGGTTTACCGGTAAAATTGACCAAAAAACGTTCGGTAAATTTACCGCTAATTCGGTAAATGAAAAATCTATACAAGAAATTCTTATGTACGAAATATTGTGACTATAAATATTTAAAGGGCTATAAGGAGATTGAAAATTTAAAAAAACAGGTAAATAGGACGATGCTTCTGTTTAATTTTAATTTCAACTTTCTTGAATTTGAGAGCCGCTGTAATGTCCTAAAGAAACTGACAAAATTTTTTGATTAGAAACGTACAACCTCCATTCCACCGAATTAGTCAGAAAGAGAAGGAATAAAGAAATTCTCAAAAAAAAAAGCAAAAATTGAAAAAAGTCGTGTAGAAATTAAAGGAAAATAAGTATCAAACGAGATGGATAACGAAAAGCAACGCGAAGGAAAGCAAGATTAATCTTCATTTGTTGCTAGAACAATAGGAAGCAAAACATCCCACTTTTCCAATCTGCCTTTGTCAACAAGTACAATTTCAATTTTCTCATTTTATGTTTTTTTTCTATGGATTTTATTTATCTCTCGAAAAAAGTTGAGTTAGCATATGTGATTTGCACTTTGGGATTTGAGAAGATTTTTACAAGTTCAAAATCGTTTTTCTTGAAGAGTAAGTAAATGCCTCATTTCTTAATATTTAAAAATAATATATAACAACAACATTTCACATATTTAAATTAATAGCAAATTTAAATACACCACATTATGAGAGGACATTAATGCAACATTGTTGTAAAATAACATTAAAACAACTGTTTAAAATATGTAATTACATACAAAAATTTATTACAAAATTCTAATATTATGCCTTAAGATTCTGCAAAATATGTATTATTCTAGCCTAACTTTTAACCCTATTTTCTTGGGGAATCCCCGTTAACGTCACACATGAAAAAAAAATACCGATAATTTACCGGTAAACCGGTATTTTCATTTTCATTTACCGAATTACCGGTAAATGAAAATGAAAAAGGAAATCGGTAACTTTAAAATCGCTAGACACAAGAATTCAATAAATCGTACCATGTGACATGACAAGTATTGTTTTCACAGAAATGATGTTTTAAATAAGCACACTGTTTGCTGCCATTGATCAGAAGATGATTTTAAGTGGATAAGGCAAACAAGGAAACAAATAATTTTAACGTTAACGTGGAATTTCCACGGATACATATGCATCATCAGCCCTTTTTATCACAAAATATTAACCATTTTGCGCTACTCATAATTCTTTCAAAATGAGTAATCACTACTTTTCGAAGATGTACCAATAGATGTGCAAAATATATATGGTTACATCAAGATGAGGCACCTGCGTTAATACCAACATATAGATACTGATTATTTAAGTTCAATGTTTTCACGTTATTGGATTGGTAATATGAACGGTAATATGAACTATTGGAAAGAACGATTGTGTTGATTTCAACTAAAAAAAAATTGTTAACATATATTTGGTTACAGTTACTAAATTATTAGTTGATTTAAATAATATTAAAAAATATTCCTATATTCAATCAAACACAAAATTTGTGCGATCAACCTCCAATACACGGGGCCAAATGCTTGCCGTTTACAATGTCCTCCATATATATTAGATTTGGATATATGGATTTTTTGAAATAACCGATTTTAATTAAAAATAATCACGACATTTTATGAAAACCAGTCTACATATAAAGAATTTGATATAGTAAGTTTCGGATACCAGCACTGAATATGAATCCGGATCTTATGATTCGAATTCTAAAACCGAGCATCTATACAGATTTGAGTGCGAATATCCATTCAATTCTCAATTTTAACAAGCCCACATTCAGCACTTAAGAATGCATTCTTTGAAATTCGGAAGAGACCTTTGAATATTGGATTATAAACGAACATGAATATACACAATACGACTATTTTTAGCAAAAAAACGTCCTCGTATTGCAGAAACACGTCATGCATACAAAAGGTAAACGTATCCAAACATTCATGCAGCTCATTCACGTTCTTATATATGTATTATTTCCATATATCGTAACAAGAAGAAAAATTCATGGCGTACAACGCACACGAAAATCCTTACACTTAAAGCCACCCTCAACAAAGGAGCGTCACTCCCCTCAATGCGGATAAAGTACGTAAAAACCCCAGTGCGTCAATTTAATAATACTTCCGTTCGCACGAGAATTGCAGCTACTGTTTGCTTAGATTAAGTCTTATTTCTATCTGCGAGGGGCTAGAAATCGATTGATTTAAAAGCATACATTGTTATCTTCTTGTTGTTATGGCATCTTTTTTTTTTTTTTTTTTTTTTTATATGTGCATGGCCTGCGGGATCATAGCCCATTTGCCACCAAGAAATTATTCTGTATGGAAAAAGGAAGTAACAGGGACACTCATTTCACAGTTCGGGGCCTATCGAACTGACTAACTTTAAAACAAACAAGAAAACGGCCAACGGTAAACGGGTATCGTATCCCACAAAGGAATTGCAAGGAAGGGTTCCATACAGATAAGTTAACTATATAGAAATATTTTCTTTCTTTATGAAACTCATTAGCCTATCACATATATTCTTCCTATTGAAGCCCAGTAAGCAAACAATACTAGTCGGAAGGGGAATAAATTCTGAAATGAGAAAACTATATAAATCATTAATACTGTCCCTGTGTGAGCTGCATGCTAGAAATATGTGATTTAAACACGCATAATCTACACCACATGCACATGATGATGACTCGAGAATCTTAATTTTATGCAAATGGGCCGGGTATCTTCCGTGCCCAAACTTCAATCGGGCCATGGTCGTGCGGTAATAACGTGACACGCTGTAATCAGTATACCACGAGTTGGATCTTACACTTGGGTGTATATAAGCGTATTGTGTGCTTTTATTTGTATATGTATTTATCCAATGCGTATCCCAGTCGTTCAAATAATATGCTTTGCTTAGCTGTAGTTATAACGTCCGACTGACAGAGAGTAGGTAAATAAGGCTGTCCAGTAATGATGCTTTGCTTAGCCAGTTGGTCTACTATCTCATTTGGTTTTAGTCCTGAATGGCCTTTAACCCAATAGAATTCTGCATAGCGTGAATGTAATTTTAGGTCTTTTAAAATGTTAAAAATATTTACTATAATCGGATGCATGTTGTAAAGGTGTTTGTCTTGTTGTAATGTTTTTAAAACACTCATTGAATCCGACATAATTGCTATGTTCGAGTGTTTGGATGTTAAGCCATATTTAAGCGCTTGCAAAATTGCTACTGCTTCTGCCGTAAAGATACTAGTTTCTGGGTCCAACTTAAACTTAGTTTTAATTTCTTTGTTCTCATTAATCGTAAAATAAGCACAACCACACCCTTCTGAACTTTTAGATCCATCAGTATATATTATTAACGTGTTCTTCAATTTACTGGTGATTGAAGAAAATACACTCTGATCATGATTTGTTTGGCCAATATACTTTGGAAAATGAATAATTGGAGATGATGTAAATTCTATATATGATAAATCCAGTGTAGATGGTGCGCACATACGGGAACGAATATTGGCGGTCAGTTGATATGCAGCAGCTAAAAGTGGGGAATCTCTCTTTGACCAATATGGGTTAGTCAGATCCTCAATAGATAGGGTGCACAATTTGCTCAATAGTGATTGCGATCGTTTGTAATTCAGTTTGTATATATATTTTACGGCAAGATATTTTCTGCGGAGAAAAAGAGGAGGCTCATGAGCTTCCACTTGAAGCGCCAATATGGGGGTAGATCTCATGGCCCCCACACACAATCTTAAGGCTTTATTTTGCACTATATCAAGTCTGTGTAAATTATTTTTGTTGGTGTTTGAATAAATTGTACAGCCATAGTCCATGACGGACCTTATATAAGACTTGTAGATATTTACTGCAATGCTGTAATCAATACCCCATGACACTTTGATGATGCCCCTCATCAAATTAAGCGCATTTTCACATTTCGCTATTATCGCATTTATATGGTTTGTCCACATTAACTT
This sequence comes from Protaetia brevitarsis, assembly GCA_004143645.1. Lineage (NCBI taxonomy): Eukaryota > Metazoa > Arthropoda > Insecta > Coleoptera > Scarabaeidae > Protaetia > Protaetia brevitarsis. Next base: position 1,693,205 of record RXPK01000317.1, on the reverse strand, counting down.
GTGATTTATATGTAAACCCAGATATTTCACATCTTGTCTTATCGGGAATTTGCAGTGATCTAATTCTATTTCATTCGTAGGAAGGGTCCTGCTACGAGAAAAATACATAACATTGGTTTTCTGAGGTTCTAACTCTAGTGAATTGCGGTTTAACCAGTTTCTGAGTTTATTGACATTGTTCGACATAAGTGAATTGAGTCTGTTAACATTTCCTTCACTCGCATATAAGCAAAAATCATCTGCGTATTGAATAATATTAATAGGTGGGGCAAACATAACGTGAAAATCCCAAGTATATATGTTAAAAAGAACAGGACTTAAGCTAGATCCCTGTAGGAGACCTTGAGACGAAAGTCTTGGACCGACTCTTTCGTTATTTTTTAGCCTTAGAAAAACTTTAACGTTGCGGAAAATATTAGTAATGCACTCTGCCGCTTGTTCCGGTAATCCAATCTCCACCATTTTATTTTGTAAAACATTTAGGTCGACGCAACCATATGCATTTTTAAAATCTAGGAACATGGCGCAAGTTGTTTGGTTTTTTTGAAAGGTTGATCTGTATATCAGTAACAAATTCACTTAGGGCATCTAGAGTACCTTTTGATTTTCTGAAAGCATATTGTCCATTAGGCAATAAATTTCTTGATTCGAGCCACCAATCTAGTCTATTTTTAATCATAGATTCGTAGGTTTTAACTAAACAGGACATGAGGGCAATTGGACGATAAGAGCTTACTAGATCTGGATTTTTCTTGGGTTTTAGTATGGGGACTATTAATATTGTTTTAAGGCATTCCACTTGCTCTTTTTTGAGCCACATATCATTAAAAATGGCCAACAGCAATTCTTTGAATTTGGTAGGTAATTGTTTGATCATCAGGTAACTAATATCATCAGCCCCGGGTGTGGTAGCTTTAACAACTTTCAAGGTAGCCTCTAATTCCTTGATAGTAAAAGGTTGTGTTATAAAATGGTCAGTGTTGCATGCTACGTAACTCATTGGCTTATTGTTAACAAAATCGGGTGTTAGATTACGCAAAATCAAACTGCCTGTATGTACATCTATGTCACTGTCCGCCTCCCAAGTTCTGTTGAATTTTTTTATTGCTTTCCAAGCGTCGCCAATTGGTGTATTTTTGTTCAACCCATTACATAATTTTTTCCAACTATCTCTTTTTTTCCGCTTTAAGAATCTTTTGGAGAAGGACATGATTTCTTGATATTTTAAGTAATATTCTAATGTTTGCTTATATTTAAATTCTTTAAGAGCAATTTTTCTCCTATTAATCACGGCCGAACATTCCTCATCCCACCAGGGTGGAACCCCTTTATTTCTAGGTGTGAAAGGATGGTTGATCTTAAAGGTGGAATCGGCCGCTTCGCTGACAGCTTTAACGAAGAAATCAGTTTTCTCTTTAGCGGAGCTGAACTCCCAAGAAGGCAATGTTTTGCTGTCTAAGAATCGAGTAAATGATGATATTTTATTGTTAGAAATTTTCCAGCGGCATTTAGGAAAGATTTTCTTGGGACATATATCATGTTGTACGGTAATGAGGATCGGAAAATGATCAGACGTATAAGCGTCATGCAAAACAGACCAGCTCAGTTTGTTAACTAAGGAGGGAGAACATAAAGATAGATCAATTGCAGAGTAGCTTTCGCCAGGACGATTAATTTTGGTCGGACTCCCATCATTTAAAAAAACCCAATTTAACTCATCCAACACCTTAATTAAAATATTACCCGCACTATCATTTCTTGAAGAACCGAAAGTAGTATGGTGAGCATTAAAATCCCCCGCAAACAACGCACGGTCTGGGTATTTGTAAAAAAAGATCAGTATACTCAGAAGCTAAGATTCTACATTTCGGAGTACGATATACCGAACAAATTGAAAAATTATAATCTGTTAAGCTAATGCCACAGATCATAAAATTATTTGGAATAGATGCTGGCGTAAAATTTAAAACTTTATATTTAATAGATTTATGTATAAGGATGGCAACACCACCAAAGCCGTCCGCACGATCCTCTCTGATAACATTGAAATATTTAAACGTAACATTTTGATGTGGCTTGTACCAAGTTTCACTTAAGACTATTATATGCGCGTGGTATTTTGTCATAATGTATTCTAAATTGATTCTTTTAGCTGTTGCTGACTGTGTGTTCCATTGTATAATATTTAAATTATTCACATTGCGTAGAGAGTTGAAGATAAAAGTAAAAAAAAGGGGGGGAAAAAACAACGTACGAGCAATTTAACCTTCCGATTGATCTGAATAATCTTGCGATAAACTAAAGTCAGAAGCATAACCCTGCGAGAGAGTGGAATGTAAGTCTCCATCAGATTTAAGTTTTTTTACTATACGTTTTAAACGTGACCTTAATGAATTTGTCTTAACTTTATGTATACATTCAATTAATAGCCTGAGCAAGGTGTCACAATTAAAATTCAGGTGCTTTGCAACAGCTACAACATCATGCTTCCCTTTCGATTCATCAAGGAATTTACAAAATAAATCATAATTAATATCTTTGTCTACAAAAATTTCTTTAAACTCAGGGAAAAACCTCACTGTCTGATTTGACTATATCCTGTTTTGGTCTTTTCAGCTTTCTCATTCCCGTAAAATTTAGGGGAGGAGGCTGAAAATTCAAATCGTCTGGTTTTCCTATATGACTGAAGTTTGTTTCTTGCACAATACTAATTTCATCAAGGTCCGCGGAGTGAGAAGCAGCTCTTTTCTTCGAATCTGACGACCTACTATCTATAGACTGGGTTTTATTATAAGTTTCTTTTGCAGTAGCTGGTATAGGTAATATCTTTACCGAACTCAGTCCTGAGTGTACGCCCTCAATTTCAGCGTCATTACCCGTTTCTTCAGTATTATCTAAACCAGACTGCACCTCCACCGAATCCGGATTAAAGTGCACATCCACAGTAGTGATTACTTCAGTAGCATTATTGAACGTGGGACACTTTTTGGCAATGTGACCCACTTTTTTACAAACGTAACATTTCAATTCATCCATTGATAAAAAAATTCTAAAGGTGTTTTCATTACATTTAATTAGCAAGGAGTCCGGTAACTTATCGTCTGACTTTAAGTTAATATAAACTTGACGGCGAAAGCTTAAGATGTGCGTATAATCCGGGTGGTTAACTCCGGCTTTAATAAATGTAATAGCCGATGCTGTGTTAAATCCTTCTTGTTTAAGTGCTTCTTCGATAATATGGTGTGGAATACACGGAGAAACATTAGACATAATTACGCGTTTGGCGGGTGACACCAGTAGTCGGGCCGGTATAAAAGAGTTATTTAAAGTTATTCCTTTGAACTCTGTGACAAATTATCCGCTAGATCTTTAGATGTAAGGTATATGCATATTCTATTGTTAGAAATTCTAGACGCGAATAAAATATTACGAGGGCCTATAATTGTTCCTACTCCAATAACATAACAATTTTTTTGTGTGTTTTCAATAGCATCGAATACAATAGCTTGATTTCTATCCGGAAATTTGTAATTATGTACAACGTCAGCAAAAGAACGAGGTTTTCTTATTACAGTTTTATCCATATTCAGTAAATTTTCTCCTAACTTATGATTGAAACTCTCCACATTACCTCCGTTATCAGAAGTACTGTGGCCAGCATCAGATGCCATCACCGGCACCAACAGACCGCTAAAGACAATCCGCCACGGAGGCACAGCAATGACACCGACGCCCCCACCGAAAAATTCTCCCACGCGCTAGCCTGCAGAAGGCAAGCAAGCGCGCAGGACTGGAGCCGCAAGAAAACTTACAAGTGAAAAATAGAAACGAGGGGAACAAAAAACAAAATCCTTAATTAATAAAATAAAATGGAATTTCTTATCTTAAAATGGGCCCCGGTCCTACCGGAATGAACTGGTGACGCACAAACACAGCACAAACCAATTTAACCATAAAAAATTACGATAAATTCAGCACTAATCGACACACGTGTTTCAACTCCGACGTTCGAAACCGCAATCCGTTATGGCATCTTGCATAAGCAAGAAAAACGAAACGACCTTTTATGTAAATAAATGTTTGAATGATTGTTTTTTACATAAGATTATTCATAACACTGACTACGTTTACATGAGCATTTAGCGTTAGCTATAGTCAATTTAACCTTTAGAGTTTTGCTAACTAACTGTGTATGTTTAAGTTAAGAAACCTAAAATAAATACAAATAAAGCTGAATAGTTGCAGTAAGGGTATTATTTGTTAAACTTATCATATTTTTAAGCAAATTTATTTAATCCAAACATATCAATCTTTCTAATGAAAAAGTTTATTGCTTTAAATTAAGTAAACCTGGAATGCTGGTTTAAGTATATCAGAAGATTATAAATAAAAAAATTGATTCTTTTTGGCTTTAATTGCATGACACTACTGTGTAATAGAAATAAGCTGATATTTCCCTTGGATATTTAAAACTAAATTTAAACCTCAGACAATATATAATTTGTCGAATTAAGCAAATCATATATTTACGTCAAATATCCGAGGGCAGTTGGCTCCTGAGAGCCATTAGTGTTTCAAAGAAGTACATATGTGCAGCTAATGTGAAAGTGATAATAGAAATAAAAAATACTTATTTGTTATAATTCAGAACACGTGGATTTTCCAACATTGTTACAATGTGACTGTACTCCCGAAACCATCCAAAAGTATTTTAAAAATCTAATATATTTTAAATTTACCCTCTAGCAAGCGGTGATGTTGTTTATCATCATGGCTTGCTAGAGGGTAAATTTAATTAATAGTATTGTAATTTTTAATATCCTGAATTCCATACATTAGTTTAACCTATTACTGTAGTATCAATTACTTTTACACTGAAAAACTGATTTATTTGCGGCAACAAAATATATTTTATCAGAAAAACTGTGTTTCAAGGAAATATTTTAAACGTTTAACGCTCACTACTTATACAACAAAATATTTTTTCCCGAGTGCCAATCAAGAACATCCTTGCTTATTGTCTTGTAGCAGTTTTCTTCCCATATAGCAGTATTTCCCAAACTTATCTAAAGTGCAACCCCTTTTTGGTAAAAAAAATGTTCGCGACCCCCTATTTCACCCTACTTACTAAAACCAAAAAAAGAGACAAAAATAATCTAGCTAAATTACAAGTAACTGATGTTTCTCAAATTTTATTTTACTTTACTGCACGCATAAAAAGAAATGTTCAATTTAAAAAAATTTAATTAAGTTAAGAATATCATTGTTTCATACATACGCAAATAAATATATTTTTGGAACAAAAATAATGTTTATTTAATTTTTAAGAAAAAATTTAATTTTTAGAACAATACTACTGTTTTCTAAAATATATTTTTTTATATGTATATAAAACCTGCCACTAACATCAAACTGGATACTAGATATATCTCTCTATTTAGTATTCTATTTGGTATTAGTGGAAAAAAAAATTATATATAAAAAAACAATTTTAGAAAATATAGCAGTTTTGTAAATAAAATCACAATGTTTTTTCAAAATATATTTAGTTCAAGTGAAAGTCTTCTTTTCAGATTGTTTTTACATTTCTTTAGTTACCATAATAATAATGTTACTACTATTATAACATCATTTATATTTAAAAAAAAAAAAGCTATTCGGAACATAAATGAATTTTTTATTTATAATTTTGGCATTATAGGAAAAAACGTATTACAGCACTATAGCACACACCTCACAAAGAGTCTATACATTTTCTAATTTTCCGCAACGTGCAGTAAAATTTTCTGGATCCTTTAATTGGACTTTAATCTTCAACTGTTCTTCCGAATATCGGCGGACACTTGTTGCTCCTTTATTAACATTTCCAAATCTTCGGGTATCTGAAAAGATACATTATTTTACAATGAATACATATACTTCACAATAAATAGTAGATAAGAAGATGTGGTATAATAGTTGGTCTATTTTTAGTTGTTAGTGCAACGAAGCATTCGAATGTGGGGCCATGCTATTTTATTTTTATTTTTCACCTCAATTAAACAACATAATTATAATTATTTATTTATTAATTTATACAGCTTATGGCTAGCAAACATTCTATACTCTTCTAATTATTACCTTTTAAAGGTTTGTTGTAGACCAAGAAAGCTTAAGATTACTTAAATCAGAGAAATAATTAGGAAATTAGACAGGATATGTTTATTTACAAAAGAAAAGCATACCTTCGCATGGTAAAAATGCTATTTATAGCTTCCAAAGCTGGGTTTCCAATGCTTTTTTTCGACATTTTGCCGCCCCGTTGAAGGAAGTAAATGCAGAAGAATTAAGAATTGGTAGGCAAATTTTAAATCTGTAATTAAATAGACGTTAAGTAATTCTGTAAATTAGCAAAAGATAATTACCCTTCAAAAATGTTCATTATCAAAAAGCTTAAGTACTATCATATATATACAATTTAACGTATTTAGCACCACCACAATTCACATTTCTATCTTCGATGCGTGCATACAACTACTGCATTATTGGTAATCATTCGAGTGGCACGTAGCCAAATGCACCCCACCGCAAAAATGATATATATTTTAAAACGAATTTTCACCTTAACATAAGTACTTATAAGATTTACCTCAAATACTAAAATCCTTAATAAAAGAATTTATTTTCTTAATTCAAATATCTCACTCTATCGTTACCTCTTTTATTTCTTAGATCGAAAAATTCATTTCTTGAGAATATTATCGATTACAACCAAGTAAAATATTTGTTTCTATACAAGAATAATTTCTTATTTCAAATACAGATATATTTGAAAGAAGTAAAATTTTTTAAAGAAATATATTTACTTAACTGAAGAAATCCTTTTTATGTGTGAAGGTATAATCAAGAACAACTGACCCAGTTACGGTATCCAAGGTGCTATAAATCGACAGCAACATCCTAAATACAACGTGTCTGAAACACACACCACTCCCTATCAATCCAGTGCCTATCTAGTCTACATCCAAAGTGCTACTAATCTCAGCCGTGTTGCATAACATGTGTATAACTAAGTCTGAGTGTAGGCTAAAGGCCGAACCAAATTTGAATCTCTCCAAGGCCTATTCTACCGTGAAATCCATCATAACCTTAACCTTAATAACAAATACCTCCTGCACAATAACTAAAAATCCCTTCTTTCCAAGCAATCCAGCTGTAACCGTTCCTTCCATGTATTCATCCTTGAGTTTCAGGCGACAATGACAGAAGCAGCGCTAAAGATACTCCATATAAGTGAGAACGAAGTATCGGCCAGAGCCAGGTCCAGATCGTGGTCTCAGCCCGGAAATATAAGAGTATACATATTGTATGGACAATGATGTGCATAAACTCATTACTCATTCACACATAACAACAATAGCAGTAAGCCTTGGTAAGATTTTGTTGGGAGCCCGATCTGAAGTCTCCATAAACACTGCAAGCCCTTGGCTTTTTTAGTATTCCATTTCTTTTACCTATAAAATAATACCAGCCATTCCAATATACAGGTACCCTGTGCTAATCTACAGGGTTATTATTGTATAGCACTTATTAAAAAAAGGGGTAAAAGATATACATGAGCAATGCCTATATACAAAAAATTACGGTTCTAAGTACACGGAGTACCGAGAAAATGATTTTTCTTTATTGGAGTCCGGCCCTGACTCATTTAGCATACCGGTGAACCATCGGTCGTCGCTACACTTTGAACGTTGGAATTACATTTAGTGTGCACTTGCTATTCGCAGTGGATGCATGCATTTGCAATGGCAGCGTATAGATTTGAAACACGCTACATAAAGTTAACAATCATACATTAGTTTTATTGCAAACATAATAAGTTTATTTTAAAACAAATTTAACCTTTAAAATGTACTACTATTTTACGTGATACACGAGTTCATGGCAAAAGCACATCATATAAAAAAACACTTGACTGCTTTGTTTGCATTCTGGTGCTTCCGTCTTATCTCAGTTTAAATCTTGTGTAAATAACATTTTTCGATGTCTACTTACAGATGGTTGAAATTCATTTCCTATCAGATTTATGTGTATACAAATGGTAAACACAGATGGGGCCGTCTTTAACTACATTTTGGGCCCTAAAATTTGGAAAATTACAACATGCACATAGAACCGTAATTTTTTGTATATAGGCATTGCTCATGTATATCTTTTACCCCTTTTTTTAAAAAAGTGCTATACAATAATAACCCTGTATATTTACATGTTTCTGGCTGGTTGATCGAAGGGTTCATATTTGGTTTGCCAAAACTTGCTTATCTTGCGTTCAGAGCCTCGCATTCATAGAGAATGTGGTAAGCGGTCTCTGTCATTCCATCCCAGTCTGCAGTTGGTATCACTAGTGTTGTTCCCAATTTTTTATAAGTGTCCTATCAGTGCACAATGGCCTATAAGGAGACCCTAATGGAGATGATGCGAACATGATGATTACAAAGCTGCAATAGTTCTTCAGTCTTCTTGTTAATTGGTACCTCAATGAAGATCCTTCCATGAATTTGCCTGGTTGTTTTATACCGCTTTCTTTGTATTTTCCTTTTACCCGACTTCTTAGCTGCTCTCGTGCTGTGTTTTTGGACACTCCTAGAACAGGTTCTGGGCTTATATGTGAAGCCGATGTTCCCCTTTCTTGCTAACTCATCGGCTTTTTCGTTTCCTTCGATTACCGAATGTTCGGGCACCCACTGTCGGGCTATTCAGTTCTCGAATACATTCCCAAACCAGTCTTGACTGTATCTTGGGTTCACTAATGCCCTTAATGCCGCCTGGCTGTCTGTTGTAATCCGCTTGTTGTTCTAAATCTGTGATTGAATTCATTTGCACAGTGCAATATTGCATATGCCTAAATGAATGACCATGTCATATTTTTCTAAAGAAAGGTTGTTCATCATTGCGCTCCTCATCTTATTATAGATTCCAGCTGCAGTCCCGTTCTCAGTTTTTCCGGTCCGTTATTTTCATCTCTTAAATAGATGTGTTGAAAGCATGTGGTCTGATCTCAATCCCAAATAGTTACCTTCCACATGATGTACATGCAATATTATTATGTCCCAATCCTGCATATCTGCCGCTTGATAGTTCTTGTAACCTGACTTGGTAAGAATTAATAACAGGTCAATACCTGAAGATAGATGATAATGTCACACTTAAACTTGTTATAGGCATCAATAGCCCAGATCTCTTAGGGAGAGTTAGCATATAAAGTGTGTCCAGCGATTTTCACATTTACTTTGCGGAAATAGACCAGTTACCACATTTAGGTAGGTACTCTATATCACTCTATACTTTTAATTATTTCTATATTTTTGCTTCATACTTCATACTTCGTATTACACAATTTAATGCTATGTATTTAAACGCACTTCAGGTATTTTCAAGTACAAAACTGTTATCGACGCACTGTATGCAACAAAAAATCTATTATCAATCTGAATATTTTTATTTATTCAGAAATCGAAACTTAATATATATTTAAATGAACTAAATCTTGTTGGTTAGAACATAAGAGTAAATTCTCTAAAAACACAATATAACAAATAGTATAAATATTTGCATTGAAGTATATTTCCTCCAAACGAACATTGTTATTGTTGTAAGGAATAAATCTATGCAATCATAGTGAGAAAGTCTGTAGATTCAAAATAAAATCTCTTATACGTTTGGTATCATGAATTACTATGTAAAATTATTAAATGTTTTGTACTGAAAACATGAAATATCAAATTGAAATTACCATAATATTAAACACTTGAAACGAACTTTACCCCACCATTTATTGCACTAAAACTTAGTTGTCATTGGTTCCCTCTTTTTTAGGGGGTTGTGCATATACATACACTTTACTTGGCGTCACTTTTTGATTGACCAGCGAACAGTGTTGTTGGTTGTGAGTGTAAGTAAATCTAAATGGATACCCCAGCCGTTTCACAACTACTTAAAGGATGGGGTGGAATGGGGCTGATGCACAGATGCTACCATTAAAATATTCGAAGCTAAGTACGTACGTATTATCTAATATTAAAGGATTACTGGTTTAAAAAGCTTTGAAATAATACTTAGAGTCAGCGCCATTGTGTCGACAATATATGAACATGGTAGGTGTGTATATTCACCAACATATGTAGGTATTTACTAGTTATTAGTTTTCAGTAGGTAGTACCAGTAAATTATTATACTGATTGAAATTATATCAATAACCAACGCCGACTAGATACCAGGCCCAGGCATTGAGTGGGAAGTATCCCGAGAACACCGGCCGTAACGAACGGATACGCATAACATCTATACCTCTACGCATCAATATCCCGTACGCACTTCTGGAGTACCCAGATACGTTACCTTCTCCCAAACATTGTAAAACTAGATAATTATTACCCTTGAATAGTAGAAATGCTTAGATTAAGCAGGTAAATATTATCAGTTCAATATACTTAGATTTTGGAAGCAAATAATGGCAATACTTCAAATGATACTTCTATATACTTCTATCAAATGTACATAAATTATTAAGGCATAAATATGATAGTTTCCAGTTGAGAAAATCTGTTTACTCAAATCTAAAATAATTGTTTTTGTGGTGAAAATATTATATGTTCATAATGATTTTAGTATATTGATTACTTTTGAACTAAAAAATTGTTTCGTCTAACAAATTCATGGGTTTGGAAAACTGAACAAATTTTATTCTATCTCTTCTATTCTATATCTTCTTGTTTATATAGGAAGTTTGTTATATTCAATGTGATGCATTTATATTCAAATTGAGTAATTATTTTTTTGTGTGTGTCATAATTATTACTATTCGATATCTGAATATTGCCTCGTATTAGAACATTATCACATATTTTAATGAACAAACACAATGAAAGCTCTAAAAATTATATCAACAAGGATTTAATTTAAATACATTTTATCAAATAAAAGGAAAGGTGTTGAAAAATCTCACGTTAACCTCAGGACGCACTATACATATATGTGGATGTATGATAGCTGTACAAAATCCAATATCCTCCCAGTACATCAACACAACACACTCGAGTTCCTATTTGCTGGCAGCATAATGCAGCCTGGGGCACCCTTGTTAAGCTGCACGTCTATCAGGATTAAGTTTGGGGAGAAGTGCGCCTGTCAATCTTGGTATCATTATAGGATATTGACGTCTAAAATATTATGCTAATATCTCATCGTACACACATTTAACTCTGCCAGTGTATCAAATATATTAAATAATGAACCCTACTGATTATTAGTAAGGCCTATTATGTTTTAGTTTATCTTCTACTCTACTATGTTTATAAATAATATACATTCAACTTCTAAAGCAACCTATTTATTATTTACAGTAATATACATTTCGTACATATTGTTACTTAAATTATTTGTAACTTAATAAACTATTATATTATTATAACTATATATATATAAATTTACTTGTTTAATAATAAACAAGAATTAGGTTTCATTAATTCTGTGTATTTAATGCTTTGTTACGTTTCGCCCCTTCTTCAGACAGTCGCCCAATTGACGGTACTTAACAACAAAATGGTGGCCTCATAATCGAACTGACGAATTTAAAATTTGAATTTTGAGTGACTAACATTGGTCTTCTAATTAAAATTATTTGGACAACACTGATTAACACATATAAAAAACTAAGTAAAGATAAAATTGATGTAAAAAGGACTTAACACTAGGTACAGATTAAAAGCCAAAGGAGGCCAAACAGCACGAGGATAGAGACAGACAGTCTCTCTCCAGAAACGTAGACAAAGCTTTAAATACACAGAATTAATGAAACCTAATTCTTGTTTGATTATTAAACAAGTCAATTTATGTTCTTCACCAATATTTGGAACATCAGTTCAGTAACTCAGTTTTTTCCTTTTTATTATTTTATTATATATGTATTGTATTTCTAATACAAGTTGTATCAAGAAAATTAAATTTGCAATCTGACTCTACTTCGATAGTGAACTGTATATTGCTGTTGATTGAGTTGAAAGTTTCACTTTCAATTAAACCATAATTTTAATTTTAATGACGTCACAATTTTAGATTCCGAAAATATTTTATACAAACGTCTATTCTTAGAGAAACTTTACATTTGTAAAAACAAGAACAACATTAACATAAGAGATGACTCTACTACCAATTAATATATTTCATATATTAATTTAATAAAACCTCCAAATGAGTTTTGCACGTTGTAGTTTAAGTTTTTTAATTGTAATTTTATACCTAGGCGATAATAAGATACGTGTGTTACATCTGAGCTGGATACCTACTGTATATCATGTCAAAGTGTATGCTCTGTTTTTCTATGTTTTTATGCTTTTCACTTCTTTACCTTGTAAAGATTTCCATACCGATGTTTATTCGGGCGTTGGTCGTTGCAGTTTTAACTTAATGAATTATTTTCACCGTAAATTGAAATACCCACGTCTTGAATCATGTTCAATTTTAATATAAATCGGTAATTAATTTTGTACTTACCTTTTTTCACTTCGTTTACTAAATTTAATTTGATTAATACATCGTCAATTAAAATGACCAGTTTTTTTTAAAAAATCATTAGCCAATTTATAATATACAATAGTAACTCCAATTAAGAAATCGCTACTTAGGCAAGATGTATTTTTAACGTGTTGTTTGTCTTATTTCACTAATTTATATTATATTTCAGCTTGATAAAGATTAAATAAATTTAATCGAAATGTCGCTAATTGTAGATAGCTGTTTTTTATTTCAAATAACGTTTTATCCAATGCCGACGACGCATTTTTGACATAATATACAGGGTGTATCAGATATAGAGGTAAATATAATAATATGTAGCAGCTGTATTCATATACAATCAAAAAGTCTTAATGCACAGGGGGTCTATCTGTAAGCATTAACGAGAAAAAAAATATTTTATAAATGCCGTGGGCTTGAGCCGCACCTGTGCCCAACCTAAATACTATCCCGAGTATACCCCCACATACCACTATTATTCAGCCATTACCGCTATTAGTTTTGTGTGGATCGCCGCTTGGAGTGCAAGCCACTTCGAACATTTTATTTAAATTCTTCCCGTCTCGAAAAAACGATCCTTTTCAGGACCATCATGATTTCATATAAAGAAAATCGAAGCTTGATGCGTCGGCAAAAGCGCGGGAATGTATAGATTCATTTTCGCGCGATATCATAGTAAAAAGGCGTGTTTGCAAATTTTCTGTATCTACATGTATTTCTGTGTAATTCGATTCAATTCATTTTGCGTTATATGATTAAATACATCCAAAGGAAATAACTCAGATTCATGTGGTACCGTTTATTAACAACTAACTCTCGATTCGGCAAAGCAAAAGAAAAATATTTACGTTTTTTTATAACTACTGGAGTCGCATATCCGGTGAACTCGAACGTCTTATCAGGATATTAAAAATAATACTTTGTAGACTTACGTAGAATGCTCTTAAGAAAAAAAGGAATGTTTGTTTTATAAAAAGAAGAAATTTAAAATGCTTCAGTTTTGCTATTTTTACAAGAGCATACTGGCCGATTGGCCTTTATTTATTCAGAATGACGTTAAATGAAGTTACGGCATACCATTAAGAATAATACTAAATGCGTGCAATGTATTTATACATAATACCACGTTTAGCGGGTGCTTAACATGACGTTTCCTTGCATCAGACCCGGACTAAAGAATTTTTGGCTCTAAATTTTACTTTTTTTTATTCTTTAATGATGAAATCCGGTTTCGGTGGGTTTGTGCTTTATATGTCGTGTAGTTAATACCCAAGAAAAATTTACTTTTTTATTTGATACACCCTGTATAAATGTAGGTACCTACTTGACAACAAATAATTCAATGCAAGACGTTGCTTAAACAATTATCGTTCTAGATATGCATAACAAATGCGTTTTTAACCATTACTGTTTAATTATTAGGAAACTTAAGAATCGCTTAAGCTCCTGTTTAGAGACAAATGGAAAACACTCTGAAACTTTAATGTAATTCATCTTATAGTTTCTTTCCGTTTTTAATGTTTACATTATTAATTTATGCTTTATGAACAAATGAAAACTATTTATTGTATTACTTACGCATACAACAATTTCAGTTATAAATTTTAAACATATATATAATAAAAACTGACCATTTAACTAGGCATAAACAAATTATACGGATCCGTATAAATACTAAGGATTCCTATACACCCGTGAGAATTGTATAAATTGTACGAATCATATGAGTACGACCGATGGCTAACCCATGTATACATACATCACTATGATATTAAAATGTGCTAGTATATACTATTGATTCCGATAAGATTTCATATCAAGTGACTCCCTAGGGTACGACTCTAGTATACTAGCATAGTCAAGAAGCCGGAGCCAATAATACACTAGTAAAGTACTGACTCCGTCTCCGATACGATTTCGTATCAAGTGACTCCATGCGGTACGACTCTAGTACTCTAATATAGTCAAGGAGCCGGAGTCAGAGTCGGACTCAATAATATACTAGTATACTATTGTCTCCCATACGGATTTGTATAAACCGAAATGATTCGTATCGGCTGATACGAATTCGTATAAATAGTAAAGATTCGTACCGTACTAGGTACGAATCATATATGACAATCGAATATACTGATGAATCATACGAATCCGACCCACCTCTAGTTCACATACCGTTGTCTACTTTCATATGAAATGTTTTCACCGTACACGCGCTGTGAAGTGTTGGACCTCGTATGTCCGACGTCGGCTAGGTGCGCCGTTGATATCAACGCAGTGAAGAGCGCACAACAGCCACCAACAATGATGTCCGTGGGTGTACAAGTGAATAGAGTTTCAGACGTAGACTAAATAATATGGAGTTGTCTTTAATGTGAATAAATGTAAAATATGATCATATCACATTATTTTAAAAAGAGAACATAAAATGAATTAAGCTATTGTGATAAATAGCGCTGCTGGTGTATCTAACAAATAAATTGATGTAATGTGACTTAGCAGCTCTGTACAACGACAATAGTTTTCCTTATCCATGTATTTTCTTAATTCTTATCCTGTTGTATTAAAATAGCATTCATTCGGAAAATCAAAGAAACTGTACCATCGTAGTATCAGATTTATCTGCAAGAGCGAATGGCACATAATGCGATGATGCCCATTGGCGTCTTCTTTCACGGTTATTTCATTTAAATCTAACAATATAATATATAACAAAGCATGTAAATGGGGTAATGTTATGGCCACTAATCTTACCTTTTACACAATGCAACTTATCCTTAATATTCTATTCTATTAAAAACTGCAAGGGTAATTTAAAAATAATAAAATACGTTAAAAAAATAAATAAAACAAATAAATCATGTGTTTAGTAAGTATATCAATTTTTGATAGTTTTTGAAATATTAGCATTTATTGCACAATTGATAGTTTCTAAGTTTCAAGCAAATATTTTTTTTTTAACTAGTAATTATACGATGCTATGGTATCTCCAGTTACTACCTACAACAACTGTGCGCGTATACCGGTAATAACATCGTCTTTAAATACTCGTCAAAAACGTAATGTTACGTACTTATAAATTGCACGATGCCGTACTTACTCAAGTAGCTCAGATCTCTAGATGTCGATGTATTAGTCAAGTTTCAATGAATCTTTTGTGTAAACATGTGATTTGGAGTCTATCGGCAATTAATGTTATCATTATAAACATGTCCTATATTTTTGACTCAGTCAAATGACCGTCATCACCGATCATGAATCGTTTTGACGGTTTAATCTTTCGCGACGGTTAATGTCTGACCGATCAACCGCCGTGACCGGTTAACCGGTTAAAATGCACAACACTAGTCTAAACTGATGCAACACTTTTATATTTGTGAGTGTTCACTGATGTTCCATATTTGTGCGTGGTGTAACCATATTCCAAACTCTATCATAATTCTAGTCCGCCAAAAATGGGCGATCAGGACAACATTCAGATTGCATATGCTGCATGCATTTACTGTGATATGTGCTGCATGGAAAACAAAGAAAAAGAAGAGAAGCCGTCGTTACTGGATGACAAGAGTTTTAAGAAGCAGAGATTCTTATACTGAAAAATGTTACAACCGTAAGTGAAAATTTTAGTATTGCAATTAAAGATCATTGGTAAAAACTCTTTATTGCAAGTATTTACTGGTTTTCTAACAATGGTGCTAACACTGATATGAGAGATACATTTCATTTTTGATGCATGAGTGTAAATTGTAAGCATTACTTAAAATTAAATAGAGTTTATGCGTTGTACAACGGTCATAATACCTTTAGTGTCTGGTAATGAAAACATTATTATTCAAATGTTTTACATTATTTGCAGTTAATATTTGCTTTGTTTGTATTATGTTATTATGTTACTCCGTGTTAATTGCGGTAGATATCCATATTACTTTTGCAGGAACGTTTTGTTTTGTACTTGATTGGATTTACTTACCATAACCACATTGATGGTATAACTAAACTGAAATGTATAGTAAGAATAACAATTACCCCAAATAAATTATTTATTTGAAGGTACAGTTATCGTATGTAGCTGACTTTGTCAGATTTAAATCATTTTTATGTAATATTGGTCCTCTTCAGATCAAACACAGGAATAATAATCAATTATTACACAGAATACACCGTAGGTATTTTTAGAATAAATTGATTAATATATCCCAGGTAGCACCAAATATCAATAAAATATTTTTTTTTCTAATATATATTTTATATAAGAAGTTACAGATTTTTTTTTATTTTAAAATATGCCAACTAATATTTTCGCATATTACAAACATATGTAGTGTATATTATTTCTTATAACGGTATAATATTTTTTCAATATATATTTCATATAGGAAGTGACAGAGGTTTTTTTTATTTCGTAAATTCTGTAATTAATATTATAGAACATGTTGAGAAATACTGGTTCATATTTGCTTTAATATTCTCTTGTATTGGGAACAAAATTATAAGGCTGTTACAGAAGTACACGGTCGGTAAAAGACGCCACTAATTTTTACGTTAAAACAAAATAATAAATCATACAGATATAAAAACTTTTTTCCTATCTGTTACCGAAGTTTACGAGTTACATATATAGAGTACATAAGGTAAGGTAATAAGTTAGTTTACGACACAGAAAGCCAAAAATTTTCACGCTATACTGATAATAATATAATAATTATAATATTTATTGATCGTGTGTTAAAAATGACAGATGTCGAAATACAAAAAATAGCGTACCATGAGTTATAATTTAAATATAATAAATGATATATTAAGTATATGTATTAAAAACTAGATGAAAGCACAAAGACAAAACAAAATGAAAGCAAAACAAAATATAGTAAATATATACGGTGTCCAGCCTAAGTTGCACAAACGGTCCATAGCCGATTTTTATTGTTTTTTTGGAAATATTTCAAATAAATGTTGCCTCTACATATTCTACACTTTTAAATCAGTTCTAGTAATGGCGGGACTTCGGCTTGTAACCGGATAGTAGATACTAACTTTTTATTTTAAGTGAACATCCTGTATATTATTGACTTTTGGATTCCTTGTTAAATTTAAATACAAACGTTAGCATGAACATTGGGCCTAAGTTGTACCGTTTCTGAATTTACATGACGTTTTCGTTAAAAAATGACATTTGCAATGTCTGCGTTGTTGCAAAATCGTCCGGAAATACGAAAGTGGTAGAAAGATTGCCTGTTTCAGCTCGCTTAATCATGAAACAGCACCGTTCTTAATTTTATAAAATTGTTTTCGTTTAGAAATTACAGAATTATTAATAGGCTCTGTTAATTCGGACGTCTAAAATCATGAACAACATATTTTTTAAATGGAATGGTATAGCAATTTACATTTAAAGATGTAAAATATTAATTTTCATTTATTTTATACGAGTGTCATTCTGTTCTATCTCCAAAGTTTTTGGAGATATTCTCGATTTTCAGTTTTTCATAGTGGTAAGGAAATTGCACATGCAGTAATACTGGCAATGCTTAGAATGGCAACAAACCAATAGACCACCGGAAACAAATGAAACTTGATTAAAAAAATATAAATTTAACTGAAGCGCGTTGGAAATGGGAAACATAGCAAGAATATAAATGAAAAGACACAAACTTACTGGTATCTCCATAATCAGACTTCTCCTAAACCCTTCACCACAAACTATGCCCAACTAAAACTGGGCGTATCAGTTTCAGATAGCAAGGCTATGGATCCATAACCAGTACCACAGTTTGGAACCGAATATATCATAATAGTTTTAATACTAATTATGTAATTTAATTTGTTAGATTCAGGATTAAAATACTTTGATTTTATAACCACATTTAGATTATGTTTAAGAATATTCGATTAAAAAGTTTGTTTTTAGAAAGCGCCTAAATTGCAAATCTCGTGCTCGTGGTTTACACTGAAATATACCTAACGTGCTAACAAAACACAACTTTTGTGGGTTAAGTAAAAACTCTGCATTAATATTTCGCATGCCATGTAGTTACAGAGTAGTTGTTAAATATTAAATTTCCATGTTGTATAAATATGTGTCTATACATGGGAATATTCCCATATATTTTTTGTAACCAAATATATTATCCTTCAAACTAATATTATTTTGCAATAAGGAAATCTATTCCTTTATACAAAAACAAATATTAAAACTTAATGTGACCTTAATATGCATAAAATAACATTTAATAAATATAGGTGTTGACTCATAAATAATATAATAAATATTTTCGTGAAACCAAAATGAGATGGAAACGATTTAAAATTAAATATTCAAAAAATATTTTTGCAATAAATCATTAAACTCGCAATTTTTATAATAACCCTATATATTGCTTATTATGTGGATGTTAATTTTGCGTTTAGAATACGTGATGATAAATATTGTTTCTATGGGTGCTCTAAATAATAGTTATTGTTAAATTATATATATGCACAGTTATAAACAAATTATAATGTGTTGTTTATGTTAGAAATTTTCTCATACATATAATATTTGTAAAATATGTTACATATTTTTTAATATTGTGTTACTGCCTGGATAGTTTAATTCTGTTAAGGAGATCTGCTCATAGTGGTTAAGAAAACGTTTAATGAGATTTTTAGTGTGTATTATTTTGAATCTATAGATATGAATTAGCGTTTATGTTGTAACATTTTAAACATTTTAAAATTAACCATAACCCTGCATTAATTATTAATGCTATGAAATATTTCTACTTTTCCTTATTGTAAATTATTTATTGTTATGTAATAAATCATGCATTATTAATTTGTATATGATTTTCTAAAATAATTATGTATTCCAGTACTTTTAAGAGTATTTTTTAAATATTCCGCTGAGAACGTTCTCAGCAACGTTCCTTATGTATTTTTATGGATGTTCTAAACATATTCTATGAATATTTTGCCGATTTCCCTAAGGATATTCTTTTGGCGGACATTTTCTCGTACCAGGTTTATGTTGTTAGATTTATCCTTAACTTCATAATACCATCTAGCAATATTTCAAGTTCATAAAGGATATTCTTATAATAATCTAGGAATATTATTTTGCAATCTGGGAAGTTAACATTTATGCGCCATCTATACAAATCTAGCAAAAATTCGCATAGTACAGCCATAAATTTTGAAATTAAATAAAGATACAAAACTACTTTACTAGAAGCAATATATTTTATTGAGTACATTTAAAAATGATTTACAAAACTTTATTACATAATTTATTAAAAAAAAAAAAAATATTTGATTCCATAACAGTTGATATAACAGGTATCTTGTTAAATTTTAATGAACCAGTGAAAAATTTCTTTCCAGGTTTGCTGTGCGCCCATTTGCGTTGTCAGGGTTTTGTCATAGCAACTTATAATACAAAATACAAATAACCGAGATTTTAAACTGACTGGATTAAAATGAAACTAAAAGTAACATTACCGCAGCATACATTTCATAAAGCAGCTGCAACATGCCTTAGTTGGAGCAGTACTGAAGAAGTATACTCTGTAGGGTTTGTGATTCCTTTAATGTCATTATAATAACAATGGTGTAAGCAGTATTGTTACAGCGATGACAACCAGTTATTGTGTTGGAATGTTTCGAACAATGAAGCCACAAAAGTTGCGGAATTTAACTCTGAATTGCTTGCAACAGATATACACTTTTTGCCCCGCGTGGGTGGAGCCCTTGGAAAACACGGTGACTTAATCCTTGTAACTTCTACTGATGGAAAATTTCACACCATTAACAGATCTGGTCGAATAGAAAAGTCAGTAGAAGCTCATCAGGTGACGTATATAGCTGGGACACAATGGCCCGAAGTAATGATATGGATAGCGAGTTATTAACAGTATTTTTAAAATGTATCTGACTTTGTTATAAAACATGACAAACATGCATGTTTTACTGAAAGAAAAATACATTTGATTACATACGAATTTTGGGTTAATATCAAATTATATAGAGTATTAGAACGAGGATATATCTTTAACTTTTTTTAACAGTATACAGATCAAACAGTTGACCTATGGTCAGGGTATCATATGTCGGAACCATTCCACACAAATGAGAAGTAGGGATGCGTTGTGATACCACATGATATAGCACTTCATTCGACAGCATGCAGTTGCATTTTGTCGGCAAAATAGAGTAATTTATGCTATCTCCCTCCCTGAATAGTTCTGACCTGCGATGCCCTGACTATAGGTCGACAGTTTGATCTGTATCTTTTTCTATCTGTCATATTCAGTATGAGAACCAGCTGTTATCTATATTGTTATCCAAAATAAATTTAATTGCAACTGCTGCTTCGATTCTTAACATGAGATTGAATTAACCATGCTTGGATTTTAAGATTATAAATCCAAATTATTGTGTCCTATTTTTAAGATCCTCTTTCAATACAACATTTGAATAAATGCAATTATCTTTTTTGATTGCCTTACCATAGTTTTTTCTATATAACTATTTCTTGCTAAATAGGGGACTGTTTTTAGTTTATTTTTAAAATTGTTATCTATAGGACTACTCTTGACAGCGCTTATATTTCTTTTCGGATAACCACCATCGTTTGCATTAAAAGTTAATGACGGCAAATTTGAGTTGCATTTTAAGAATCAGTGTAAATCAGGTTTGATGTAACATATATATAAAGCTTTGTAAATGTAAGATATTTAGAAGTATGTGTGTTAGCGATGGGCGATTCGAATCGGAACGAATCTTTAAATTAAATACCTGATAATTTTTTATATACTCTATTTGGAAGCCCAGAAATAGTAGCTCCCTAAAATATGTTTACCATCAGGACGGATCAAAAAGTCCATGACTTTTTGAATAAAACAGTTTTTTTAACAACAGAATAATTTGTTTCTCAACATAGGTAATCTCCTTTAACTCAATACACTCTATCCAACATTTCTGCAATTTTTTATCCCTTCTAAATAATAGGATTTCTCGAGGTCCTCGAAATAAGGTAATCAATGTGGATTATTCCATGTGCATCCCAAAAAACTGTCAGGATGACGTTAGCTGGTTAACCCGCTTTGGTCTTCTTCGGCGGCGGTTCGCCTTGAGAAGCCACTGCTGCTTGGTCTCCAGTGTTATAATGGATACATTAGGGATGGCTGCTCTGGATCGGACCTGTTCTTTCGGAACTGGTTCGCTTATCGGAGTAGGTGCACAAAGTTCGCTTTTCGTAAAAGAGCGGGTTTGCTAATCCGCCGGGTACGAGTGCGTAGAACTGAATGCAGCCTCGGACTCGATCGACTCGATCAGTATTCGTATATGGGAGGGAAATTTCCTTTTTAGAGGGAATTTTGAACGTTAGAGGGAAAAAGTTTTGTTTTTAGAGGGATTATTGGATAAAATATTACTATTGCATCTGATAAAAAATTAATTTAAATTTTTATTATTTTTGTATTTTGTTATTCATTTCCTTTAGTTAAAATGAATCTGTTATTGTATAGGTACATTTATTTTAATTTCGTAAGTAATTTATTAAAAAAAAGTTAATAAGTTTGTATTTGCCGCCAAAAAAAGGGAATTGCAGTGGCAAAACGGGAATTTTTCGTGTCGGCGCCGGGAATTGCCGATCAAGGTGTATACGAACACTGGACTCAATTGAACTAAATGGAGCCAGAGTGCCGGAGCCGGAGCTATTGCACAGTGCACATGCACCCGCGTTGGTTCTAAATCTTAATCAGTTCACAGAATAGGAAATACCTATTCAGATTCAGTTTTGTGTGATCTGTGACCTGTTACAGTTTGTTTTTTTTTGACTCTAGTTTGGTTTTGAGAATTTGACAGGTTTAGGTCTGGTTTGTGTATTGCATACCTCATTTTTTTTTTAAAGTGAAACATTCTTAAAAGTATTGTTTGAAGGAACAATTGCAAAAAAATAAACAAATGGAAGAATGTTAAAAATATTAAAAAGGTTTGCAGAAAATTTAAAAATATATTAGTTTTTTTTAAATGTGAAAAGTGTTCTAGGAGAAAACCCCACTAAATTAGGAATATTCAAATATATCAGTCTTCCCACTTCGCTACACTTGCTTCTGCATTTGTGCTATTAGTGTAATAAAAACGAGTAGAGTTTAGAAGTAGTGCTTGTGCAGCCACAACAAAACTCAGTAAATCACCTTTTTACCATTACTATATATTGATGATGCAGACTCCCCATAGTACTACAATTTTTTCCTTGGTTTGATGGTTTTTTTTCCAGTGGCGGCTGGTACTAAAGGGCACAAAGGCACGTGCCCACCCAACCACCAAGATAAACACAGAACGAAATTCGCATGAAATTCAGTGCATTATTTTATTTTATTATTTTTTACCGATTTTTATAACGATATTTATCAAGTTTCCTCCGTCCGCAGACGCTAGCGCATATGCGAACGCTCAAAACTATGTTCCGGGGCACTATTTCTGATGTACCTATTTGGAGTATGAATCGGACGGCTCCGTTTATGTTCGCCATATGGGCTTATGCGGTCGCTTTGGGGCACGCAATATCGTGTCTCCAGTTAACGTTAACGCGTACCGCGCATGTGTGATTTCAAAGGCATGAAGTGACGTTAATTTTTGATTGAAGTTAATGATTTTTAAAATCTTAAAAAATCCGCTCTCATTTGAGGAAAAACTTTTAATTAAGGAGAAAGGAAGGTCTATTCCTGATCTTCAAATAAACTACACTTCCACAAGTAAAACTCGAACTTACAATAGAGTATTCAATAAAAATATGAGTGGATGTGCGAATGTTACTAACAAATAAACTATTTTGTTTTATCTACTTATTTTTTAAGAAAGAGGTCAGTGCGTAGAATAAACAAGGGTTAAATGATTTAAAGCATATCGCAGAGAGGGCATAGAAACACGAAAATTCCGTTTCTCACATGAATGCATGCGTGGATACGTGAATAGTTAGACAGTGCTTATTTGCGACATAAAATTAAGTACAATGAAGTTAAACAGTGCTTATTTGCGACATAAAATTAAGTACAATGAAGATGTGGAAGAAAATCGTCATATTTTGCGTCGGTTAATCATGTGTATAAAAAAATGTGAAATCTTCTCCTGTATTGGACATCGTAAAGTTGAAAGGTGAACTTTCAGTATTTATGAGCGCGAGGACATGTGTGTGACGTAGATGTAGGTGCTGTTTTGCACTTAACAAGTTT
Organism: Protaetia brevitarsis; assembly: GCA_004143645.1. Lineage (NCBI taxonomy): Eukaryota > Metazoa > Arthropoda > Insecta > Coleoptera > Scarabaeidae > Protaetia > Protaetia brevitarsis. Next base: position 1,669,443 of record RXPK01000317.1, on the reverse strand, counting down.
TGACGAAAACATAAACTGCTGGATATTATTTGTACAACCCCCATGTCGACAGCAGAATGTGAACGATGTTTTTCCACCCTCAAACGCATTAAGACTTTTCTAAGAAGCACAATGTCAGAAGATCGACTGAACGCATTTTTACAATAAAATCACAGACGTCTTTTCCTGCATGAAAAATAGGGGAATGGATTTTATGTACAAAAAATAGGCAAGTTCTTATGTTGTGCCCTTTCATAACACACTTTAAAAAAAATACATAATATAGATTTTATAGATATTTGGTACCTACTACGTGGATGCTATTCGCAATATATCATATGTTGATGCAAGTTAAACCATTTTAGTATTGTTCTTTAGGTGGGGAAGACGGCTTTGTTAAAATCTGGTCAAGAGGTGGCATGTTACGATCAACTGTGGTATCAAGTGACCATTCAATATATGGTGCTTGTTGGTCGCCAGATAGTCAATCAATAGCGTACACCAATGAAAAGTTCATCATAATCAAACAATTAGCACCTAATACAAAACCTTTGAAGGTGCGTAAAAGGATCTAAGCAGATGCACCTAACTATATCTACACCACATGTAGGATAGCAGGTGTTTTCAAATTAAAATATATAAATTTTCTGTTTTATTCTAAGCTGCCACGATTTCGAGATAAATAGTAGAAAGAGAGCCCAGGTTGATACTAAATAACCCCCTCATCTCATCATTTAAATGAGTAAACTGCGTATGTATGTAATAAGGGTAGCTCCAGCAAACGCATGGTCAAAAACGGTTTGTAGTTGGGAATGGTGCAAATCTAAAACATAGAGTCCCCGCTCTCGTTATTACTAACAATAAGTTTCTGCAAAATATGTGGCGACGATACTTTTCCAAAGCAGTAGATTTCATATACTGCCAAAGATAAAAATAAAACCAATTGTTCTTTCATTAGAAAATATTTTTTTAAAGAAAATGGCAAAAATTATTCGGCTATTTGAAGGCGTTAATAAATAAAACGAATAATTTAAAATTAGGCTATCGAGGTGTTCTATTTAAAATAACAAAGTTCATGGCGACTTCCGGTTAACCGGAAGTGTAAGAAACCTGGCCAAACTATCGGCCAAGATTTCAAACATATCGATATCCATTGAGTGAAAATAATGGAAAATTCAACGGGAAACTTTAACTTCCAGAAAATAAGGAAAGAAGTCAATGGTACCAAGAAATCCAGAAAATATCTAAATATTATAAACTCAGATTAATACAACTAATGATACTTACCATCGATTAACATTATCTTAATCTTTAAAAAAGATACCATCGAAATGTTAGGTGCCAAATAAAATATATAATGTAATGCTGGCCTGTGCTGGTAGTCGAGTGGCTTGCACGCTTGGCTATCAGTGCGGAGTCCGGGGTTCAAATCTCGCTCTGGTCAATTACGATAATCGGTTTTTTTCCGGGGTCGTAACGTTGATTAGGAGGGAGATTTGGCTCTGAGGGGGCCTGATAAGCTAATATATAGCTTAGGCGTTACCACCCCTTAAAAAAAATAAAAAAAAAAAAAAAAAATACCTTCAGAAACAAAACATAATCTAGAGCCGCTATCCGAAGAATTTTATTTTCGAATTTACAGAACTATTAACCAAAATTCCAAACTTATTAATAAATTATTACCTTTCTCTTAAAAAAAATCTAACATTTATCTAAAAAAACATGACAGCTTAGAAACAACAAAATATGTTCCTACTGCAAGCATATACATAAATTATAATTTTGATATTTTTGCAGTGGAAAGCGCATGAGGGTATAACATTATGTGTAACTTGGAGTTCGACATCGGAGTTAATAGTATCTGGTGGTGAAGATTGCCGTTATAGAGTGTGGGATAGTTATGGGCGCCAATTTTACTCCAGCAATTTACATGACTATCCCATTACTTCATTAGCTTGGTCACCAAATAGCGATTTATTTGCTGTGGGTTCCTACAACACCATTAGACTCTGTGATTATACTGGGGTAAGTTTGATTTTAGGTGATGCTATATTTGAAATAGCTGTAAGGTAGTCTTTAGTTATGGAAATTTTCGTATTTGATAATCTAAATTTGAATAGGTATATTCGGTTAAGTATTATATAGTTATCAAGATTATTTTAAATTACCTTAAATATTGCTTTGTTCACCTAATAGTTGTGTTATTGGCGAGATTTAACTAAAAATGACATTTCATTCCGATTTAAATTTGTAACACCTTTTATATTCATCTACAAAACATATAACGAGAGGTAGAGTAATCTCTCAGAAGCTTCCATATATAATGTTATTAACATTAGTAAAAATTTTCAATTAATTGCATCCATGGTAATATTTATGTGCACGAATAATTTTAACTTTCGGTATTTTTAGAAAATTGAGAATATCTAAAATTTAAGTGAAAACCAAACAGAATCAACGTTTCATGTGAATACTATTCAAGATAATTTTCCTTTCAGTGGTCACAGTCATTGGAGAAACCTGCTACAGGTTGTATATACAAATTATCTTGGTCTAGTGATGGTACACAGTTTGCAGGTGCTTGCGCGAACGGGCAGATAGTTTTTGCTCACATAGTAGGTAGAGAAGTACATTATATGAACTACTCGGCTATGATAACTGAAAAAAAGACAGTGCACGTCCGAAACACCCTAAACGATACATTAGAAATACTGGAACTGCCAGAGAGAGTTATACAACTATCTTTAAGATATTCGCATTTAGTGTTAACTACACCAACTCAATGTTACATTTACAGTTCAAGCAATTGGAATACTCCTACAATCTTTGATTTAAAAGATGGCTCCATTATGCTGCTTCTTTTGGCTGAGAAGTAAGTAAACCAAGATATGTTAAATATCAGTATTGTAATCGAGTCGACGAATAAATTCATTCTTCCTTGTTCACTTACACGGCGATCAATCGCAGTAGTCGTGCACAGGTGTCGCACTGGAGATTGGTTCTTTAATTCCAGCTCTATTTTTATTTTAGAAAAAAAAAAAATAGTTTCTACAAAAATTGTATAGAATTCAGTGCGCAACGTAAAAGACTTGTCTCCTAAAATAAAAAATAGAGCTGTAACCGAAGACCTAGTCTTCCATGGAACACCTATACATTGGGCACCAGTGTTTGTTTTTGTCACAATATTAAAGAAAATTGTGTATAAATATAATAGGTACCTTCTGATAACTATCTGCACCGAGTGTATTTCACTCTTTTTTGTTTTCATGTTATATATACCACTGTAAGAAGTCGTGATGAATTTACACCCTCTTTTACATAAAAAAAAAAACCTTTCTGCCGAAACATGTGGAAGACGTAATTACGTACGCAATGCAATAATTCCATCCAAATAGATAATTTACAAAAAAATTTCATTTTTCTCCCATATAGACAGTGAACCTACATCTCGACTAGGATGTGAACCTGAAGTTCTGTACCCTTCCATTTCTGATAAAGCGGCACGAGCAAGTCGCTGAGGGAGGGGGTGTTGGGAAGTGTTGTAAGTTACTCTCCAGGGGAGATTAGTGATCGTCATTTAGATGGAGTCTCTGAGGGTCGAAATTCGCACATCACGATGAATCTGCTCGTTCCTAACGAACCAGAGTGTCTTCACGATTAGCCGTTCTGAAGAACAGGTCGTTATTATATGGACTTGTAGAGAAACAACTTGTTCGCTAGGTGGAAAGAACTCAGCTGCCCTAACACTGGGAGAGTGAGACGCCTGTCGGAATGGATTCCTAGGTACTTAACCTGGTGGCTCCATGATAACCTAGCATTTTCCACGTGGATGCGTGCCTCAGGATCACTTCTCCTCGAAAATTCAACTGAGACACATTTAAATTCGTTCAAAGGCAGTCTCCACCGAGAGGAGGAGAATGCGAGGGCGGTTTGTGGCTGCCTGAAGGCGATCACAAACCAGCCTCTCGCTCCTGCTTCTCGCGTAAATGACGGTGTCATCAGCGTGAATAGCGAGGTGCATGCCAGGCTCCCAAGATAGGGTTGCCATAAAGAAGAGGAAAACCCGAACTCCCAGTAACGATACCTGCGGTAGTCCGGCAAGGATATCGTGAGAAACGAAATGAACGCCGACGGTCCTAACACAAAAAGTTCTGTGTTCAAGGGAGGACCTGCTCAACTGGACTCGAGTGGTATTAATTCCAGAAACTATCATCTTATGGATCAGTCCTTTGTACCAGACAAAGTCAAACGCACGTCGGAAGTCAAAGACAAATGCAACTACGGTTTTTCTCCTTTCGAGACCGTTTGAAATTTTCCCAGTGAATCTGAGGAGCTGTAATTTAGTCGAAAGGCCGACTCGAAAACCGAACTGTTTGTCTTGAATCATTTAAAGTTCGTCGCTAGCAGATGTGTCAGCCGGTCGAGGATGATCGATTCGGCTACTTTCGAAACGTTTGACAGATATTGGACGGTAATTCTCGGAAAAGGGGGTATTCTTCTCACGTTTGGAGATGGCATCGACCACGGCATGCTTCCAGACTGAGAGGATATGCCAGAGCAGGAGACCTGCGTTTACAATAAAACATAGTTTCTCCCGTGCTTCAGAAGGTAATCTCTTCAGAGATGCTTTGGTAACATCATCAGCACTTGGAGATTTTTTGGTGCTTCTGCTTTTGTTGAAAGCGTCAAGTTCCGTTGGCGTAGCTGGGTCGATCGAGATTCCGAGCATGTCAGACAGCCGAGTCGCCGAATCGTCCACGTTGCTACGAAAGTCCACCTCCGCGTCTCCTCGATGGCTTCCGTCGTTTGAGTCGAACTCTGAGACGCCGACAGGTTCGATACCACGAAAGATTTTTGAAGAAAGTCTGCATGCACCTCTAACTTATCCTCAATCGAAAAAACTGAACCACTGGCGCCGTGAAGAGGCTGGTTCTGGGTTGCATTTCTGCGGGGGTTTCGGAGGGCTCTCGCTAATTTCCAAACAAAACCGTCCTCCGTAGCAAGCGATGAGGTCAGCTTGCCCTGCCAGAGAACACTAAAAGACTCCCCCGAGGGCATCGCGCACCCGAAGTTGGCCCACCGGCAACAATTCAAAAACACATTAATGATAGAACTAAAGAGAGAATGAGTACAGAAGAAAGAGAAATTTTTCTAACTATAATATAAATAAGTTGAAATAAACATTAGTAAAGGTATTGCTATAGAGTGTAATGTATTATAGCCCATGGAAAGGTTACTAGAACTAAACAACAGATAATCTCTCCTTGATAGTATATTTTTGTCAATATCAAAGAAAATTTGAAGGGTGGTGTTTCAGTTCTGCTAATAATTTGATTTTATTGAATTTATTTAGAACAATATTTATAAAAAAGAGATTCACTGCTTCTAGTTAGACGTTGTTAAAACTATATTCTTCTTAACACAATTAAGATATCTATTCATATTATAAGTACATTAGTGAATATACTTTTCAGGCATTTCTTACTTTCTGAAAAAAGTTCGGTTGGATTCTATAATTACCAAGGAAGATTAATTGCTTCGCCAAGGTGGCCAAATATGAGATTAGATAATTTGAGAAATTCTCATATAAGTATTTCGCCTGACACGTTAGCAGTAAGGGATGCGTCAGACTCAAAAAGTAAGTCGTGAAAATGGCACATATGCAATAAATATAATTTTATTTTTCAGCGATCCATCTAATAGATCTCGGCTCAAATCGTACTCTAGTAGAACATTCAATACCACTTGAACACAGTGTGCCTATCTTACAAATTGCTCTCAACCAAGCTGGAGATGTTGGTCATCGTACTCTGGCTGTATTAGATAAAAACAGAGATTTATATATTGTATTAGTAAAGTCTTCTTTTAAAGTATTTTCAAAACTAGGTATATTTAATTTATTATTACTGGGGAATAATGCAGCAACAATATTCATTTCAGGTGGGCAAATACAGTCTTTTCAATGGAACACCGAAGAAAACATAATTGCTACAATACAAGACACACATTTGATTGTATGGTATTGCCCCACCGGATGTTTCGATGCAACACTTTTACGAATGTGTTCGTTAACAAACGATTCTTTAGAATTAAGCAGGAATCCAAGAATAAGCGATTTTGTTGGTAATTCTGTTTCAATAAGAAGAACAGATGGTTCCCTTTTGAATATACCGATTTCACCATTTCCTGCGTTATTACACAGGTTATTGATACACTCCCAATTTCCCTGATAGCTCGGTTGCTAGTCATAGTTCACTTAGCTTTATTGCACTAGAAATAAAAACTAAATCAACAAAATACTAAAATAAAAATCAGAAATTGAACTAGTGACATATCTACATGGATTTAATACTCTACTTTAATGTTCAGTCGGGGGTTTACATCAAAAAATAAATTGATCCCAGAAATTAGAGTTTGAAATTTTTCAGATGCGTGCAAGATAATAGATGGGCTGATGCATTAAATATGTGTCGAACAACTAATGAACCAACTCTATGGGCTTGTTTAGCTATTTTGGCCACGCAATCAAACGCAGATACTCTTGACATCGCTGAAGAATCCTACGCTGCCATTAACCAATACGAGAAAGTATTTTTTATTCAATATTTGAAGGTAAAAGTTATTATTAAAAAAGTAGCAGTTGGTTTCCTTAGTCTTTTATATAAACTGAAGCTGTGATTTCCGACTATTAGTTTTGTATAAATGCTTTTAATGCAACAGGAATTACCAACAAAAGCTCAGCAATTAGCTGGTGCAGTACTTTTAGGAGGTGGTTTGGTAAATGCAGAATCAATTCTTATCCATAATGGTATGTTATTTCAGGCAATTATGACCAATTTACAATTATATAATTGGGATAGGTAGGTATAGAACAAAAAAACCTGGCTTGGTATTAATAGAACGTTAATTTTAGAGCATTGGATCTAGCATTAAAACATAAGACTTACGTAGACGTGGTTTCATATACGAGACAAAAATACTTAAAACAACTCGGTAAAGAAGAAAATAACAAAAAGTTTATAAATTTGAATGTAGGTCTTCTCATATATTATTCTTGTATTTAATAATAAGATAATTATAAAACATTGTAGGTTGAGATTGATGAAGAGAAGGTCAGCCAGAAAATAGAAAATGAATTAAGCAAAAATATGAAACATTAAAATTTAAATAATACCCGCGTATTTAATACTTAAATATAACAATATACGTATAAATGCACAGATGTAGTTATGTAAAAAGTATATAATATACAAATACGTTATTCTTTATCACCAGAAGCCTTCTTTGCATCCTTCAAATAATCATCATATTGACCATTCCGCATAGGATCCAACTTTTTTAACTCTTCATTATATTGCATACTTTGACAAGTAAGGTTTGTATTATTTATACATACTCCACTAGTTAACCAGCATTTTGCCATCAATATCCCTGCAAATATACATTACTAAAACATATGAAGGGTGCACGGGAATAACGATCAAAGTCCATATTCATACATTAAGAGATAAATGAATTTTAAAGGTTCAAAACAAAACTAGATTATAGAAACTTTGATTTCTGCGGACTACGACCGTTTTTGAAACAGTTTGAACGCGCATTATTATAATACTCAGAATTTCCTACAAAATGGCACCCTTATCTCATTTTCACAAAAAATGGACTTTGATCGTTATTCCCGTGCACCCTTCATATGTCGCCAAATCTCAGTAACTAAGTGGGACTAATGATTTGACCCCAAAATAGGTGTGACCGAATTCGCAAACTTAGTGCAGCAGTTGTTAAACGCTGTCGCAATCTAAAATAACAGTTAAAACTACCAGTTAAAATCAGTTTTTAAAAAAAAAGAAAAAACCGCTTTAAATATACAGGTGAGCCAATTTCATCATTGTCTCTATTACTAATGCTACAACATCAGTTAAATTAGCAGAACAGTAGTATTTTCAATGCGGATTAATAGGCAATCGACAAAAAAACAATTGTGTCGTATTTCCGACAAAATTCGAATTTTGGTAATTTCTTAAATGGAACGCCCTGCATACTTTTCAATATTTTGAAAGATTTGGTATAGTCGATTTTAGTCGTGCATCAGACATACAAAAAATACACATTCATTTAATACTAGTCTTTTTTTTATTTTTCATGATAATAAGGAATACATTTCAATTCAATCATTACGACGATTATTGATATGTTTCACTTTTAATATTGAATTCTGTATTGTGATTTTTATTATTAAAATTTCAGGTTGGATTGTTAGATTTTGTTATTTATTTATTTTTATAATGGTGTTTTCCCACTCGCAAATGCGACATATTGAAGCGTAAACTTTATTCCATATAATTCTAAAAGAACCCGCGACTATTATACACAATAGTATTCTTTACGGTCATTATCAGATCGACGATTGCAGAGAAGTACATTATTTGAAGAATAATGTTTATAAGCAACTGCACAATAATGTCAAAGAGTTACAAAATAAAGTGAGAAATGTTATAAAAGGGGTACAAAAAATATCTTAAAAAATCCCATGAATGCATTAAACAATATACAGGATGAGTCAGTACTCCGATATCGGTCGATATTGACTTTAACATCTCGCATAAAAAAAATTTCAATGTGGCATCCTACATGACGGAAAGAAGTGCACGTTCGGGGTGTATCAATTTTCCAGGACCGTACTCAACTTAATTTTTTTAAATGAAACCATATTCATTTTTTTAGGCATGCTGATTTGTTGTAGTGAATGTTACAAATACATACATACGTTTCCAATTTCGAATGCAAGGTTGCCAAGTTATGTGACTTTTTACATAAAACTTTCAAAATGCACGTGTTCATTTAACATTTTTTTCCGGCATTATCATTAACAATTGATCTCTAAAATTTGCTGTGTAGCTTAAAAAAGCTTAGGTCCTTTTTATGAATTGACTGTTATTTGATAAAATTATACAGGATAGTCTCCAGAAGCAGTCAATTTCTGTAATATTTAAACGGCTTTTACTTTGTTGTTTTAAATTGAACACCCATTATTTTTTTATTTCATCATATGCACTTATTTATGATCTTTCATTTTTGTTAGGAGTAGGGTATATTTAAAACTTATACTTTCCTACACAGCAAATTTTAGAGTTTAATTGTTAATGATAATGCCAGAAAAAAAATTAACTAAAATAATGTTTTTGAAAAAATCTTATAACGTTTTTTTCATTCTCATTTTTTTGTATTGTTCGTGTTTACTTTTATAATTAACTCATTAAAGCTATTTTGCACATGTGGATTCAAACTTTAGTATTATAAAGAACTTCTTCAAACTTTAAGAAAGCTAAAGCCGTTTCATACATATGATTGTGTTTTGCCTATAATCACAAAAACATATCTTCTTTATTATTGATTTAAAATATTCTGATAAACTTTTTTATTGACAGCTACAAAATCTTTAAAAATATTGATAAACAATAAAATTGTTTTCTTTTTTTTTGCCAATCCTGTATTAATCAACATTGAAAACACTACTAGTTGGCTGATTTAATTAACTTTATACTATTAACAGTAATGAAGATGGCAAAGATGATAAGTTGGTTCACTCTATATAACTGGGTGCTGTTTTTGTTTAGCTATTAAAAATTTAGCACTTGCTAATTAGTAACGAAGTTTTAACGAAGTTTTACACCAAAATTAGTAACACAAATTAATGATCTACTTACATTTACAATCAGGATCCATTTCTTGCAAATGATTTAAAGAATTTATTAACTCGTCTCTTTTTGCATTTGTTATATCACAGTAGTTCAAAATCCAGCGAAAATAAAACCAAGCGCTGCTATCTGTTGGATCAGTAAATATTGCGTTTTGAACCAATTCTATTTCTTTGTCTAGACAATTTTCATCTAATTTTCTTAAAGTACTTCTATAGTGCCAAGACGAATAATTCGAGAAATTGATATTTAACCTCTCGGTAGAAAACTTCAATTCTTCCTGAAGTGATATTCCTATTTTATTGATAAGAAGTCGTCTATAATCCCAGCAGTGAACTACAAACATTTATATTTCGTTTAATCTAGTTTTACAAATAATAAAGTATTTAGTACAATTTCTATCATCCATTGTTAAATACTTTGTAATTAGATTAAACTCTTGCTGCCAATTTGGTTTTGGGTGATGTTGTAGAATCCAGTAACGATGATGCCAAGAACTATATGATTTAGGATTATCCAATAAACAATGCTCTGTTAATTTAATTTCATTTTCTAAAAGTGGTATAAGTTGCTCCTCTGCTTCAGGATCGGTCTTGCTGAAACATATTTTAAAAGTAATAGACACAATTAATACAAATATAATAAAAACATAGCCTGAAATTACGGTTTTATTTTTATTTTTATAGTTAGCTATTCTGCAACTTTCTTTTATCAAAATTAGAGAGCTTTTCGAACTATTCGTGCACTATCTTTTTCGAAACTTACAGCAACTAGATTTAAAAGAATCTAACAATAATAAAAACCCACTGACAGAATCTAATGGTATATTAAAGAATTAGTTTCATAAGAGCTGTTTTTCAATGACGAGTCTATGAAACGAGTTCTTTATGGAATTTGTTTTTTTTTTAATTTTCACATTAATCGTCTTTTTTAACTTAATATTATTAATACTATTAACGCATTAGTGCGTCTATAGCTCATAAACGCACTCCGTCGAGTGTATCCATATGTAGATTTATTATAATATCAAATTAAAAAACTATTATATACCCATGTTACGGTAGAATTGTTTACTTAACCCGCATCAAGTTAACATTGCTAAATATTGGTTTAGGGGATCACAAATTAATTCCATACAATTTTGATTTTTGTAAAAATTTTGATATTTACACTGTTATGGGAAATCTATGAGTTTTCATTTGCTTTAAGTACCAGAGGTTTCCCATTTTGAAACTACCAAATACTAACATTAGCCGCATTCAGAGTACCTAACCGCTACGTAGCTGCTCCCAAACGGTTTGGCAACTGTTGACAATTCGTCTCAAAAACGCAACGCTACATTTGCGCTACATCCATAATATACAATGGAGCAGTCGCATTTTACCTAGCGGAAACCGCTACTGATATATATCATAATCGTACTCTGAACGCGGCCATTGTTTCACCAAAACGTGGTAAAAATTTCCTGTCATACACAGGTGTCTAAAAAGTAATGACATCTTAATAAATTTTGAAGGAAACTTGGTAGTTTCGAAGTGGTAGACCTTTGGCCCTTAAAGCAAATGAAATGTCAAAATTTTCACAAAAATCGTAATATATTAGAACGGTTGAAGATATGTATAGGAAACCCTAGGTATAATCGTCATAGAATTTTCGGCTGCATTGAAAAGTGTAATAGCATATAAAGTGTCTTATTTAAAACAGCAAGTTCATGGCGACTTTCAGTTAACCGTAAGTGTAAGAAAATATTTCAAAAAGAAAGTAAATACAAATATTATACTGGTATAGTGGTATGGTGATCAAAGATGTTCCGTTGGCAAAACAGAACGGCGCTAGCGTACCTTCTCCGTGGCGACAATTAAAAAGCGACGGGACAAGGGACGTACGCAAATAAGCAATAGACCAAACAAAAACTATTTGATGTGCATAGCACATGAGTATTAGAGCTGCAGGTAATTAAGAAATCTATCCCAATTGACAAAATTCAAATTTCCCACCATAATTTTCAGTACATTCAAGTATGAAATTACCACCGATTTCGTATTACATTTAGGCTATGTACCGCGAATGATTTGAAGTAACCGCTACCGTGGTTTCGGTTAATGTCTGGTAGTTATAGGTTCCCTGAAAATACGGTTATTCACGGAACAGAATAAACAACACAACATAACCATAACAGATTAGGTACCTGTAGATACCTGTAATAATGATACTTACCAGAACAAACCAACTTTTAATTCTGGTAACTGCGGTTGCAACCGTAACTCACCATTTTCAGTAACCGCGTTCCGTGAATTACAAATTTTCAGGAACAGGTGAATTACGGTACGCAAAAACGGAGGTCACCGTAACCACGGTTGCTGCGGTTCGATTCACGGTACATACTATTAATATGATCGAATATTATACCAGTGGCGGCTCGTGAGTTATGAAAGAGAGTGGGCACCAAATAAAAAGTTATTTTTTGTACATAAAATCCATTCTGTTTTTCATGCTGGAAAAGACGTCTATGACTTTGTTGTCAAAATCTAGGATAGACTGAATTAACTGATAGGACCGCCAATACGTTCAATCGATCTTTTAAAATTGCATGCAATAAAAATAGCGCATGCTCTATTCCGTGTATTACACGTGCAATACAAGTAAAAGAAATCCATTAAATGCATTATACACATAATTAACCGGCACAAAATGTCACGATTTTTTTTCGCATCTTCGTTCTACTTAATTTTATATCGCAAATAAGCACCGTCAAACTGTTCACGTATGCCCACCTTGCCACTACACACTAAAATCCACGCATGCATTCATGTGAGAAACGGAATTTTCGTGTTTCTTTGCCCTATCTGCGATATGCTTTAAATCATTGAACCCTTTTTTATTTCACGTACTAACCTTTCTTAAAAATTAAACAGATGAAACAAAATAGTTTTGTTAGTGAACATCCACTCATATTTTTTATATTAAATACTCTATTATAAGTTCGAGTTTTACTTGTGGAAGTGTAGTTTATTTGAAGATCAAGAGTAGGCCTTTCTTTCCGCTTAATTTTTCCTCAAATGATAGCGTTTTTTTTTAAAGATTTTGCACACAATTAACTTCCATCATTAATAATAAACGTCACTTCAAGCCTTTGAAATCACACATGCACGGTACGGGTCGAAAACGATGCAGTTGCAAGGAAGGGCATGTTAACTGAGGACACGAAATCGTGTGCCCCAGAGCGACGGTATAAGCGCATATGGCGAAGATAAGCGGAGCCGACCGATTCATACTCGAAATAGGTACATCGGAAATAGTGCCCCGGAACATAGTTTTGGGTTGGCATATGCGCCAGTATCTGTGGTGTGGAAGGAAACTTTGGTACCATCGTTATAAAATACGTAAAAATAATAAAATAAAATAGTGCAGTGAATTACATGCCAATTTCTTTCTGTGTTTATCTTGGTGGTTGCGTGGGCACGTGTCCTTGTGCCCTTTAGTACCAGCCGCCACTGTATTATACTAGTATTATCGGGGAAAATTTAATTTTAACCCTTGGCATGTAAATGTACTTGTAGTTTTGTCAATAAATAGTATAGTATAGTAGTATAGCAAATATGTATAAGTCTGTGAATCGGATGTTAATCCAAGTTATTTTACAAAATGAATGTATGCTTGGAGAGTTTTTGAATTCATTGACGAATTCATCCATTATATTTTATCATTGTCTAATTAACGTATTATATAGAGATACATACATACATCGATGGATCCATCGGTGCATTTAAAAACTTTTTAATAAAAACTTGCAATATAAAGTCTGATGTTAACGATGGTCGCAGTTTCTTTGGATTTCCGAATGAATCTATTATATACAACAGGATAAGAATAAGAAAGTACGTGGATAAGAACTATTGTCGTTGTGCAGAGTTTCCTAGGTCGCGTTAAATCAATTTATTTGATAGATACTGATTGTAAACCGTATGGGTATTTATCACAACTAAGTGAATGCATTTCATTTTATGTTATTTTTATTTTACTTTTTAAAATAATGTAATTTTGGTCCAAACTGCAAGTGGTCTTAAATTTTAATCTTCATATTTCACATTTATTCACATTATAGACAACTCGATATTATTTAGTCTACATCTGAAACTCTATCCACTTGTGCACCCCCAGACATCATTCTTGACAAACCAGTGCAGGGTCGGATATTAGAAATGAAGTAGTCGAATAAAAAGGAACAGTCTTTGTATTGCACAGAACGATATAGTCATAACTCTTGAACCCTAACTAGAAGTTGGTGTGTGTTCATGTCAGAAATTTGAAAGAACCACAACATTTTTTCACAAAAAGGAAACAATGTGAACTCAATTTATCGTCAAACACTTGCAAATATATGTACCACTTAATCAAACATTATTTTACTAGAATCATGTTTTTTATTACTATAAGCTGTTCAAAAATATTTGCAATTAGAATAAAAAGCACATCAATTTATTTATTTTTCTAATCTATTTTCCTTCTTCTTTACAAAATATACATTACTCCACACGTCCCGGCAACAGCTTTACAAAATGGCAGTTAGACTTCAAGGTCATTCTAAACGGACAACAGAAGAACAAAGGATTTTACGAACTTGTCCATAATAATAGTATACTGCGTCGCGACTAAAACATTGCGGGGTGATATTACATATAAATATATCACTAGTCTCCCCCAAAATTAATTTACTATATCTGAGAAGGCAGAAGTCAATACTTTTTTGGTTGATGTAACACTTCCAATATGTTGAGTCGAAAAAAAAAAAAACAGTTTTAGGAGCTACAACACTGCAAATTTAGGGAAGTTTATCTCATTGAGTAGCATTTCAACTTATTTTGTGAAATTTGACTGTAGTACGGTGTAAAACTGCAGTTTTCTGTATATACACATCACAAAATTTATTAAAATGAAAAAAAGGAAGTATTCTTCTATTGTAGGGTGACTTAAACACTTTTCTAAATCTTTAGGAATTGATAAATTGACACCTCCGCAAATTCATTGCGACATCGAAGTGGTCGAATATCGGTGTTCCCTGGAGACCGAACGTGTTCTCTCTGTGAGAAATAAATGCTGGAAATTCGAATTCTGCAAATATTTTTTTTTTATGGTTACCAATATATGGTTTGGCAGCTTATTTAATAGTAGGTGCAGCTCCTGCAGTATAAGTTGGCGAACGGTGGGAGTTCACGCAGCATTAAGCCGGCTTCACAGAACTGAAACACGTCGCTAGCGACATTTAAACAACCAACCACATCTAGGCATCAGATATTCCCCCAACCCTTCTTTTTGTGATGTGATCTTTTCAGCGACATCGAGTGTAGTTGGATTTTCCGAACTTCGTTTGGTGTCGCCAAAATAATTGAGGTTATGTTTTGTTTTTTTTCTGTGTTTACCGCTCGGAATTAGTACAATTAGTACCATTTTTATACTAAATACAAATGTAAAATAAATAATAAGTGACAGCAGATCATCGGTAGAATTGACACATGCCAGTGGTCTTAAATTTCATTTTCATTTCATGTTTCACTTCTGTGAAGCCGGCTTTAGAAGTAGTGAGAAGCTAGTTGCAAGCGCGTTTTTAAAGACGACTACGGCGCATCCCCGCCGCTCGCCAACTTATACTGCGGGAGCTGTACATACATAAAAGTGGAATTTTAAATGAATATATCATATTACATAGGTATATAATAAAAGTTAATTTTCAGTACATTTCTTATGGCAAGAATATAAACCTCTATGGAAAAAAAAACAAATTGTATGCATCCGTCTATCATATTCTGATCTTTCTTCCATAAGTAATGAAGTTTAATGTGTTGAAATAAATACTTCCTAGTTCGAAAGTGTGATTTATTTACTATATTTTAATTACCTATCTAACTACCGGTTTCGGCATAAAATTTGTCTTCTTCAGGTGCATAAATATTAATAATTAAATGTAACAGTCAATCAAAAACTATATATTGACAGATCATACCCACACATAAGTGAAAGATTTTTTTTCGTGGGACCTAGGTTCTCTGTTATATTTGATATAAACTAATCGCTTTTTATTGAATCATCGAGTACTTAAACATTGATTTCTTTTTCTATTTAAGTGTTGAATTCATGTTATCAAACATTGTTCCACTTTTTCAAAAGCAACGTCGTTTTGTCGAAATAATTACAAATCTATCAGAACTTGCATTTTCTACGTAATTGGGTATCGTTTATTTTACTTTAATATTGTTGCTACTGACGAACGATTCATATTAAACTAACGCCCAAATGAAGCAAAAGATTCCATATTTTACATCGTCTGTTAAGAGTGGGCAAAGTTATAAAAAATTTCATCACTGTCAATAATGGCAAAATTGATAATTCTTTTAAAAAATAGATGTCTCTGTAGGTACCATTTCTAACGTTCCTAACAAAAAAAAATATTTATGCTTACAAAGGGGGTGGTTATAGAGAAGTATTTGACAAAATAAGAGGGGATAGGGTAGAACGGCAATGGTGAAGTAAGGGGCGCATAGTATATTTGAACCGATTTGAAATGTGTAGCATATCTACTATTTCCAACATATTTCCAGTGTGTCGAGTGGTCGAGTAGATTTGCAGTTGGATACACCGTACAGAGCAGGTAGCGTAGGTACCCAATGCGTACAGTAAAGGAAAAAAACTATCGGGGATAATGAGAAGAAAAAAAACATGTTTAATTTTTGGGTAATATATGAGGTACTTTCTTTTTAGCATTGATCAGTGAACAAAACCGGTTTTGTTCAAAAGAATCATGTTCTATTTGAAAAATTTAATGTTGTGATTTGTCCCCACTACAGCGAGATTTGTAACCCCCTTTCCCTTGTGGAATATAATATTTTTAGGTTCAGTATGTTCAAAACGTGTATGCTTTTGTGCGTTCTTTTCGCAGTTGCTGAACATGATCGTGAGATAAACATTTAATCACGTTTTGAAAATCATGATTCAAACATTTACAAATAGAAAGCAGCTATGATGATATAGTGAATATTAAATATGAGAAATAATAAAAATAATTTATTAATTGTTTCGACTGGTGGGAATATGTTATGTTATTTTCTTTCACGGTTTTAACATTCGATGTTAAAAAGATGCCAAAAATTATTATTTATTCTTATACATTTGGTAAAAGTATTTTTTACATTCTCAATTATTAAAGAATCGGGTATAGTTACCTTAAATCTTATTTAAAAAAAATACCCTAATCTAACAGTCGGCAGATGGAGATTAGTACCATTGCATTTTAAAAACTGAACTTATTCTTCTTAAATCTATGTCAGTGATTTTTTTATGATAATTTTTCATTAATTCATTGGCACGGCAATAAATATAGCGGTGACGGTATGTTTTTTTTAATAATTGAAAGTGTATTATGTATATTTTACATTGCAAGTAACTGTGAACTGAGAAAAAATGCCATACGCTTTATCGCACTAGTCACTCATCGTGTTTACAGTTAACCAGGCCAAAAAAGGATTTGACATTGGATAACTGATTGAACACAACTAAAATGCGTAATGTCAAAATTTTGAATTTCCTAACCAGATTGAGTATGAGTCATGTGAATAAAATTATCCGCTAATAGATAATTAATAAAACATACCTACATGAAACGTACTTTATTTTTGATGTGTATTCTTTATTTCTCCTTTCCGAATTTATCGGCAGTCCCGATATATTCAACCACGTATTAGTTCCTAACGGCCGACATGCTCCTTGTGTATTTCTGTTGTAAATATTTAAATTGAAAGCAAAAGTTATATAGTTGAGTGTTTCAAATTAATGCAATTTCAATCAAGAATCAAAAAAATATTCGGAGGAAGCTATATTGAATATACATGAACACCTTGAGCGTTCACGTAGGTATCATTTGCAGGGCACTTTTTCAATCTTCTATGATCTTATTTTAAAATGACAAAGAAAATTTAAGATACGGCGGTATCTACTGCTGTCAGCCGAAAAGATATAAATTCTTATTACTATTTTTTATATCCTGTTATATCTATCTCTATTCTCTAAGGCCAACTATTTACAATCCCACAAAAATAGTATACGCAATTTTCCCTGACAGGCAGACACGGCGGATAGTTTTTTTTCCTTTGTTGTACTAAGGACATCGTAGGCAAATGTGTATAGTGCGACCGTTGTCTTCGTCTGTTCAACATACCCACATATCTATGTAGCTCACTCGTATGCCCTGGGAACACTGTGGTATATAGTACTATTGCAGTTTTTTATAACATCTGCCTTACTAACTCCATGTTTACGTTTCCCCATTTTCTTTTTTTATAAAAGGCTTTTAATCATTAATATGGTTTGTTACCGTTTACCGCACGGAGAGAAACTAATGGTAGGATTCGATGCATATCTGCATATATCGATCATACAGTCTTACACAGAATCTGTAAGATTATGTGTAAGACTGTAAGCATGTATTATGTATACTTACAGAGTTACAGATAACCTTACAGACGCTACAGATATACACAGAATCTCACCGTAACATCTATTGCATTTGATATACACGCACGGACGTACACGCATGTTTCAGTTAAAACGGGGAACTACCAAGTACGTGTTTGTAAGAGTAAGAGAATATATTCGTTAGTCAAATAAGCGTATCAATTTTGCCTGTTCGTTACTTCAAATGTTCGTTAATTACGACGTTCGCAAGTTGAGGTTCCTCTGTACATATATTGTCAACAATTGGGAAGATACACCCGAATTTATATATTATCATAGAATATTAATAATTAATTAATAAAAATATTATCAAGAATACAAAGATCATTTTAAATGTCTTGAAACCTTAAAAATCATTTTCCAACAAAATTTGAGTGCGAATAGCGTATTTAAGCTCTAGATTATTAGATTTATAATGTCTTAACTCTAAAACTTAAATAAAACATGTAAACCCCATGCTTTGTAAAAATAAACACTATTTCATCCTATCTAAACATTTGCGTTATAATTAATATTGTAATGGTTTTCCTCAAATAAAAATAGTATTGTCATTGTTACCAAAGGGGAAAATGGTTTGATTTTCACCATTGATCTTTAATTTGGTTCGTTAATATGCATTATTTCCTAATAGGCTCGTTTAAAAATTACTTGATTGCTTACGTCAATGCACGAACCAAACGAGATTTGGTCATAGGAATATAGAGCCCTATCTGAACATCTATCACAGTTTATCAATAGATGCTTTCTAATTATGGTCTCACTCACCTCACTTTAGTTTTATGCATTAAGCTAGGAGCTACTTACTATAAGCAGCCAAGCCTGCCGACTAAATAAGTTCAACATGAATAGTTTACACATTAATGCAGAAAATTAAGTAACGTGACCCAGCCAGTAAAGAGAAAGCACCTAATATATTGTGACATCTGTCCTGCATACATCCATTGCAAAAATTTGTAAGCATTATGCAACAATTTATGGAAATGCAAACCATAGAATTTGCCAATTTCATTACACATTCTTATATACCTTGACGATCCATGCACAAATATATTTTTGAGGTGATATACCCTATGGCATGGGGTGCCCCGATATATATTAGCAAATCTTATTATAATGTATTCCAGCGAAATGATGTGTATGCAATAAATAACTTGGAACAGTACCTCATGTCAATTTGTTGCAGAACAACTTCTTTCCTGTAATTCCATAATGTATAGACATCCGGATTAACTGTTAAAACTTGTGCACATAACTGGAAACTTGTTTTATCATAAGGCACATTTCTTCTTGTTGAAGCAATGTGGTTCATAGCATATCTGTAAGCTGCTAACTTTTTTTGTTGCTCTTTTTGTTTTAATTGTTTTTGTTCTTCGGTAGTGCGAACTTTTAATCTTCCATGCTAATAAAGTAAAATCATTTATAAATTGTAATGCTGTGAAATATTAGCTTACCATTCTTAAAAAGATACAAAACAAACCTTACACTATCAAATTTGTTAAAAATAATTGATGTAATTTATACTTATTGTATTAAAGTATTAAACTTGCACAAATGCATAAATAAATTATTGTGGGCCTATTTACATACATACATTTACTTCATTTGCCACATAAAACAAAAATGGTAAGAATTCCGCATATGGACCACAGATTGTGATTTATATGTATATAACGGGAAATTTGGGTTCAAAACGGGTAGTTTTTTTTAGGAAATGAATAATGAAAAGTGCTGAAAACTCAGTGCTAAAAGTGCTATTTTCAGGTCCAGGTTATGTGCACACGACATACGTCACTGTTATGCAGAGTGCACACCGGAGGGATACGATACGACACATACACAACCAGCAACACGACACTACCGTGTAAAAAATGTTATTGTCGAGTTTCTGGTTATGTGATTTGTCGTTTTGCTGGTATCCAGTATGCACTCTACTTGAATTTACACGGTACGTAATTGCATATCGTGTTGCTGGTTGTGTCGCTCGTCGCGTTGCATCCCTCCTGGTGGGCACGTGCACTGTGCCTTAAGATACACTTCTCGCAGGAAAAATCGGGACACAAGCAATTTAGAATTTGGAAAATTTTAGGGTGCAAATGAAGCTTTTAGAGAATGTATTTACAATTCAACAGGACAAACTGAATGCAATAGCTCGCTTATATTATTATCTGAAAGCTTCGTTTACACAAAAAAAAAAATTGTAAACTGCTGGTGTCCGATTTTTTCCGTGAGAAGTGTACAAACGTTTATACGATGCCTCTTTTCGTGCAGTAAAATTAATCGCATAATGGCGCATACAAACAGTGTTTGCTTGAAATAGTGGGCTTTGGAAAGTACAAGTAGGCACAACAGGCAACACATTGATAATACGTTCGTATCTCAAATATGGAATGATCGGCGGAGAAGTTGGATTTTGTTGAACTTTATAGAAATCTGTGCTTTGGTAGTCTTCACATAGGAATTATAAAAATCCAGAAGAGGCTTCTGGTATAATCCCAAGAAACCAAGTTATGTATCAGGTATATCGCTGCGATGTAGATATGTACATATCGCAAGCCTGGTCATGTACTCAGTAACATGCATGCGCCTTACATGTTGAGACTTATGTCCGCAACAAGTACCCATTCTAAGAATATACTAGCGATATTGAATAGGTATATGCCGGCGATATTGAATAGGTATATGCCGGCGAGGCTGATATTGAATAGGTATATGCTGGCGATATCAACGTTACATCTACACGATGACTCGGTTTCCGGGTTGAAACTGTGTCCTACAAATACCTGTGACCGACATTTCGTCCTCACTTAAATGAGACATCTTTAGGTATTGCTACTAATGTTGCTGTACAGCTGAAACTGTGGTTCAACCGCAACATAAGTAGCAGCTTCAAAGATATCTCATACCTGCGAGAATGATACGTTAGCCAGAAGCAGTTGCAGAACACAGTTTCAACCTAAAATCAACCAAAAAAAATGTATAGAAAATAACACAAGTTATATGAAACTAGTTTTTAATGATATAAGTTAAAAATACATACATACATAATTTTTTGTACACCGTTTCTCGTTCATCGTTGTTCAGAAAGCCTGAGCTATTCTGCAGATACACATTCAAATTCCATTTTGGTTATTAATTATATGATATTCGAATACCATAATTTAAAAATATATTTGGATAAAATGAAGACATGTTCGAAGGTATAAAAAAATTTGCCCACACTGACGGCATTGGCATTGATGGCCGAGGAGCGAATGATCACATTATGAGATGTCTTGCGAAGATGTACTCAGATACCATATCCATTAGTTGTTGATGGCTAGGACTGAGGAATAATTGTAGGGTTTGTGATTTACTGTCAATCAGTGTTCCAAATAGTATATGTAGCATTTTTCTTCTAAAATATTTCAAATTCTTCACAATACCCATCCTATTTTATAGAGAGTTCGTTTTAAACTTCAAATTTGACTTCAGTAACCGTTTGTAGTATGTGTTACAAAACCTTAACAGTCTGAAAATTAAAAGGCCATTGTATTAACCAATAAAGTATTGGAATTTATGATCTAAAAAGTAAGAATATGTAGTATATTTACATATACCTAGCAAATACCAATAAAATTTGACCGCAAAAGTGACTAACCTAACCTAGCAACTGATATAATGAGTTAAAACTTTTACAAGAACAAAAACAGTTTAACCTACAAAATTAACTGTGTTAATCACTTACCTTCCATGAACAGCACAAAATTGAAATTTTGGCGATACCCCACACAAGCTGATACACGTTGTTGCACATATTCTAGACCTAGACGACATAGACAAGAATTTGAAGAAGATGCAAAGCGGGTTTTGGGGTGTATGAAATAGTGACGCCACATTTCGATAAAAAAATATGTACCATACGCAGAATTGTTACATAGTTTATGTTCTCTGATGTTTTATATCAGCTACATAACAGGCATATAAATGATAGATATCGTATTCATATATCTGTCTTACATCCTCACCATGTTAATATCTTATATACTAGATACATAGAATTGTTATATAGTTTGTGTTCTATATCAGCTACATCGCAGGCATATAAATAATAGATATCGTATTCATATATCTGTCTTACATGCTCACCATGTTAATATAATATGTTATATACCAGATACATAGAATTGTTATATAGTTTGTGTTCTGTATCAGGTACATCGCAGGCATATAATAATAGATTATCGCATTTACATCTCTATTTTTACATTTCTTCTGTACGTCAATATATAAAATCGATGTAGCCAGTACATCTGCATCACGAATGGTTTCCTGGGATAGATGTATAACTGATATTGTTATTTTAATGTATACAAACTACGATAATAAATGTTATTCTACCTGTGGCCTGTGTTGCAAAATCAAGGTTAGATCACGTTAGCTACCATTAAAAAAATCTGCCAGGTCTCGAACATAAATCCGAGTAGAAAAAGCTAATACAGGAACGCTCTAAAGCCCGCTTTACAGTTCACAATTTTTTTGTATTGCCGGCATACAGCGCATGCGCATTCAATGGATTACGATCAGTTGTGCGCAATTTTATTGGTATTGCACGGAATAGAACTTGTTCTAAAGGCCGCTTTACAGTTCGTAATTTTTCGTATTGCGTGCAATGAAATATTAGAACACGTTCTATTCCGTGCAATACCAATAAGATTGCACACAGCTGATCGAAATCCATGGAATGCGCATGCGCTATTTCTATTGCGCGCAGTACCAAAAATTGCGAACTGTAAAGCGGCCTTAAGATTTAGCATTATTTGCTCTGAAGGAATTAAAAAAACGTAGCTTAGAACTATCGCCCAAAAAGAAAATACCGGAAATATGAATTGTTCTTAATAAATACTGCATACTATTATATTTTATTTTGTGCAATGAGCAGAGTGAAAATATATTCCACCAATTCTTGCCTTTTTAAATAAACCACTCTAGGAAAAATCCTTATTAAATTCGACTATTATTACACACCAGTTTATTATTTCTTTAGCCTACCCACTGCATTAGATTTAGATATAACTTAACATGTAGAGTTGGGCAAATTTTCCGGCGCGGCAGGTACGTATTGAGCACGTGCGCTCCAACTCATGTACTCCAATACAGCAGATGAACCGTAGAGTTGTAAGTCAGTAACAACAATGCCTGTTTTTCTTATAAAATGTAAAAAAAAAATATCTTGATCTAAATAGTAGTGATATAAAATGCGAATGCAATTCGCAAGGTGGCCCGTTTGTTCGCCCGCTTTATCGATTTTGTCCCCAAGAAAAATTTGCACAACTATTAATATAACTTATGTTTTATAAATTACAATAATACGATTGATCTGCTTTATTTATATTACATTATTTGAGGCTCGCGTCGCAATACGTATCTGCTCCGCCGGACAAATGCCCAACTCTATTAATATGTCGCAGTGTTTAGGAAACTTTTCATTTGATATAAAAAAAAATAAATAAATAATAAAGTTGGTAGCTTTAATCAATAGCAGCATTTTTTTGACTAAAACAATTAAGATGTCCACAGCATCCATACCATTGGACATTTTGTACAAAAATTCATAGTTACTTCATTTAAAATTCTGAATAGTTACCTTGTCAACCACAACTGATGTTGTTGAATTTCCATTCAAGATAAGTGCCAGCTTTTTTTTATGGACATGATTTATTAACAATTCAAATTTAATACTTACATACACAATCAAATATTACAGGTTTTATTCTTCGGATACTTGAAATTTAATTATTAATCAAAGAAATCTTTGAGTATACTGTATTAAGTTACAGACAGAAAAATGTTTGTAAAGGATTATGAAACGATTAATCAGAAAAAAAAGATGTGTCCTTAAAATATGAAAACAACGTTTCTGCTTCTTTAGCTAAACAGAAAACTATAAACAAAACTGCAGGGTTTACAAATAATTATTTTTACAGAATTAATAAATGTCTAATTTTCAAGAAATGAAACAAAATCTGTTAATTTAAGCAATTGGTCTTCACTCGATATATGTCCACTACTTTGGGGTTTGGGTCTAACTGGATGTACCATATGAGTATCAGCTTCTACATGCCATCCTTTTTCTACACACGCTGCTCCCGCGACTTCAATAGTTAAACCAGTCATTGATGCCACTGTATCTAAAGTAATAGACGAGTATGCTTGAGATATGAGGTCCACTGCTCTGCTACGAACTCTATCTGAAAATGAAAATAGAAAAACAGTTTTCATTTATATATACAATTGATATCAATACCCATAACCATTTGTTAATAGAATTATTTATTTAAATAATATTGATATGGCAACTATTTTAAATGTAGAGAATAGTGATGGGAGTATTCGAATGCAAAACGATAAAGTTCTCAATCTCGGACTATTCTCGAGACCACTCGAAAACTCATGGAAGTATTTGAACACTCGTTCTCGGTTCTCCTTTCCATATGCACCGATCTTTGAATTCGAAAGAAAGTATACGAATATTTGTTCTCGTATGTTAATTCTCGGTTCTCGAGATCCAATAGGTGTATTAATTTTATTTGAATGCGTCATCTAGTTAAATAAATAGAGTGAATCGTTCTATTTCTTATTATTTTTTATAAATATGTATTATCAGATTGCACTACAACAAACACTATTGGGATTTAGTGGTCGTAAATTTTAAAATTTTCAGAAAAGATATTTTTTAAAAACATTTGTTATAAATATAAAAAAAAATGCATGCAAACAAAATAAACAAGTTACTATGTAATAAGGTGTTAAAACATTTCTAAAATAAAATAAAAAGGGACACTATAAGTAATTATTTCACGTTCAGTTTTATTAATTGCCTCGCTTACACACAAATTCACAGTATGTGCTACACACGGATGATGTTCCTTATTAACATGCTCTTTTATGGCATCTCTAACACTAGCATCGTTGTCAGATACATCGACGAAGATTTTATTTGGAATATTACACTCACTAAAAATAGATGAAAGAGCGGATGCTATATTCCTTCCAGTATGAGGGTCAGGTATCTCTTTTGTTGCCAAAACCTGCGACCACAACTTATATTCATAAATAAAGTGACATGTATGTAACTGTTATATCTGATTTATTGCTATCTGATGACCATAAACCTGTTGTAATGGAAATATGTTGTACTTCATTTAGTATTAACTGAACTTTTATTTTTACTTCTTCATATAATTCAGGTAATAAAACTGAAGATAACTATTTCCTACTAAAGGGTTTATATGAAACATTTAATTTTGAAGTATATTCCAAAAATCCAACATTTTCTACAATACTTAAAGGTTGATAATCGCAAACAATCATTTTTAATAAAGATAAATGAAAGTCTTTTTTCTGGACATCTGTTAAATAATTTGTCTTTGCTCCAAATAACTGAAGTCCTTGACATTTAATTGGAAGTGGACCAATTTTCCCAGGATCTTTTTGCCTTTTTTTTTCGCAATTGTAGAATGTTTTCTTCTACTTGGTCTAGGAATTCCAGTCATCAAAGTTATTGCGGTGCGTTTCCTCTACACTTTCCTCTAAAGGACACTTTGCAACATCTGTGTCGGATGGAGCCTGTCTAAATGTTTTTTTAAATATGTAGTATTCCGAAAAACTTTAAGTCCTTTTTACATAACACGCATGTACCAAATTTATTATCCGCCGAATTTTTTGAAAAAGTTCTACACTTCTGATTCTTTGAGCCTGGTTTCATTTTATATATATGATGATATAGTTATATGAAAAAAATAAAACTCCTATTAGAGCTTAGAAGCACGATTTCGAAATCTATTCTCTAGAATGTATTGCCGGATTCGCAGACACAACTATATATGTAGCCGAACACGATTCGAGAACAAGTATTCGAATAAATGTCTCGATTCTTAAAAGTTCCCCAAGTTTAAAATATTTAATTCTTAAAAGTATTCGATCTGCCCATCAGTAGTAGAGAACAATATAGTACTAAATAGTTTTAATACAAGAAAAGATCATTTTTAATTGTAAACTCCTGAGCATTTTATATGCGAAAAACATAAGATATTAACCTTGGACAAGTGTCATTATTTCAGCTACTGTATCAGACCATCTTACTGCATTTAGTGCTATATAAACTGATGCAAAATCTCTTTGCCACATATGTTGAGCGACAGTCCATATTTGTCCTAATTCTGCAGTTGAAGCTTTTATTGAAGCAGGTATTCTTTTCCACAAATATTTAGCATTACATCTAAAAAAAATCACATGTAAATAGGTTAACTCACTTATTTTACACTTACAAATCGTTTTTATATAAATAAATGGCTAATAATTGTTCATATGTTTGAGGTAATGCAATTCCATTTAGTGCCTAAAACAAAATAAGTATTATTCTACCCTAACCTTAACAATTGTGTTTGAATACTTCTAATTCTTGCTTTTCTAATTCTTCAGCTAATGTATTATATTGTCTATTAACATTTTAAGTAAATATTTAAACTACTTTCAATGTTTTTATTTACATACAATTAATTATCACCAAAACTTACAAATGTCATTTCTGACCTTCATGATTTCTATTAACAGCGACGCGACGATAGCGGCAATCAATAATGTGACAAACAAAAGTTCCCTAAACGTATTTTTTATAACACATAGAACAGGGAAATGATTGTTATTCATACTCATATTTTAAATGTATGTATATATTATACATATAAGTGGGAACTAGCATTTAAAAACAGAGTGAATTAAAACAAGATTACCTATTAATTTTGGAACATTGATTATTTTATTTTAGCTATAACTTATTTTGTTTTCTAGCATTTTTTTTTTTGCAGAAATGACTGTAGTGGCGCCATCTAGTCTTGGTGGGAAATATCACGTATTGAGGACCAGTTGCGTGGCCCTCTCAGGCTATCTTTGAGTGGTTTGAAGGTTTGACCAACGCCAACCTAGTAGTGGTTGTAGTGGCAGTAGTGGGAGCATTGATTGCATTGGACGGCGTATACTATGTTAAGGCGAATCTGGACGGCCTTTTAATGAGATTCTCTTCCAGGAGATGGCGCGGATCTTTTTCCGCTGTTTTTAGACGTACCAATCAAATATTTTAAATTTGATAAAGAGATTGTTTTGAAAACAGTATTAAAATTGCGCCAACGTTTTATTTTTTTAAATTTTCTTTTTTTTAATTTTTTTTGGTTTTATTTGGCTTCCAAAAAGGAAAAATAAAAAAGTGGTCAAGGGCGACGGTTCAGCGGTCGTTACTAATACTAAAACATTTTTTTTCATTTCTTTCTGATAGCAAATAGCGGCGAAAGAGGAAAATGCGTTTTCTCTTTGAACTCGTCCGCCGGACAACCATAACTAGAACGGTAGCACACTCGTCGAATTGAGTGCACTACAGAATGATACCGGTTCGAGTAATCAGATCTTTTCAAACATTAGTTAGTCTGTCATATGAACTTGAATGTATAGGGTAACACTATTTTCATATGGTTTCTTTAGAAAAATCAAAATTAAAATGCAAATAATAAGATACTATCAGTAATTTATTTGATTTACTAGGCTACAAAAAAATACTATTAATTCAGAATACATAATTATAGCACTGATAATATAATCCGTACTATGAATCAGTAGAATCAGTGACTTATTTTGTAAATTGAGTAACTGCTGTTTTCCGAAAACTGAATTATCTCGAGGTATGCACAAATGTGAAGAGCATTTGTAGAACACGTGATTGCAGGAATAAACCTCAAGCGATAGTCAGATCGAAAAGAAAGATACCTCTTGTCTTTTTGAATGGTATGAATTGTTGCCTTCTATATTACATGTGCCCAAAATCAATTGCTAAATTGTCTAGAGTATTCGCTACGTTTCATTGAGTATTATTCTATACCTGTATCTATGATTTTACAATACAACTTCCTATACGGTAACTTGTGATAAATGAGTCAGGGTGCCACACACTGTCACAAACACACAAACCTCACTCAACACACATACACAGACATCGCACACCTGTAGTCAAGTACCTCTAAAGTTTTTTCTCTGGAACTGACTTAGCCCTGCAGTTATTGTATGAAGAATATTTACTTTCTTACAAGTACCAAACCGAGGATCTAAAAGGCTAAGCTTTCGTAGTCATGCGCGAAAAGAAAAAAGACTTCTTCTAAGATTTAATATTCTATTGTACAAAATGTAAGTTCATATCTACTTACCTAACATTTTATTACTTTGTCATTGCGTATTTCAGTGCGCCAAAAACCAAAAATAATTCTAGGGCGGTCAATACAAATGACTATGATACAAGGTATGTAATCTAAGCAGATATAAAAGAAATTGTAATTTATAGGTACATTTTACCTAGTCAAAAAAATGGCTGTATGCATTTTTTTATTTGCATTTTATTGATGTTCTGTTTCGTAATACCATTGGCATCACAGGAAATTATTGAATGGTTTAGTATTTATAATTATGACTCGTTAATAAAAAGTAGATACATTATCTATTATAACATTTACACATTTTAAGAATTTCCCACTTATTTAAAACATAGGTAGGAAGTAGGTTGAGTTGTGTAAAATACACAAAAGACAGAACTGAAAGCAGAATTGAATATCCTTATATTTATGCCTTACGTAATGCCATAGCAGACCATCTGTACGTAGATACGTTCTCAAAACAAACACCGGTCTGTGCGTTAGGTTACGATAGAAGCCGGCGGCCTGTCGGCATTTAATGGAAAAAAGAAAAATGAATATTTCTGTTTCGGGCGTCCAAATTCAAAAATTAAAAAAGTTTTGTCATTAGAACATTGGTCTTCCCAATGCGCGTTGAGCCGATTTTAGAAATTGTTTTTAATAACAAACTTACAACATTTAAAAATTTAAATATAAGAAAATAAAAAAATATAAACGTTGGCGCAAATTCAAACATTATTTGAGAAATACAGTTTAAATTTTCAAAATCGGTCGTACCGTTTTCCCAAAAAGCGCGGAATACTTTTCCGCTATATTTATCTCTGTCGCACACTTGGACGTCCAGATTCGCCTTAAGTTATTATAATAATAACTAAATTACAGATAAAGGAGTTTTCCTTTATCTGTGACTAAACACAAATCAGGTCTTTTCATGAAAAAAATACATATCAGATGGCGCAATGTGTTAGCTTTTGCTTTTTTAACATTGATATTTCAATATGATTTGAATCAGTTTTTACTAGCACCAAGCCGCAGTACGTAATAAGTATGTTATAAGTACATGGTAAGTGGTAAGACTGATAAATGATAAGCATTATGGGTGCTGGTATTGCTGGTAAATGGGTATATTCCCATATTTGTTCGTTTTTCATTATTTATACGGTTTAGCTTCGTTGGTCGGGGAATATCCCATCTAGTAATTTTTTTTTATTTAGGAGAGTACAAATATTATTTTAGACAATAATAATCATTGAAAGTTATTACGGTATCTTTCATACATACTTTAACTTTTCTGAAATAATACTATACATTTAGAGCCGTGTATTATGGCAATTATCTCGGACGAGTGGCCCGGCCCGTCCTGTCGCATTTGCCAGCTCAACCCGTAATTAAAGCTGCATATTATTCCTAAGATGACATCCCAAGTTAATAACTATAGTATTTCAAATCAAAATGAACTACCATTCATACCTTCCTTAGGGTGAAAATTATGAAAATGAAATAATAATAATAAATAATAAGGGAGCTTTCTGAAAAATACATCATAATAGTACAGATTTAAAAAAAAACAAGCCATTTGCTTAGGTAGGTAAGAAATTAAAGATTGTGTTTCCCGTTCTTTGTAAGAAGTACGTGCGCTTATGCTTAGGATATCCATTATATTTTCGACGATCTTCGCACTCATGTGCTCTGTGTTGTGTTATGTTTTTGTCGATATAAAATCACAAAAACACCTGAACTAAACAAGTTACTCATGTTGTACGTGCAGCTTAAAAACTAAATATAAGGAAATACGTTAGTATTTATATTTAGGTGGATAGGTATTCCTGATAAGAACTTAATGTATTTTTCATTTTAAAATAGCTTCTAAATTTGTTTATATTAAATTTTTGGTGTCGGTATTATATTTTAGTTAGCAATAAACGAGGTAAGGCTAAACTAATTGAAAACGTTGTAAAATTAATAAAATTGGGGCAGGGGGTAGTCGGCCCTGAAATTGGCCCCACCATTCAATATTGTCACGAGCCGCCACTGATGGGAAAACTATTCTAATTTAAAGACTTGCCACTTTATATGCAGCTGCAAATATCTATATAGTAAGAGTTGTAGCAACTAAAGTAATGTCTCTCTTAAACGGACACTCTCTTGGACGAACATTCCTCTTGAGTGGACATTTTTCTTGGAAGTCCCTAGGGTTTTTTAATAAAATATGTTCTGTTACACGGACACTCTATTAACAGAACGCGGACATAGAAATTGTCTATTTTATTCCTTTTGTGCGGACAGATTCAGTTTATAAAAGTGTTTCTTTAGATGTGGTTACAGCACGTCGAACAAAAAACATACTTTATCTTAAAAAAAAAATAATAATTTAATTGCAGTTTACGATAAACAGAAACTAAATATGCGTAATTTGGCCGGAGGTTTTTAAAACTGAAAGACTCAAACAGCTGCAATAATAAAAAAAACATAGGTGTAATAATGGATTTATGGCTTTCTAGTGCTAGTAAAAGTGAAAGAAGAATTGTGCACAAAGAATGAAGTCAGTCAGATAAATTATGTTATAATTGGTTACAATTGATTACAAGTCGCAGTAAAGGTGGTATACCTGTGTCGGGAACTCGTGTGCGCGGAATGAAATGTGTGTTGTGTAAATACAGATGATTTTATAAACATAAATACGAATTTAATCGTTAAAAATGTTTAGAAAGTGAAAATACGGTGGATTCGCTTAGTTTACTTCAAAAATAAAATAAAAAATGTTATTTTATAAAATTATTGTGATTGTTTTTGTGATGAGTATATTTCTTTTAGAACATTCTTATTTATTTGAGAATTTATTGAAAATTATTTTCCTTTTCAATTATATTCTCCATACATTAACTGAAAGACATTGTTTAGTTTCATTACCATTATTTACTGTTAGTGTTCATTATTTATTACTTATATAATCACACTTTATTTCTTTAATCTTCAATCCGGACACCTCTCTTAACCGGACAAATAATCCAGAACGAAGGCTGTCCGTCATAGAGAGATTTTACTGTACATACACGATTAAATAAAATATGTAATTTACACAATAATTATAATTCTAAATAAACATATGCAGCAGATTTTATTATAAAACAATATATTTTTGCATTATTCTAAGATTGATTTATATTTACTATTAAAATCAAAAATTAAAGTTTGGTAAAAAGAAGTATAAATTAGAAACCTTGGATCAGAATTAGAAAATAAAGTGAGATGGGATAAACAAATTTCGACAATGAGACATATTTTAAAAGTCTTCGATAATTTTATAAGGTATCGATAAAATACAAACTTCGTCCTTAAAGTTTTCAACACCATGCATTAAATCAACTCCTACCCTCCATTATAAGAATTATGGACTTTAGTCAAGATTTAAAGGAAGAAAATATTTGCTTTTCAACCCTATCCAACTCCAAATCAGGACCTTCAGAAGGGGCATCGAAGTAAATTTCATTAAATAACAAATCATGTATAGGTACAAAATTCATTATTCGGCCAAATTAAACTTAAAAAGTAAGAACATGCAAATATGTTTTTCAGTAAATAGTTTCAAAAATTTGTCAAATAAAAATATATTTTTTGCACTAAAAATTGTGTAATTTTCAGTTTTTTTCAACTTCTTCGTAGTGAGATCCCATGCTTTTCATTGCAGTGTTGCAATAAAATTTTTTCTAGTAAGTTTATATAATTTACCATATATACTAATTTACTACGATAGGTGTAAGTGATACTATACAGTCCGCGAATAGAAATTTTTACAGTGCAGCCTAAACCTATGCAGTATGCATTTTATCAAGCATAGATGCCGCCTACCCATACCGTTGCAAACGAGCGAGAGTAGGGCGCAGCAAGTGGAAGTGAATAGGACAACCACAGTGAGGCTCACAGAGGAGATGCCAGGCTTGCACTGGAAGGGCGGGCGCAGCGATTTGACAACTGTGTACGCCTAATATATTAAGTTATACACTGTAAAAGTTTCTATTCGCGGGCTGTATGTTATTATTAGTGTTAGTGGAAATATATTTTAGCTTCATACATTTATCGAGGAAGCGACACCAAATTGTAGGGTATTTTGCGTAGAGGCCGCGTTGCAGCTAACATACATATGACACAATCGAAAACAACTATGCGGGTACGCCTTGTAAACACAATTCCGCTTCGACCATAGGCAGCACAGAAAAATCCCACATGATCTAATTTTAATAAATTATATTGGGCGACGACTTCACCTAATTTATCATTTATGTTGTAAGATTCCTTTATTGACATTAATTACCACAATTCGTTCTATATTTTTTCCATAAGTATCTCTCCATTTGGGAGCAAAATAGCTTTGAAAATGGAGAACGACGGCTCAAATCAGTACTGCTAAGCGGGGTATGATCAAAATAATGTTTTAGTACTCTATATTTTTTGTCTAGCTACTCCGTCTGTAAAATATCCAAGGGGAAATTGTTTTAATATATTGATATCGAGGTTTTTATCAAATATATTTTTGACTCTTTGGTGTAGACGTTGTCTAAATTCACCTGGAACCGATTTTTTTTTTGCCGGGGGAAAATCCTTTATGGACAACGCGCGTCTATGACGCCACAGTGTGGGACTTCCGACGTGGCATACCCACTAAAAAGCCCCCCGTCGGGCTTTCGAGATCTTTCCCTCCCTCCGGAACTACTCATCGTATTACTTCAGGGGGGGTTGAAAAAAAGTTGTTCGTACTTGTTCCTCCTTCATCCATTCCATGTTCGCTCCATTCTCTGATAGAGCTTGCGATGCGATAGCGTCTATGTCCAGGACATGGAGGATTACCGTTCTATTTGTAGTTTGTATCTCGTTATCAACCTGCTTCCTGATTTTCTCTTTTAGCTCGCTCGGTTTAGATTGTCCTCCATCGCCCTCTAGCAGTAGATCACCCCTAGCAGTTTTCTTAATCGCCTTTACTTGTACGCCCACTTTCTTGATGTTGACGCTAGCCTTTACTTTTTTTAATAGTTCAGCGTATGTAGATTCACCTTGTTTGACTACGAGCTTTCCTACCCGCGGTTTCGCTATCTTTGTCTTATAGTCTCTGCGGGGCACCAGTGTAGTCACCATCGGCATTTCTGGAAACACGTATTCAGTGATTTTCCTAACCTGGTCCAGGTTCACTTGTTCATTCTTCAGCAAGTGCGACTTTGGTGTAAAGTGTACTTCCATGATATCTTTAAGCTGCCTGAGTCCTCGGAATAGGTTCCGGATGTGCACTTGTTTTTCGTCTGCTGTTACCACAGGTAGCGGATATAGAGCAGTTACCTTCTCCACTTTCTCTCGGTTCCTGCTTATTGTTTGTACGGTGCTAATCACATAGTCAACTTGTGCCTCGCTTTCTCGGATAAGTTCACATAGTTCCGGAAATTTTAGAGTTATATGTTTCGGGATGGCATCTTTTCCGCCAGGATCGGCTGGGTCGAGCAGTACAGCATAATCTCCTTCTGCCCTAAGGCTTTCAGGTTCTAATCAGTGGCGGTTTCTGTATAGGAGCACATGAGCACGTGAACCCCCTAAACAAATCGTCGATTACAAACTAATAAACCTATTACTCGATCTTAATATATTCGTGAAATATAACGCAGCGAAACGAATAAACGACGCAACGTTCTTTCTATACATATGTATGTACATCAGCGAGCAACGCCGACAGACGGAGCACGTGCGCCGAGTAGGCGGGACTACGTTGATTTTATCCAATGCCTAGCCGCATAAAGCACGTAGCGGAGGTGGGGAGGGATACGGCAGATTCCATATGAACGGTGCACAAATTCCTGTGCTCGCTTGCGTTGTGTTCTCGGGCCACGTTAATAAATCGATGGACATCAACGTTCAGATATCGTGTTTTACGGATAAACTATATTATATATATTTTGTTTATGAATGACTCACCTTTCACACGTCGTAACTACCATAAGAACTAATACTGTTTGTTGGTGACAGTTTTATAATGAAACCAAGGGTGCGTAATTATTTTAATTTATTGAATAACATACTGCTGTAGTTTTTTATTTAAAAAAAAAACAATTATCTGAATAAATTTCTTAATTTAATGTTATTTTCATTGAAAGTTGTTTGATATTTTAGGATAACGGTGTATTTCTTTATACTTTAAGTTTTAACAGAATTTTCGTGACTATATATAACATTATATTATTTATTTCATTATTGCTATATTTTTCCGTATTGGACGAATTTGTTTCCAGGTTTTTTGTTTGTTTTCTGGCTCTCTGCTTCGTACGTGCGAGCGAGAGAGCCAGTGTGATATAGATATCGGGAAGGCTCACATGTGTTGTTTTATTTTGCTTGGAATTTAAAAATTTTAATATATTAATCTATTAATTTGTTGCTGATATTAAGCCAGTGCTCAATGTTTAATCACAGTCATGCAGTTTAGATGAGTAATTAATACAGATCTGTATTAAATTTAATTTAATTTTTATTTTTATAACTTAAACTCGTAAATCTTTAACTGTTCCAAAAAACGTACATTTCCCTCAAAGATACAAATAATAATTAATTGATTTTTTTTAGAAAAACAAAAATAAATTGGCAACAGCGCAGCCGCAATTAAAAACTACGCCGCGTCGTTAAATCCCTCTGCAAAAAGCCGACAAACAAAAAAGAATATATATAGTACGTAAAAAAGTAATGAAATGAAATATACAGTACGTAAAAAAGATAATGAAATGCACACAAAACAAATAAAGTAGTATTGTAATAACACTAAAATATATAAAATAAAAATTATGGATGCGAACAGTTTTACTGTGCAATATTTGAAAGACAAATTTAATTCGTTTAGTTATGAACAAAAAATTCAAGTGAAAAGTATGGGCAGACCAAAACCAGAACTTAATTTGACGCAAACTACAAAGGGCAAATTTAGAGACTTTTTACAAGAAAATTTAAGGACATGTACGAAAAAAAATGATTGGATTTTAGTTAAAAATTTACATGTTCTTAATATTGTGAACACCCTACGCTTCCGACCACGAGCCGTCACTGGTTCTAATTGGTCCACCTTGGTGAATAGCCGGAAGGGAGCACCTTAACACGGAAAGTGCTCCCTTCCGGCTATTCCTCGCCGAGTATACTTGTGATGTCTTCTAGGCTAGTTTCATTCTTCATAACACGCATCTGGAACCGAATTAGTATATTAAGTATTAGTATTAAACACCTTTAGTTTGAATACCTATTCTTTTAGCGAAATATTTCAACCTTCAAAAAATATATTTTATACAGGAATTAACAATCTGGCAAAATTTACATGTATAAAATTTAGCTGATTAATTAAAGAGGGATTTTTAATAATATCTTTTCGTTCTGCTTTTGAACCTGAGTTACCTTTTAGATTAAATACTATGTTTCAGAGGTGGCCATTATTTTTGCAATAAAAAAACTTGCTTCCAACCAAGTGCTCCATCTTATTGTAACTGGCATAGGTGGCAAAAGCAAATCCGGAAATTATGTAATATTTCGACAATAATATTTATAATGCAAAAACCTAAAATATCAGTTGTTTCGTCTGCAGATATCCAAATAAAGTTGTTAGAAATATTAGATTTTATAGAAGCCACTACTTTGATGTGGCACTGAAGCAAATATATTTGGCAGAGCCTGGCTTCATGAGGGATATGTCTATTGGCATATCTATTTGAACATTTATGCAGGAGAGGGTTTTGCAACTTAGTAAAGGAACGTTAGACGCAACAAATCCTTTACATAATTCTGAATAGATGGTATCCTCATTGCAGACAAAAAGCACCAACAAAAACAGTCTTTGTTGGTGCTTTTTTGTCTGGACGTGTTGTACCAATTGTTATTGGTCGCGTTCATCCCACTTTTCTGCTCAGATAGCGATAGGTTATCGATTCGTGATCTAAATTGCAGAGCGATGAACGCATTATTATACACACTACAAAATATTACTTCAAGAGCTGTCATTTCTAACATAAACATAACCACAACTCAAAACATAACCTATTCACGATACCTAAACTGTTTAGCACTGTTCAAGTTCTATTGCATAAAATAAATGCATCGAAACAGAGATTTGTTGATATATTTAGCCGCGGATGGCAATGAGGTGAATGGAAATCTAATAAATCATGTCGAAAGTTGCCGAACAGTTATTAGAACCATTGGAGCCACAAGAAATAGTGAAATACATTCCCCGAATAAAAAGACCAAAGTAATTAGAATTTAGAATATGCAGTTGCATATGTTGTTATTTCTCATTATATTTTACTATTTACAAAACATTGTCGGAAACAGTTTTCAAAATAGACACGATCAAATTAATTTGGGAAAAAAACTTATTTAACAATCTGGTTGCTAGCAGAACCTGAAAGTTTCTTGGCAGCGGGTGATCGTTTCGGCATAATCAAGAGTACAAGCCATAAAATACTTAAAGAAATATTTATTGTTCATTCTTCACTAATCAACTACCCCAGAACTGTTTTTTATTGAAAAACAAACACATAACCTACATTTCTAGTTTGCTACATGAGCGCTACCAAGCTGAGCGGAGATAAAAATTGCTACTTAAAATGGCGAATGCTCCTGTAGCGCTACGGTATCGTTCCAGAAAAATTCGACGTTCATCACGTTTTAAGTGAGCGATATCAGATCGATACCAAGGGATGAACGCGACCATTAATAGCGAAACATAAGCTAACAATACCAACGTAGTGAATTAGCAAACTATTCGCCTATTACGAATGTTCGGCTCGACGGAGTTCGTGCACCCGTCTACACATTCGGGAAGGTATTTAGCGAGGAGTCATTCAAAGTACGAGTATTACAATAGTCGTAACACGTGTGTTTTATACTATTTTTCTATTTCTATTAATTCTATTTCGCATTAATTTATGTTTATTTATTATTAAAAATGGGATTTCTTATCCTTGCAGGGAATTTTAATGTTTTCATGTTTGTGAAACAATTTTTGCAATTCCATGAAAAAGCCTATATAAAAGTGTCAATGTGAAATGTCAAACCACGATTCGGACCACCAACCTCACATAAAATGTCACCACAAACAGTATCACAAAGTGGAAAAACAGTGTTACAAAGTGGAACTTTGTGACACTCTTTTCCGACAAAACAATGTGCAAAAAAATTCTTTTTTGCACCTCCGTCCAGAAACACTCATTTTACAGTACTTCAAAGCCTGTCACTAAAGGTTGGCCA
The DNA here is from genome assembly GCA_004143645.1 of Protaetia brevitarsis. Taxonomy (NCBI): domain Eukaryota; kingdom Metazoa; phylum Arthropoda; class Insecta; order Coleoptera; family Scarabaeidae; genus Protaetia; species Protaetia brevitarsis. The sequence goes on along the minus strand of RXPK01000317.1, from coordinate 1,631,792 downwards.
CACTAGATTCCACATGACAGACGTGTAATAAATTGTCATTAAGCTACTGTTCAACCATGCTGAGATGAACTGCACTTATTATGGATAAATAGATATTAAACTAGAAAGAGAATTATAGAAAAAATGTGTTCTCGGAAACGTCAACATACTAAGGTATGTGACAGTGTGCCAACATGTACTGTCAACTCCCTAGTATCAAAATTTCATTTCTATTTTCAATTCAAAATTAAGATTTATCGGCCCAAAAAACATTGTGTATCACACGGCCAGCAACTCTTTTGCGAGTAGTACGGTTTGTGCAAAACTGTAGTTTCTGGCCTAGTGATACAAATAACCATTATCATAGACATTGCAGCATGTTAATGTGTTCGTATGTCAAAACCAAGTCAAAACAGACAGTTTTTCAGAAAGTTAATTTTTTGAAATATGATATTTTGGGATGTTATGTAATTGCTTGTATTTTCATTACTTTAAAAGTATGTAATACTGAAATAAATTAAATCAATTATATAATTTTGTCTTAAATATGATGAAGAGGTTACCAATCAAATTACTTTGTGTTTATACCGTGTGTCCCCGCATGGAGTTGACAAGAGGAAAAAAATCTTTATTATTGATTTTACGACAAAAAGTCATTCTTTATAAAAATTTCTGCTTGTTGAGTAGATAAATTAACCATCGGAAAATCTAAGATTAAATGTACAGAATGTCCACAAATTAAGATAACATGAAAACGCTACCGTCCTAGCACATTTGTTGCTAGGACGGTAGGAAACAAAACATCCCACTTTTCCTACCTGCCTTTGTCAACAAGTACAATTTCAATTCTCTCATTTTATGGTTTTTTGTATGGATTTTATTTATCTCTCGAAAAAAGTTGAGTTAGCATATGTGATTTGTACTTTGAGATTTGAGAAGATTTTTAAAAGTTTTCTTAAAGAGTAAGTAAATGTCTCATTTTTTAATATTTAAAAATAATAATATATAAGAACATTTCACGTATTTAAATTAATAGCAATTTTGAATACACTGTGAGAGGACATTAATGCAACATTGTTGTAAAATAACATTAAAATTTGAACCTTAAACATTTTTTTACTTCTAACAATTGTTTAAAATATGTAATTAAATACATAATATTAGAATTTATTACAAAATTCTAATATTATGCATTAAGATTGTGCAAAATATGTATTATTCCGTAATTACCGGTAAATGAAAAAATGGGTAAATTTACAATCAGTAGCTGTTACAAACTGTTAACGGTTGTTAGCTGCTACAAAATAGCAATTTGCTTCGTAGCAACCCATTACTACTTTTAATTTTAAACGAGGATGTTCCTGTATATTTGGGACCAAGAAAAAAAATAGGAAGTTGATCATTAATTATGAGTAATACTTAAAATATTTTGTTTCAAATCAGTGTTACGAAAACTTATTTTTTTTTTTTAATTTAAACAGCATTAAAGATAGTTATTTAATTATTATCTTAAAGTAATTAATCCAAAATTTGTGAGGCAGTCTTTTCTTCATAATATGTTCTACGCAGACATAAGTCTTCAGAGTTTATTTACTGTATGTCTAGTTACATTTCATTAATTCATTAGATAACAATCAGTGTTTACTCTTGTTGTCGTTTTGCATTTCAACAGTAGGCTATTTAGAGCACCTTCAGGTGGCAATCTTTATAATGAAGTTATATATTTAGCTTGTGCTCTGTCCAATAATTTCCCAATGTAACAAACACAAGTATACGGTTCATACCACTCTAAATGTAAAAAGTTATGAATTTATTGCATTCTAAAGCTAATGTATCAATAAGTATAAATAGATATAATGGGTTCTAAGTAAATACATTCTGTTTGTGCGCTGAAACAATCGTTCTGATGAATCAAAAGTGAATGTAATTTGGTATGTTAAATTAAATTAATTCGTTTTTTTGTTGCAATTTGTTTTGATGCGGTGAAATAGTTGATTGGACTGACTTGATATGAACTAGTACCCGCATGTTTTCGTGAATTGTCTGGCCAACCCGAAACTTTACCATTTACTTAAATCCCTAATTACTTTTCCGAAGGCAGAATGAGTAAGTAGTAGGAGGAAGAGTATCAAGTTAAAAAACCAGGCTTCCTGAGGCCCTGAATGAAAAAAAAAACGCTCTGCTATAAGGCTTCTCGTGGGTCTCATATATACCAAAGCAAATATAAACTAGATCGGAGGGTTCAGAAGATAGCAATGGAAACCTTACAACGTACGTGGCATTCTCCATTGGCGAGGCTTTGTTCGGAGTTCTTGGCATGAACCAGTACCGCGCATTTTCAAGCTCGGGGGGAATAACTTATGTCCCTAAAATATGTCAAAGCTCAAGTTAAAACTAATCTAGGCAAAATCTACAACGTAGCAAGGCGGTTTCGGCACACATGCTGTGGTGATGAAAATTTTAAGTTCTTGCTCCTCCAAGAACCCTGGTCTTACAGGGGCAAATAAGTAATCTAGGGCATCAGGTGTGAATTGGTCTACAGTAGAATCTGCTAAGTACCCAGAACCTGTATATCAGCAGCGGCTGGTGCTTACGTTTTACACGGGCCATTACAATGATCTAATTTCTTCATATAAATTCGTAACATGTTCGTATTTCGGATGATAGCACACAAACTTCAATCATTGTATAAATCCCGCCTGTGACGTATGCGCCAGCCGCTACTACTATACATTCAAATAAACTTTACAATTGCGTTTAACAACTTCTGTTATAGAGACTTGGTCGAAGTCAAAATAAGGTCAGGCGAAAAGCATATCTTCAGGGATTCAACTATCGAATCGGCATATCTTCCTTTTGGTAAGCCTAACCTACCACCAACCAGGAAAGTTCAAGACTTGCTGGTGAGCAGCAGGGCCAGTAGATCGCAGATCTTCATTGGTTGTGAGTTGTGATGCGAATGTACGCTTGGGAATAGTGTTGAGCACGAAACTTTCATTACTATTCACGGCAGCTCGTCCGCTTCATAATACGACTTCAAGCAGTCTATTTTATTTATTGCATGAATGAAGCGTTTGTGCACGAAGTAGATCTTTCACATTGCCTTCACGAGAATAAACGTGTAGCAACATATTTGCATGTAAATAATTTACTATTATTATATAAACTGGAAAGGACTATATTTATCATTCTTTTTATACACATTTATCCAAATCAATGGAGACCAATCATAATAAATTATTTGCCTAAACATTAAAACCTATTATAATGAAATTCGTATCAGGGCAAATTCAAGACGCTATTAGCGCTCAACGACCACTGCCACATGATAAAACAAGTGAGTCTCTAGGAATGTACTCTGGAGGAACAGCAACCTTGAAAGCATGAAAATGGAAATCAGGAAAGAGTTCAATGGAGTTGGAAAACAATCTGGGATGAATACAAAAGAATTCTTGCTGATAACAATAATTCAAAAAGGAAATCCTGGAAGAGGCACTGCGGGGATATTGAGCAAGCAGAGAATATCACAGCTCAATACTCAATACATACCCTGAAAATAGAAGGCGGAAACTACACCAAAATTTCGGGTTCATTTTCCAGGATCTAAATAAGACATTACACATTAGTCTGGCAGTAGGAAAACCTTGCAAAACGAGACAAGATGCAGCAAAATCTTGGAGACCAAAAGTCTGACGCCATTCGTACAGAAGAATCTTGAAAATCTGCTAAACAGACACACAAGGGATGATATATTACCATATTAACTATTACATCAAGGCCGGGACGCGTATGAAGCAGGAAAATTCATTCCCTGCTATAGTGGGTAAAGATGCAGCAGTAAACTGCTATAACTGGACTTAGCAACATACAGAGGCTCGTGTGTTTAGGAATAATAGGACCAATGGGGATTACTCATACAGCAGCACTTAGTGATGCTGGGAAAGAATCTCAAATTACCAAGCGGCAAATATGTAAGATTAGAACACAATAATTTTGTCCATTATGTGGGAGATAACTATTTGCGAATGAAATCAAGCCACATGATTTTAACATATCTTTTTGACAGACATTTCGTGGTGGAAAACATGAATGGAATAAGCTGAAGGCAATTATCCTACTACAGAGACAGATTGCATCGTGCAACAGACATCAATCACAGAGCTTACAAAAATAAATACATGTATATAGCAACAAGAGAGACTGTAATAAAATCACTTTCCTGCGGGTACCCGGACATTCGGTAATCGACGAAAATTATAAGGTCGATAAGTTAGAAAAAAGCGAACCATCGGCTTTATATTTAGCTCTAAGAGTACCTAAAACATACTACAAAAGCAGGCCAGAAGTTGGAACAAAGAAAAACACAAACAGATTCCTAACAGGATAGCGTACACTGAAAAACACCTACAGAAAATTGGAAATGGCAACTGCAGATTTTGTAATAGGATGACAGAGACCACTTACCACATTCTGGGAGTATCTATGCGAGGTACTAGATGCAAAAAGACAAGGAATTTTCTGAAAGCCAAAACTCAGCCTAGAGGATTACTTTGAATAACTAGCAGGAAACTTGCACAGATTAGTACAGGGTAGCAGGATACCGGAATGGCGGATATAATTTAATGGTTGATAAATATAGGAGACAAAGACCCAAGAGGCTGCAAAAGTCTGCATTTCATTCTTTTTTAAAAAATATTCTGTCCTTGAAAATAGAAACGGTTGTAGATATTTAGTATTTCGTTTTATTGAAGTAACGTTGGCAATTATTACTGAAAAAATGAAAACTTCAAGATACCAGTTTAATCCTAAATATTCCGAAATAGTGTGATGTCTTGAGGAAAATTTCCGATTGTTCTTAGTAGGTCTGCCACAGCTGCGCTCTGTGCCTCAAAGCGTAAGCACTAAATTTTGATGTTCAAATAAATTTGCGATAAAAATAATTGTAAAAAATTTATAGATATAAGAAGTACCCACCTATCACAAAATGTCTACCATACATTCAAGAGATACACTTTATGGATATCCATAACCTTTATTGGACGTCATAGACATTCTATGGATGTCTCGTAGATCTCCAAATGCTCGCCTATTAGATATCCAAATAGTACATTTAATTGATATACTATGTAACACATCTAATTGATATTGTATGCCATACATCCATTGAATATGTTATACATATACCCATTAAAAATGCTATATAATACGTCTAATGGATATACTATCTACGATACTGGTCTCCTTGTAATCGTGACAAACATGCTCATCAGTGGATACAGTATTGGAAATACTATCTGTTATTTCAGATTTAATATAATAGATGTATTACATGTTTAACGTAAAATACTTTCAGCACAGTGTTCACTGGTAAGTACATCTTCCGAGAGCTCCGATTTTTAAAGAAAAGAAAACAGGTACCTATAAGAATACAATAAATATATATTTACTTATATATATTTTAATACTTATTAATTATAGTAATAAAGTGTAGTATTATTCTAGGATGACATCCAAAATTAATAACTGTAGTATTTCAATTAAAATGAACTACTATTTATATCATTCTATTGTAAAAATTATTCCTGAAAAATACATCATAATAGTGTTTTAAGTAAAACAAAACAAACCATTTGCTTAAATACAAAGAAAAAAATATTGTGTTTCTCATTCTTTGTAAGAAATACGTCCGTTATGCTTAGGATATCCATTATATTTTCTCGACGATCTCCGCTTACATAACTCATGTGCTCTGTGTTGTGTTTTCGTCGAGACAAAATCACAAAAACATCTGAACTAAACAAGTGACTTACGTGCAGTTTGAAAACTAAATATATGCAATTTTCAAAGAAATTTAATTTAAATTTATATTTAAGTAGTAAGTATTCCCGATAAGAACTTAATTTTAATTTAATTTTTCATTTTAAAATGTCTTCTAAATTTGTCTACATTAATTTTTTTTTGTGTCGGTATTGTTTTAATTACCGGCAGTACGGCTGAGAAGGAAGGGTGCATCATTGCCAATCTTGCGAGTCAAGCAGCAATATGCGGTACCGGTTGTTGGTGGGTTACCATTCGGACAACACTTCTCAGTGGCTCGATGTGTTCGACACCCTAAGCCAAGGGCCTTCAAGGCTGAGGTATTATTATTATTACTTTACTTAGGAATAAACGAGGTACTAAATTACTGCAAACTGAGTTAAACTGATTTAAAACTTTGTGAAATTAATAAAAAGGCAGGGAGGGGCAGAGGGAGGAAGGAGTTGGCCAGGATTAGCCCTACCACTCAATATTGTCACGAGCCGCCACTGCCTACACATACTTATCAAACTATTCATAAAAGTAATCCAATAATGTGGATAATTAAGAACAGAAATGTTCTTTTGGATTTTAATAATCAATATTAGCGGTTCAGAAATGCTTTTAAAATTTACACAAACTAAATATCATGTATATGTTCGGCTGTATGCCAAATTTGTTATGGGCACAGAGAAAAGTTTTTGAAAAAAACTTTGTCATTGGGTGTTGTTATTAGAGTTTTTGAGTTATTTTAATTTCCGCTTTCACAGTTTATGTTCACTTCCTGTTTAATTTTACACTACATGTTACTTATATCATTTTTAAAGTTTATTGATTATTTTTTTTCTCTAACTTCTAAGGTTAATTTTTAGTTTAAATTAGATACGTCTATGATTTCTGCAAATTAAAAATCAGTATTCACTAATATTTAGTTTAACAATGACTTAATTAAATTTAATTATGACTTTCAATCTTTTTTAACTATGATTATTCATTACAGAAAAATGTAAGAAAGGGATTACGACTATTTGCGAAACATTTTACAATTTCGAAAATTAACGAAGCCCAATTAAAAATTTCCGATTTGGAACATATACACACTCAATGGCATTAACGTACTGAAATAAATAATAATCAAGTATCTACTCCACATATTATTATTCATATTATTTTAGCCCAACAAATTCAGAAGAAGCTTTAATTACTTATCTGTGTTAGTGTTTAATGATTTTGAATTAAATAGATGTACACCTGAGAAAAAATCTTTGGCAGGCCTTTACATGTATAACGCATAACTTACTCGAAACAAACGACTATTGCGCTTGACGAAATGCACCGGATTTTAGTTGCTACCGAATTTTCTCCTAGGCGGTATGTAGCATACCTGAGAGCTTTATTCTATTTTCTCGGAACATTTACTATTAATCGCAAATACCTACTGATTGATTGTAAATATAAAAAGGAAAGGTTAGACAATAAAAGTCAATAGTTTTTCATAAACTTATTTATTGAAATAATGTAGCTATAATAGTTTTACACACTTTATTTAAAAAAAATGGGTCAATGAATATGTAGTAGATATAATAAAGCAGCAATATTGCTTAAATTACATAAAATCTCAAAAGTCGACTTCTCATGGATAAGTAAAAAACTAAATTTGTATGTCACATCTATATAAAAAAAATAATCTTCAATAACAATTGAATAAAATCTAATATAGTTACATTTGTTTTACATAGTTCTGAAGTACATACACTAATAGGTAGGTAACTAGAAACTATAACATAATTTAACTTAATACGGTATGATAAGATTCTTAATTTTCTAATTAATTAGGCATAACATAAATTTTCAAACTGGCATTACAGGTAATGGCAAGTATTTCATATATTACATTAATTAAAGATAGTTAACAAAAGTTGTACTCTTTACTAATTGTAAGTACAAATCTGGTATGATTATTTTAAAAGCTGGGAGCTCTAATCACTCCGTTTATTTTATGTGCTCTTAGGGGTGGCATTTTCTAAATCATTTTTAATATTTAACGTTATAATTTGAGAGAGTAATCTATTTTTTTAAGTATATATATTTTTTTAAAAAAATGATTTTGAAAATACTTTTTCTCTTACTTGCTATACGTAATCAAAATATATCAATGTCCTAGTAAAATATAGCAGTTAGGTTTGTTAAAATAGAAAAGCAGGTACAAATACGAGATATACATACAATTAATCTGTATGTATAGATGACAAGTATATTAAGTAATATTGCATGGCTCCCGTGTGCTAGGACCATTTGCCTAAAATATAAATACATGATAACATATTATTTACAATTACACTTCCTTTATGACATTATATCTTAAATGTTTCTCTCATTTCGAATTGTAAAGAAATAAATATTTCATTTTTATTTTAAACTTTCTCTTATAAAATAGTACCCAAAAGCCATTTAAATTTCTCTAGTGATCATTCATTCCCTTCTCTAAATAGCAGACATAGCAAATTTGATACATTACCCTAATTGATTAATTACATCCTTCAAATTTTAGATATGTTCAGACTCAATTTAATTTGAAAATAGCTTTGAAGATACTTTGCTTAATCTCTCTTATTGTCCTCCATCATTTCTGCCATTCTAACAAGGTGAAAAATAATTGTTTTATACAAGTTTTAACATTGTATAAGCGGACGGTGAATAGTGTTATAGAAAATAGTGCTGACAAGTACCAAATTCCTATACCATTCCTATCAGGTAACTAACTTTCAGTCCATCGTTTCCATTCAAGGCAGTTTATTGATATGAAATAAGGAAACTGCTATACTTAAATACGTGTTAATGGTGAAGTTATTTAAGTTCTTCTTTAGAATTTATCAATTTGTAATTAAAGATTTAGCAAAATCACTTAAAGTAGGATGACATGACATGTAAAAATCATGTCAAAGTAATCTATGAGATATATACCGATGGGCAAGGTAAATATATTTTCTTCAGTGATAAAGTTAACAGAGTGTATATTCACTTGTAATTTCATTTAGTGCTTAAGATCATATAAACTCAGAAATCAAAGTAAATGTAACAGTAATGAAAAATAACAATATAGTAATCATATTCACCATTCTGTCAGTGGACATAGCTATAATAGAATTTCAGTAAATACGCACATATAGATGTTGTTACATACATTAAATAACAAAAAGTAATTGAGAATGAAATATTTCAAGAGCATGCCGATATGGAAAAACTAATATTGCACATATTGAAGATTACTATTGGTATTACAAAGATATATATTGGAAAGACAATAATACAGAGTGCCCAAAGTTAAATGCGCACCATTGCTATTTTTATTATAATTGATCATACACGCTCGCTTGAGGGTATACTTTTTTCGTTCAAGTATACTTACCACGATGAATGGACAAATTATGGCATTGTTTCTGTTTCTTTTTATAAAAAAACAAACTAAACTTAGCCATAACTTTCTCATTGGTAAAATAAGCAATATTAATTATTATTTTTTAACAGAACTTAAAAATCTTACAAAATAAACTGTTTTAAAAATATTGAATTACAATTTTTTCGGAACCGGATTGTTTAGAATATTTTTTCTTGTCAAGAGTATTTTACCCACTTCATATTATTAAATAACAAAAATTATAACGGTGGGCATTTAATTTGAATCACCTGCATATATCTATACGTATGTTTTTGTAAACTTATATTAGTACTGTAAAGGAGTGGAGATCTGCTATTTGTTTATCTTTAAAAGTAAAAAAATATATTTGTTTCTTTTTAATGAGGAAACAATAATAAATAGGTGCAAGGACATAAAAATGGCACGTACACGGCAATAAATTAATAAAATTTAAATTTAAAAACGTGAAATAAAAAATATAAACACAACACATTTGTTTAGGTAACTTAAAATAGGTAATTTATGGTAAATGTACATAGTACGTTTATGTAAATCATTTTTAAACTTTGTAAATAAAATCTTACTTTTTGTATATAACACAAAGTGCCATGACTAGTATAATCGTACATTATTGGTTTTTACACGATTTTCGTGTAGCGGTAACATTCAATTTTAACCTAAGTTTGATACAAAATGTAAACTATTGGGTAATAATAATTGGTCTTTTTTTGGTAACTCTAACTAATAAGTGCAACAAAGTTGGTTTAAGTAAAACAAAGTGTGGAAATTTTAAACTAGGAACAAAATCATTGTATCATTTGTGATTAGTACTAGGAGAAATTACTAATTTGTTTTCATCAGGATGTTAAGGAACAACATTCAGTTTAAACCAACAAAGTTCATTACAGTAAAATGTATATGTAGGTGTAATAATATGTAACAATTAAAAACAAAAACAATTTACTTTTAGGAAAAGCACAAATTGGAAATATGGTATGTATTTTTAGGAAAGATTTTCTTTTTTACCTATTTGTTTTATATTTGTAAAAACTAATTGGTATCAATACCACTATATATTGTACATTTGCGATCTGGTAACAAATAAGATATAAGAATATATCTTTATATCATTATTTATCATAGGCGGCGGTAACATATTTCTTTAATCTTCGTGGGCAACTATTAGCAAACAGCAAAAAAGTGAAGAAAGCTATGAATAAGGTGACGTTTTAGGGTTCCATTCTTTGCTGTATTATCATCAACTAGTGCACATATGCAGTATATATAAATACAGGTGCCCGAATAAAATACCTGCACAGTGCGACCAGCAGAGTAGATACGGGTTCCCATTACTGGAAATGGGAACCGGACTCTATATCTACTCTTACTAGCACCGTTTGGATACTTTGTGCGGGCACTATACCTATTTAGGATAGTGTTTAAGTGAAATTCTACATAGAGTATGAATAAAATAAATTGCATGGTGAAAGACGTTAAACGCGATTATAGTACGTACACATACATGTCATTAATAATTATATTTTTTATCAACTAGCTTTAATTCTTATGTAAATATTAAACTTAACACCTACGATATAATAAAAGATATATTGAAAAGTGCATACAAGTATTTAATTAGTGCAGTAAGTGACACTTAAATGTTCTCATCATAGGTTAATAGATGACACCGGGAATGGTATTCACACATTCTTGCGAATAATATTTTATTCAATAATGCATTCCTATACGTATCTAAATGTACGCATGTAGCAGAATTGCCGCACACTATAAATATGTAAGTACATTACATATCTATCATAAAAAGTTCGTACACCCAATTTACGATAAAGAATCTTTAAAGCATTCACATTCGATTACGGCCGAATAAATTTATATTGCTATAGCAACGGTAAAACACCACTTGCACAGTGTGATAATGGATCACACCTAAAAATTATTGCAATGTAAACATATCCAATTCTCTTTATATTTTCATGATAGCCATTCATCGGAAGCCTAGTCCAAATTTGCATAAACATGCGTTGAGTCAAACAAAGAAATGAATATGATATGAGTATAGATCATCACGCAAATATTTTAAGTTTCGAACTTTTTTCAAATTTGTCCTCCAGAAACTGACATTCTCGGTTTGGCTCAACGTATTTTTATGCACATGTGGATAAAAAAATATTTCTCTGTGATTATTTACTTTGACAAGTTCAGACAACTAAAAACTACTTAACTGTACCTAACTGAGTCTGATGTAATTTTAATATAATTCTTACGTAATTTTTAGTATGTCTTCAAATTTACGATGCCGTCCAAAAAAAAATAATGTCCTACTATTCAAATCTAGTTTCTCTTTTTCAATGAGAAAAAGACGACAATTACATAATTCCAGAAGTAATCAATCAAAGTAATTTTATTGAAACAAGTTTTTGCCAAGTAAGCAACAACTTAATATTCTCTTGTACGTTTAGAAATACGGGCTGCTCCTATATAATTTTGGCATCTCTTTATGTATGTAAGTGAAAGACGTCTTTTTTCATGAATTGGTACCCGTCCGATGCACTACTTGGTTCCAGATACCCGGCTCTAGAACCAGATAATCGAATTTGGGTACCCAAAACTGGATACCCGAAATGGTGTATTCGGTTTTGGGACCGTTTTCACTAGTTGGTTCTAGGACCGACTTAGTTTCTAACAACAGCTTTAATTAAGGAGAATTATTAATTAAAATTCTCGATAGTTTGGATATACTTGTTTCTTCCTCATGAGTATTTCTGCAATTAAAGCATCGCGTTTTTAATCTATTACAATTACACTAAAATTGTTGATTCTTAAAAAATTGAAGATACATATACGCTCTTCGCACATAGTTCTTAATAACGTTTACGCCGTTTTGAAAACAGAATAGTGTATTCGGTTTCGAGTACCAAAACCGGGTATTGCTCAAAATCGAGTATTATCCGAAATCGGATACTTATTATTCCACCAACAATTTCGAGTACCTGGCTGTTCGGTTACCTGGTTTCGAACAATAGCTCTACAATATGCTTATTTTAAATAGGAGTACCTAGAAGAATGTATTTCCCTAAATATGGCTTTTGTGGTTTAGGCATTCACAAAAAAATAAACATCAACGGTACAGGTTTAAGAAATGACCGACCTTAGTAGTGGATAAAATACAGTTTATAGTAACTTTACACAATACTTATTACTGCTTATTTAGCTAAGAATGTTTGTGTGATTCTTCACACATATCTTCCAGTCTCTCTGCTAGTGATTTTTGCTAGCAGATAACAGATGTAAGTATAAAGTTGTCGAATGCATCTTCAACAGACTTAAGCTTGATCAATGCATTATTAAATGCTACTAATAACAGAAGAAACAGAAAACATATATATGTACGTCAAAGAAATGAAGATTTTTTACTACGAATCGAATCCAGACTATCACAATATTTCATATATAGTGTACTTATTCTATAAAAAAAATCAAAAAAAAATAATTGCTACTATTTATAGCAAGCGATTTCGCACTTAAAACATATTACACATAAAATCCTAATTACAATTTTAGTATTTTTAGTTAAATATCAGAACAAAATTTTTGTGTTTGAATAATTTAAATTGACTTCTGTTTTTTTTTAGGTACTAATGTACATACGCGCACTATATAGATACTGATTGAGCAAGTGTCCTATGGTCACCTAGCGCAATCGGCATTCTACGGCAATGCGAGAGTGAAGCGGTCGTTCGTATAACATCGGGTGACCATACACCGAAAACTCTTGCGGTATATATAACAATTTTTTATCATGTATTTTAAATATCTGCATCATAGGTGCACCCAGCTAATTAATCTTCAGAGTGACAGTTCCTTGATTTATATCTAATGGTCTCTCGTTAACGAAGAGCAAAAATTACGAATTTGTGTTAGACATATGGAATCGGCCATTCGTAGGTTGCAAAACGAGAACTCAATGCTGAAACACTGTCACTATAGTAAGAATCTATCAAACATTGATTGCGATTTTATGCGTGGTTTCAATTGAAAGATTCCTAAGCAGCGCACTGCTAAAGAGGCCGCTCTCTCGCATTGGAACTTTGAAAGTTAGTATAGAGGAAATAGCTGTTTTAGCGATTTAGTAACTGAAAAGGTAGATTTAAAGATTTTTAAGACTTTTTACTTTACTTTTATCAGTATAATTATTAATGTTGATGATTCTATTATTTGCGAAAATTTGTGTAATTTACTTTTATCTCGTTGGAGGAAGATTTCTTTAAATATTTGCTCTATTTATCTCTTGAAATATTCGGTTTCTTTCCTTTTTGAGATTGACATAAGTGTTATAATTTTGACTAGATCAACCAAAACGAATCTTTTTGAATATGTTAATACCAGTAAAATTGAAATGATAATTACAGTATACACAACATGCAACTCAAATACTAAGTTAGTAAAGATGGATGGTTGGATTATTAATAATGTGTGCAGTGTAAGTATATTTGTCCACGTCAATCAAAATAAACTTCCATATTAAAAAAAAAATTTTACATACTACCAAACGCGAAACTAACGTGACTTTAAGTTAAATAAAATTCTGAGAATACTCTTATAAAAAATATTGGTAGTCCTACAAAAAGGCATCTTTTCAGCATTTCCTTTTGGTGGTTTACTATTTTTAAATAAGTTAAAATATATGATTTAATGTATTAAAACAATATGTAGCAAACTTACGCAAACATATAGTTCCAAACTAAATTTTAAGAAAGTTTATTTGTTATTTTACGCAAATTAATAATGTTTATTTTGTAAACCAATTAATATTATGCCTAATAGAGTGCACATCGACATACAAATGCAATACTAGATATCTACAATGTAGAAAATTAGTTTTGCATAATGTAATCACAAGCCTTTGAAAATAATATATTTTCAATAGTGTAGTAAGCTATGGAAATAAAGGCGTCTCTGCTAATGATTTTTGCAAGCAGATTGTAAGTATAAAGTTGTTCAATTGCATCTTCAACAGACTTAGGCTTGATCAATGCGTTATTAAATGCTGCTAATAACAGAAGAAATAGAAAACATATATGTATAAAGAAATAGTATGGATTGAGAATATCTGTACCGTAGTCTTACTATAACTCTGTTATATAACAACTTGTATAAATGCAAGCACAAAATATAAAAAAATCTTTAAAACGTTAAATGTTTAGAAAAAGAAAATAAAAAAAATTACTGATCCATTTTAACAATGTCATAACAAAATAAATTTATTTCATTTTTATTCATCGAAATTTTAGATTCTAGATACGTTTAGTTGTACGACCTTTTTATAGTTTCACTGTATACTTTGTATTGATATAAAGTAATGCGAAAGAACATATGCTTCATCCTTTTTAATAAATCACTTACGTATCAGTTACCTTTATTCTTAATAACAAATAAACTACTGTAAACAAAAAATTTCAAGCTAAATACATACGTACCGAATCAATCATCAACAAATCACATAAATATTTTATCACGATGAAGTTTTAAAGGTTTTTCCCTTATCTTTTAGTTTAGAAGGGCAAACTAGCTACGAACATTTTCTCTATCAAGGGCGGAGCGGGGACGAGATCTTCAAGTTTCAAATAGAATATTCTCTGCAAACCTTGCACGCTAAGAGATCGAAGTTCTGGCAGTTTTCCTAGGAGGCGGCTGAAGTAATGCGCTTTACGTTGAGCTTCAGCGTTATACGTAACGTGATCTCTCAGCGAAGATATTATCTTCATTTGTAGCTGTTCCACTCGGTGTGGCTCTTTTAAACCGTGACGTTCTGAAATGAAAAACGAGAAGAAAAATGTTAAGGTTGAACTGACAGGTATTACTACAGAGATTTAGGTTGTTATTTTCAAGATTAACTGGCTGAGTGCGTTACGTACCTCGGGGGCATGTGACGCCTTTTAAAAATATCGCCGAGGAAAGCGGCGCTGTTTGCAACACGGATACACTGCAACAAGGCCCTTTTTCTACAACGCAGTCATTCGTTACATCTTATAATACGTATTTAATCTAAAGTATTAACAAGCATTTTTATCTGTTATGTGTACCTATAGACACTAGCAATTAAATTGCTGTTCATTGTAAATTTTAAAATGACTTAAATACATTTTCTTAATTGTTTTATGCATATTTTTAGGCCGAAAATATGTAAAATCCAGTCAGTCACTAAATATGACAAAATTTTATTATCGATTTTATAAAAAAAAAATATAGATAGATGTTCTTAGCGATATATGTTAATTTGTGTTTAGAATTACCCCAACATGCTGAATTTAGTTGAAAATTAAGAAAAACAGAGAAATTGTCTGAAGTATAAACTACCTCTTTGTTAGATAGATAAAATAGAAGCTCTATTACAAGAAAGTATTTCAAATTCCTCTATTGCGGTAACGACAAATTATAAATTAACAAAACAAGTTTTGCTAACAGAATATTGCTGAGCTAGTGAAAATAATAATTCATCTAACAAGAAAAAATCAGCGAAGGTAAAGATATCGTGCTTCTTGCTTCTTGCTTCTATTTTATTAATTTAACAACCCCAAAAGTTTATTTGAATAATGAGTATTGTTCAGTTTGGGCGTTATTAGGAAATAAAGATTGGACTATCCAAAATTACATTTATTTTAATGCGCTTATCATGTTGAAATTAGGTTTTCACAAATCAGGTAACAAAATTTGTTGCTTTGATTGAGCAAAATTTCATTGATTTAACATCTGTTGTTTTTTGTGTGTAAACATCTATATTAATTTTCGAAGAGAAAGTCAACCAATCCATTTTTGCAAAAACTTAAATCGGATGTAGCTCGTACAATAGTAGTTAGTACCTAGTGAGTCTAACTAGATATTTTTTAAATAGTGACATTCAAATTGTCAATTTTCTGCAACATTTAAAACTTTCGTGGATATTTTTGGCAAGAAATAGATTACCTCCAACAAAAAATGTAATTGCTATTAATGCCTAGTTACTAAACAAGTGGTAGCGAGAAGATATAGGAGACTGGATGCGAATAAAATAACACGACTACTGGAAGAATAGTCCACCACGTAAATGATTTAGTAAATCATTATAAAGAACACATGCGGAAAGCGAGCTGAAGAATTGTTACATATGAGCAATACTTCCGTATTATCACTGGTCTGATGATCGCACGTGCTCCGATGAACCTGTACAAAGTTGGGGGATTCAAGCAAATGCGGCGGGATAGAACCAGAAACAAAGACATTGAAGCGCAAAAGGCAAGTTTATTTGGCCAGAGATATCCCGTGCCCGTTCAGTGAAAGACAAATTAGTAAAAGAGATCATTATTTGGGAGTGTATTTTTATACAAGCATAGAACTATCGTGTTCTTCGCGAACCAGCGTTGGAGGAGTGCGGATTAATAAAGAAAAAAGGCTTGCAAATGCTTAGGACTTTCCTCAATCACTTTTCTACAAGAAGAATGGTGTGCAATTGTTTTTTTTTTTTTCAATTTTGTAGCAAACCTTTTAAATTTTCTATTCTTTTTGTATTTGCTTATACATGTACGTTGCATCGTAAGAGAAGAGAACGTGTATTAAACTTTTTAAAGGATAAAGTTATTAGTTTTTTTCTTCTTAAGTGAACCTTATTATTTTAAAAACTTTTAAAGTATATACAAAAAAATGTTCGTTATGGACCGCCGGAAGCTTTGGAAAATTATTTCAATGCAATTTGAAAAAAAAATGTTTTGTGTAGATGTAGAGTACTGATAACGTTACTTCCATTTGCATCTAAAGATTTTCTACGTAAGATTTCGTAATACATAGAGACATAATTTATACCGTCAACGAGTGATAAATGGACTATTTCTAGTAGTTACAACCACATAATTAATTTCAAAATGATAGGGAGCACATTTACGGTTACAATATACACAAACGCGCAGTGTTGATTTGGGGTTACACTCATAGATATAAGAAGACGAAGCACGAAATGAGCAGGTAATTAAATAAAATTATTGAATTACTTTGATGGACGTTAATGCTACATGGGTAGAAATATGACTGAATTATTTAAGAACTTCCTGTAATTATAGAAATTGTAGGCACACAATATTAGAATATACGTGTTTATATTCTACGTTTTCTGCAGATATTTTATAACATATGCGGTCTACAACACAGTTAAAAGTTATCACATTTATAATAATTTAGTTTCTCTCTCAACGTATTTTTTTATGAATGTATAGGAAATTGGTGTCAAAAATGCACAATAACCGAATCGTTACGAAATAATTTCAAAACCATCATCACGTATTCTGTTTAATATTATTGCAAATTAGGAAAAATCATTACGTAATCGTATACATCGAACATATAAAGTTTGTTTCAGCGCTTGCTGTGTTATTTGGCAACCCAGAGGTTTAGTTTAGGCAATTTAGTCAAAAACCTGTAGTAACTCTTCCATTTCGAAGTTGTTCATTGGGTAATAAATTTTATGTGCATATAATTAATACTTATTGCGTAAGTGGTATTATGTAAAATTATTTTATTGAAGTTCCAGATTCGAAGCAAGAGGTAGCAGGTTGTGAAGTTTGGAACAGACAAGAAAAAAAGATATTGTTATTTATATACTACCTAATTTTAGGTTGACTTAACTGTCACTGTGATAATTTAAAATTCATTCGAGGTATTCTGCTTGATAGATTAATATAAATACTATCAATTCTTAACATAGCACTCACGCATGTAGAATATTTGAAAGTAAGTATACTTAATGACAATATTATATGAACATTTCGTTCGATAAAGATAAATTATTATATAATTGCATCAAAATAATTTTTAATTTTTATTATCATACATTTTGTTAATTTATCTTCGATTTATGTTCACTTTATGCTTTCTTAAAATCTTATCAAGTGTATTCAACGTGAAGAGCATTGCAGAAGAAGGTTATACTGATGTTTTTTTTTTAGTACTTTGATGAAGTAACAATCCCTAGTGTAACATCATTTACAATAATGTCATAGATGATTATGCTTTTCAAGTGAGTGACACCATAAAAACATTTGTCCGCCCTCCCACTCTGGGGGGGTGAGGTGGGAGATGGAGTTCGGTATCACTCAGTGAGCCCCCTACATTATAACAAATCTTATTAAGATCTTTTTTTGATTTGATGCAGTGTTTTAGACATATTCCGTTGTCTCAAGATAAAAAACTCACCCAGTATATATAGAAAGGTTTCTTTCACATAAAGCAATAATTTTATTTCAAATTCATCCACTATTAAACATTTCTTCCATTACCCCACTAAAAAATTGTTTACAAATAATGAACCAGTACATTTACAACTTAAATTCATTTTATTTATTAAGATAATTGTATTGAAAAAGACTCTACTTCACTTAAGCGATATTTTGGTAAAAAATATCATCGCTATATAGGGTATTTGAAACGATATAAAGTGCTCAATGGCGGATAGGTGTGACTCTTAAAACACATATTAGTCGAACTTTATTAGATTTTTAGGTATATGAAATTTAATGCATCTTCCTTCAAGAATTATTTAAACTTAGAAGTTAGTAGAAAGAAAAAAATGTAGGCCTATATACTTCCCTTCCCACAAGATCGTATCAAACTTATAGTGACTTTTCCTTTTTAAATAAAACCATTCCAATGCTAAATCCTCGTTTGCAACAAGCATTCAATAATACTAATCATAAACTATGACAAAGCAGTAAATCAGTTCTGCGCGATAAAGGAACAAGAATCTCTACTTGTTTTTTTTCTGTATTTCATAGCCTATCCCCAAGAACAATGGTCTCAAAACTTCTTTGATTTCATTCGCCTAATACAGAAAAGTAAGTATTCATTACAGTCTAGAGTCTAGATATTACTTTTTTATTATTACTTTCTTTAAATAAAGCTGTACATGTCAACGAATTAAATTAATTTATGCATACAGGTTCAAAACTGATAGCCTAAATATGCAATATTTAGGACAATTTCGGAAAATTTCAGGTTTTGAAAAATCTTATTCTGCTGTTTCTTTTCTCGCAAATGCCTATTTTAGATGTCGGGTGCAGACTCCGGCTCCTCCTGTATCCACTTCTTCCATTCTTTCTATTTCTTGCATTCGCATTTTCTCCAAAGTCTTTTCCTTTTCTCTTCCTATTTCCTGTATTTGATTTCTCCTTGGTTTCCCTCTTCTTCGTTTAGTTACGCTCTGTGTTTCCAGTCGTTTGTTTTTCTAATTGCGTGTGTATCTTCACTTTAGTTACATGTTCATATCATTCTAGTTGTTTACTTTTTATTTTTTCAATGGTCGGAACTTGTTTTCTTATTTCTCTGATATCTTCATCTTTAAATCATTCCATTTTTCTCTTCCAGCTTTTCTTCGTAGATTAAGTGTATATTGAATTCGTCCTTCTTTCGTAGTGTTTTCACAAGCACTGGTTACTACCTTACTGGTAGTGTGGGTATTTTCATCTTAACTCCCACGTCTATACCTTTGTGTCCAAGTCCCAGTATTGTCTTATTTAGTGCATAGTATCTACTTCGCTCAGTTCGTTATTTCCGCGTGTATTTTGCATCTTCGGTCACAATACTCCGGAGATACTCATATCTCCTTACTTTTTCCAGTGTATTATTTTTACATCTATTATCTTGCTTTGCATTTTGTTTTTATTGGTTCTAGTTTCTCTAATAATTTGTGGAATTTATATGTTCCATTTGTGTTTTAATTTGCTTAACGAATTTATCCACACTCAATATAAACAGTAACGAACTTAAGCTATCGTCTTGTTTTATTCCGTTTCCGTACTTCTTATCTATCTAAAATAGATAAGAAGTACTCTATACTTCTATTTGTAAGCAAATTACTTTAAAATGTTCCCTCCAATGCTATTTTGTTTCGATATTCGGTTATTTTACAATTCATTATTAAAATGTTGTCTTTATCTTGAAGAAACAAATTAAGTATATTTAGTTTTTCAAAAATATCTACTAAGTAGCATATTATTACCAGCCACTTATTAATACTGGAAAAAAAAATACTTTCTTATCTCTTTGTAGGAGGAAAATCTGGAACCTGTATTTTTGTAAATGCTCTCCATCTTGAAATAGTACTATAGATATTCTACTATTTAAAGCCTCTTTTTTGATAAAATTAGGTAACTACGTCCATCCAGTAATATTTCATGTAGGTATATGTTCCACTTTTTTTTTTGGTCGCAATATCTTGTCTATGAATAATACAATGAAGGAATAATGTTTTAATTTAGTGAGTTTTTTAACTTTGCAGAATTGGCAAAAACTAATATTCGTTATGCTTTACATAATAGTGGTGAAATACTGACGCGCGTATTCCCTGGGGTACGTATATCCTGTTTTGGAGCCACTGTTCTAGACAATGACCAGCAATTTTTTTTTACTCTTGTTTTTTTTATTATTAACTTACACTGTTATTGTTTGATTTCATATAGGATTCAAAAAATATTCTCTTCTATTTCTTGGCCAATTGTTTTATAAATATGAATAAAACTTCTTGAGGGTAGTGGCCCATTTAACTTTATTTACTTTTTAAGTCATTATAATACTGACGTTTGATGGTAGTTTCCATCTTCTTCAAAGATTTATTTTTTAGGATAACTACAAATTATACTAATATGTAGTATTTCTTTTTTTAATTTAGTCGTTAATGGAAAACTTACCTAATTTGAAATCGTTTTCTGTATTTGTTCAATTTAAACTTTTTATATATTTTTTACATACCTACATGTCTGTAAATTAGTATCAAGCAATGTTTACATTCTCTTTTTTCAAATAGTTTTAAAAAAACACATTTTGTGGGACAATATTAGTATTCGGCAGTTTTAAAATGGGAGACATAAAGCAAACAAAATTATTCAATTACTTACAACAGTGTAAATATCAAAACAGTTGAAGATTGATAGGAGACCTTTGTTGTAAGCGTTACAGAATTTTATGGTGAATTTAAAAATATACTATACAGCGTGTTCCACTTAAAATAACAATTTTTTTGGCAACTTCCGTCTAACCGACTGTGTAAAAAACTTGATAATATATCAGAAAAAAAGAAACTACCCTATATTACAAACCGATTTTACAATTTGTTTGCGAAAATTAAACGATTACTGCTACTTGATTCTATTATTGTAGAACTAAATTTCTATTTCAGTTTCAGAAATACTTCATATTCTAAGCTTGGTGTTGAGAGTTGGAATTAAAGAGACATTCTGATCTATTAATAACGTTAAAGATTCGATAGAAAAAATGAAGTATTAGTCATTGACAAAACGTTATATGTATGTGTTTGTACATATAAGAACTCATTTAATTGTGTTGATTACGAATTAAAAGTTCCTTCCGCTGTCAAAAATATATATGATTTATTACTACATGTTTCTGTCTTTTAGACCATCCTCAGGTAATAATATGGTCGAATCTACTAGAAAATACAACCAACCACAAAAGATTAATTTAAGATTGGAAAGAACTTTTAATTCGTAGCAATACCTATACGACCAATCATGGACTTGCAATCATTGCAATTGTAGCTTGAGGTAAAGTGAAACTCTATAAAAAAATTTCTGAAATTCATACATGTACTTCAACGAGCAAAATATTAGACTAGTTTACATAGATATATCTAAACGTGCATAGATACACTTTGGCATGAACATATTCCTACATTGTTACTGATAGTGTCACACTATTGCTATTTTGCAAAAGCGCACTAAACCACTCCCTATACTCAGCAATGAAAAAGTAAATATTCTTATAATAATTTAATGCAGAATAATAAATATGCGCAGTTAAATCAACATTTCTGAATTCGCATTTATGTCGAAAGTTTTTCATTTACTTAATGCCGACAACAGAAATAAGGTCTAATGATATATGTTTTATATTTATCTTGTCGAGTACTTAGGTTTTATTACGTGAAATAAATAACAACATTCCTACAAAGAATAAAAATGAACATAATATATTATTTACCTTTTATGTTCAAGAATGACATCTGATACCGGCTCAATGCCAATCTTTCTATGTATTCGGTCGAGCTAGCGCATAATGATAACCGGTAACTATTTATTGTTATAAGTGAAATTGCATACGAAATAATTCTTGTTTATGTGCACTGTTTGTGCGAATTTAGCATGCAGTAAAAAAAAGGTCACATATATCCTAGGTTTTTTTTTTACGCCAGATATATTACTGTAGTCTAGCAGCTAAGGAAATTAACATGGAACTATAAATTTACAATTTTAAAATTACAACTTTTGAATGTAAAAATATACTAATAGATATTATTAATCGTCAAAATTATTTTGTTCCGTAGAATTACTGTGCAGCTGTATATTTCTTTATATATATGTAAGTTCTAGTTATAATGTATGGTAACATTTTCAACGTAATTTGTCTTTAACAGCAGGTTATAAACTTACAAAAAATCTTTTAGTTACAACAGAATAAGTAGTACCTAATGTATTTGCACACGATGTTTTGAGATTCATACTGTCAACTTGTTCCTGCACATTAGCACAGGCAGCAAACGTTATTTTCAAACACAACCCGCTTATACTCAGAAGAGATTTCCGCAAAAACAATGGCAAAATCTTCATAGGAAAAAAAGAACGAGGAAATAAACCTTTGAATATATATATAATTGATTGGCAATTCTATTAAACTGAAAATGCAGAAAGAACGACATGCCTTGTAGTATACATATAAGAGAAGGCGCACATATTGTAATAAACGACTGCTGCAAAAACGTACTTGAAATAAATATCAATAATTGGTGCCAAATACACCCATTAGCCGGTCTAATTGTATCCTGAGTGTAAAGTTACAGTTTTAACAGTAATGTTACCATTGCGAAGTAATTTACAGAGTAATCTTATCCGTGTTACATTTGTGTTAGGAAATTTACAAGTCATACCAAATAAACACAAGGAACCTACTGTAAACAAATACAGTTACCTTATTGTAATATTACATTTTTTTACTGTGTAAAGAGATATATTTTGAAGTATATTATTATTGAATATTTTTTATTATGCATACATAACATTCTGTCTAATTGTAAGATGATCTTACTTAAATACTCTCGGTTCTCGTAAAAAATATGTGTGTACCAAAGAAAAAAAAAAAACAAATATTTATTTATTAACTGGAGCTTACCTGTGATTAGAGTGAGAGCGCACAAGCAGGCGAAAGCAGATATATCTATCTCCATCGAATGCAAACTGGTACAAAATTCCATGATAGCATGTAACCAATCACCGAATGATCTTTGACACTGTTGCCTATCCAATACAACCCCGTTGCAAAATGTAAGCTTTGTGTCGTTAGGATGTGTGCGGTAAGCTAATCGTAACACGAATAATTCGAGGGACGCAGATTGAAATAGAAGTTCTTTATCTTCTTGAGAGAGATCTTGAAAACCGGGTATTTTCTCCGCAAAATTCCGAATCACATCGACCGATGTGGTCAGCAGAGTATAGAATTGTTGTATTTTCTCCGCTTCAGTAATTATCGGTTCTATGGGAATAGGTTCACAGTACTGAGAGTAATCTAAATTAGCGAGATCTGGAGTGGTATCGACGTGCGCGCGAACCAAAGCCGTAATTAGCGACACTGGTGGACTGGGAGGTGATTCCTGTGGTGATTTAGGTTTGGAAGGCAATCTGCCTCTTCTGCCTTTCAAGGAATCGGTTCGGACTACTTCTTTCACCATACCGACGGCAAGGCATTTCTGGAATCGGCAGAACTGACACCTGTTCCGTCTTCTTTTATCGACAGGGCAAGCCTTATCTGCTAAACAGACATACTTGGATCCTTTTTGTACCGTTCTTTTGAAAAAACCTTTACACCCTTCACATGTACGCACACCGTAATGCTGGCAAGCTGCGGTGTCACCACATACGGCACATAGCTGGGACGGAGAAGGAGGTGCGGGTCCTTTTTGCGCCTGTTCGGCAATGCTGCCTCCTGGTGAACTAGCTGCAGACGAACACACTGGCGGTGTCGGCCCAGCAAGTCTCAACTTCGGGCTTTCACTGCTGCTGGTAGATTCGGACCTCTGAAGCGGTAAAGAAGCACGCCGATGTCTTGGACTGAGCGCAGTTGTGATATGTAATTCGGTAGTGGGAGAGGACTGGTAGGATGGCAAAGAGTACGATTCCTGTGACATAAGCGATTCGAACCCAGTGTTGCATTGCGGCGGTGGATAGTACGGCGTAGCTGTATATTGGTGCGGTTGGTATTCGTAATGGTGAGTAGAAGGAGCGGCCACGTGTGTCGGGTGATGTTGATAGGAAACGTTATATTCTTCTTCCATTTTAAACGGAGCGGCGTAACGAACGGAATATGTCTCTTGGAAACTGGGCAGGGGTGCAGGTGACGAAGGTTGCGAGTGTAGAGCCACTTCCGGAAACGGATCTAGCTCTTCTGGTGGTAAAACCGTACTGGGATCGTCCGGAAATGGAGCACTCAGCAGATCGGCGAAACTGCTCGAGCCAAACGGGGTCTGTAACCAAACAACACGCAATTAGATATTGTCATTGAATGATCTCGAAGCTTTAAATAACAGCTCTGCGAGTTCAATAAAATTAGTGTCGGACCCACTTAGCCTATAATTATCGCGACGAAATCTAATCACGGACATCTCTTGACTAGATGGATCGCATGCCTATATCACGAGTTACAATTATACTATTACGGCGATTGTTCGGCATCGGTTTGCGACAGGAGGTGATTTATTGCCTTGATCTGTTTCACCTAGTTTACAGTAGAGGGGTAAAATATGAGAGGCGTGGTCTCTATCCGCTATCATTGGCCGGATACTTTCCATGCGTCGTTACTCCGGTGACGTCTCGACGCCTAACATGGCTCCTAGTTTATATTTTATACGCGCACGCCTGCGTAATTCGCACTGCTCGTTAAGGATTGAATAAAATATTGGTACATATCCTTAACACCGCTTAATAGCTAGACGTATATGAAATTAATTAACATAATAACCGTTGTGAATATTTTACTTAATAAGTTGTAATTATAATTTTGTATAAATCTATAGCCATTAGAATGGTTACCGTTATATGCAGGTAAATGTAATTTGTTGTTATGAAAAATATTTCCTATCTTGCACCTACATCTGGTTTAAGATGCAAATACGTTAGATAGTTCCCATCCGAACCAGTGCAGATGTTCTACATTAAATGCAGTTACTTGTGCTTACCAGCTACATACTAACTATAAATACTTCTGCATCAGAATTTTTTATCTTCTGCTTCATTTTCTTTTAACAAAAAGAAACACAAAGCAACTAAGCATAACGACGGCATGCATTTATATTAGAAGTAATTGTTTGCACTAGATTTTTTTAATGAGATTAGATTCATGAAGGTATTTACGTAAGTCAAGTACTTCTTACTTTCTACAGAGGAAAATAGATTTGCCTAAGCAATAAAATATATTCTGTAACCGATATTTATTTAAAGCAGATAGCTTGTTTAACCTTACAAGGTATTAAGATGCATTCAACTAATTATAGCTGTTTTCGAGATATCTTAACGTCGAGTCCTTTTTATTATATACTATATTATAAATGAGAAATATTATTTCAAATAAAATTTCAGCGTGTTTTCATGTATGGTAAACTTAACAAGAAACCAAAGAAGATTTACATACTTATAAGTATGTATATATGTATGTAAACATGATAAACTTAGGCAAATTAATCAAACAAAAGGACTAGTTCCTCACAAAAATTCTTTAATATATATATATATATATATTGTGAGGAACTAGACCTTTTGTTTGATTTATTTTCCTGAATTATTAACACATACAGAGTCAAATATGGATTATATATGATAAACTAAAATTTGTGACGTATGTAACATTTGTGCGTACCATCTTTAACAAATTAAATGCGTATGCTGTAGCTTCGATTGCATTAATAATCGAAGATTTGTGGAGCTTAGATTCGCATTTAATTTGCTAAAGATGGAATTTTGTAAATTTAGCAAAAAACACGTGTTAATAAAGTCATTTCATAATACATTTTATAAAATTCACCTTAAACTCATTTTCATTTCACAAAGTGTTTTGTGAAATACATCTTATTTTCTTTTTGTTTTTTTTTCCGAACACATAATCAAATTTGTTTTCTGTTGTTTAGCGGAAATAAAAAAAATCACTTCAACAACAACAAAAAATATTGTGACGTTTTGCCAAAGTACACTCTGATTCTAGCTTTTTCCAAACATACTAATTACAACTACAAAAAAGGAAATAAGAAACACGAAATTTCACTTTTTTTAATCAATCAACTAACATTGGTTTCACTAGAGAAATTTGAAATTTTGGAAATGGATTTATTCACCATAATTTTCTTTTTAAAATATGCAGCAATAAAATTAAATTTAAATTACTGTTTATAAAAGCATAAAATAAGACAGCTTTTAAAGTAATTTTAACATTGGAATCGTTTTATTTAAAACGGAAAAAAAAAATCGCTACGAACTTGGGAAATATGAGTTATCTACTTACGTCAATTGTTTGGTATATTCATGGGCTTCCAAAACAATTGTTCTGAATTAATTAAAGTTTAATTAATATTTATTTGCTTTTGAGGTGAATTATTTATTTCACTTTAAACTTTTTCTTAAGTAATATAGCTAACAGCTCCTTGTTTATGTGTATTTCAAAGTATCTGCCTATTTCTTTCTGGCACATCCCGCTGTGTTAACGTTATTAATAAATTTAAAACTGTAACATATTGGTATATAGGTTTGTGTGAATAATTTAGCTTAAATAAATGAATCAAAAAGTAAAATAAAATGAATTATTTGTATATAGGAGTGTATTTATACCATAAATATGCATGCAGATGTCCAACAATGCTACTGCTTTTACTAAATTATTATGGTAGGCTGCGTACTACAATGCTTTACTGCCAAGTTAATTGAAAATTATATCGAATTAGTGTCTTTATAAATAAACTCGTTTCCAGGTTTATACCAATTACTTATAACAGGTAATTTAATGTGAAGCACAGTCTGTAATCGCGTCATGCTGGGAGATAAGCAGAGTCAAACAGAGCATCGGAGGCGTGTACTTAGAATTATAAGTAGTTCTTTATACTAGCGAGAACTTATCTCATGCCGTGTTCATAATTGCTATCTCGCCTAAGTAGTAGTGATAATTGTCGCTGGACAAGAAAATAGTTGCGATGGCATCGCTACAGTTTTTCTAATTTGAATGTGAACTTACTAAAGCAATAAATAGGTAACATATCAATTCAGACAGTACATTTTTTCTCAAATAAGATCATAAGATCTTAGAAAATTTTATTTTGTTTTTATTTACAACACATACAGCACAAAAATGAGTAATAGATTGATTTTTGCATATGTATCTAGATTTTCTTCATGGTATAAAGATACGACAAAGACTGTAAAGACATATAAGATATCCGACTATTCCTCGCTACACTAGTTTATTAATTCGAGATGTATAGAGAATTCCTGGATTTTATTTTCAGTTAAAATACATAATCTGTTGGTCAACCGATGCCGCTACACAGTTATCTGAGTGTGTAAACACAGTCCAGCAATCGAAAATCTCAGAATTGTTATCAATTTTCATGAGGTGTTATGGGTTTCCTCATATTCGTGGTGGTTTCGGTAAAAATGGACTAACTAGATAGACTAAACACTGATATGTTAATTCATCCATGCGCAAGTAGCATCTCAAATCATTGGATTTATCAGGAAGCTCTCCTAATAAAACGTTACAGCGTAAAGCCTGTTTCAGACGAGGCGATTAGTTGATTTCGCTAGTTGAACGGACGGTTGTCAAAAAGCATACAGGTATACTGATATGAACCTTTTCACACGGAGTCAATTTGTTTGCTTCGGCAGCTTCAATAGGTCTTTAGTGACAATCAACTATTGGGAGTAAACCAGGGAACTTACAATTAGTTGAATCAACTAAATCGCCCTAAACAAAACTCTCTCGCCACTAACTGGTCTTTAGACCATCCCCTTTTTTTATGTATGTATTAGATATAAGAATGGAATAAGATGCCATTTTTACAACTATTTCTGTAATGCATTGTATTTGATGTGTTTTCTACCATTTGACTGCTATAATATACGATTTGACAAAAACAACAAAAATTTTTTTAAGCGGTAAATAAAGCGCAAGCCTAAGTGCTTGTCCCGCATTCCCGCATTGTCAAATCTCACTCATAATCAACATTATGACCCGGAAAAAAAAAACCGATTATCATAATTGACCATGTCAATTGATAGTATTAAACAGATTGCATTATATTCACTTTTAGTAGCAATTAACTGTGTTAGTAAATAGTTAATAAAGTTTATTACAAAAGCTTTATTTTTTTTTTTATAATCTAGACTCTAGATCAGGGGCGGCCCTTGTTAAAGAGCCATTTGCAAATTACCAATTAATCATTAAGGAGCTTTTATTTTCTGTAAAAGTACCCATAAATATATGTACACACACACACACACACGCGCGCACACACATTTAAGTACAGAACGAATGTTGCGATTTCTATGATTTGATGCGACCAAATGCGCTTTGTAGTTATTTATGCAGACCAGCGGCGAACTGGGGCCACGTCTAGATTGGCCCCATGATTTTAGACGTTTGTAGGTATCCGCGCGGGGCTAGCGGAAGAGAGGGTGGTAGCCAATTACATTAAAGTGGGGCCAGCTGTTTCGTGACCCGCTATCTGCTGCTTGATCGAGTCATCTCGTGCTCGGCACTGTCTCCCAGTATCCCCCCCCCCTCCAAGCATGTGAGTCAGACGCAGACGGCCGTCGAAGATCAACTATTGAAAGTAGAAACATATATAGAGAACCGTCGCACACGAACTTCGGTTTAGCACTTAATTTTGGTTCAAGAATATTTAATATTTATTAATTATAACAATAAAGTGTAGTATTATTCTAGGATGATATCGTAAATTAACAACTATAGTATTTCAAATCAAAATGAACTACCATTCATATCTTAGGGTAAAAATCAAGAAAATAAAATAATAAATATAACAAGGGTTATTCCTGAAAAATAAAAATAAATCCTAATAGTGTTTCAAGTAAAAAAAAAAACAAGCCATTTGCTTAGGTAAACAATGAAAGAAAATAAAAATTCTGTTTTCTTTTCTTTGGGAGAAATACTTGGGGTTATGCAATAAATATGCATTATATTTTACACGACGATCTTCACTTAAATAACTCATGTGTTGTGTTATGTTTTCGTCGATATAAAATCACAAAAACACCTGAATAATTTTGCATTAATTAGGTGGGGAAATGTAAACAAGTGGGAGTTGGCCGAAGATTGGTTCCACCACTCAATATTGTCACGGGCCGCAACTGCCCCTGTACTGTATTAGTATATATAATAAATTATTTTTAGTATGTTGAAAACTGATAAATAGGCATACTACATCAACGCCGTAATCAGAAATACTATTTTGTATATTTTAATTGAAATAACTTTTTTAAGAGTAAAGCTATGCAAACCAATAATCAATTTATGAATTTACGCTGTTGAGTAACAATGAATACGCAACAAAGAAACATTTAATTTATAATAATAATTTTGTAAAATCTTACAATTAGTTAAAGTTAAGCGGACATATTTGACGTGTGTGACTTTTTGTTACTCCACAGCAAAAGCACATCAATATCTTTATTAGCTTATAAAATACCGATATATCGAATATGTTCAATCAAAATATAATAACAGAATTGTTAATATCCCAGAAACAATTTATTGAATTCATTCAAACATACAAAACGTTAGCACACATTATCGTCAAACAATATGCATATTTCATTATGGTAGTAAAAACAACGCCATTCTGTTCAAAATAAGGAAGTTTCTGTCGAAAGAAATCGACTTTAATATATTTTTAAGTTAAGATTTTGTTAGTAGTGGACTCTCTTTGGGTATTAAACTAAGAAGCTTTTGAAATAACTTGGTTTGGTATCATGGAATAGATAAATTAAGCAGGAACCGTAGGTATAGCCAGCGCCGGTTAGTGCATACAGTGCATACGTTTTGCGAAAGCTCCTACAATGGTGAAATTTCTTCGTATAGGTTCGTAAGATTTTTGTATTTCTGGCGATAGCATACGGACTTCGATCATTGTAATAGGCTGCGTTCAGGGAGTTACGGCGTTGGAAGCTAGCGCTGTGACCAGCGCTGGAACTCTCTGGACGGTTCATAAGAATAGCTTTTGCTAGCGCATGCCCTTTGCTTTCTTCTTTGGTGCGTTTTTGATGGCGGCGTTTTCAGAATTGTGCTATATTGATAGGTTATGTTGCTTGCTCAAGCCTTTTGTATCACAAAATAAATTTTTACCTTAATTTTAGACAAAAATATCTTGTTACATATATAAGGGGATAAGAAAATGTACACAGCAATTATATTAATCACAAAACTAGGGAAAATAAAAACAACCACAGTAATTAAAACTGTAAAATAAGTTTAGTTTATTTTGTATAAAATGCCTTACCTTATACTTTAAAAAGATCACTAATATTCTGGTTCGCTCTTATATTTTTTGTAATTACTAATCCGGACGAGGTTGTGTGCACATATGATAGATAAATATAACATCATCAGCAAATATTCAAATAAACTCCAGGAAAAAAGCATTAAATTTTTATATATATTCGTAAACTATTGATTTTATAATTTCACAATGTCCATAAATTAAAATGATTTGCCTTGATCGATCTAAAAATTGTAGTTTCTGTACTTATAATATTTATATTAACCTCTCTGCGACTTATATTGTTTATATATACTTTAATAAAAAAAGCAATAAGAAGTTAGTATTACTACAATTATTTGACGATTTTATGTAGTTCACACGCTTTACAAACTCATATTTGAATGTTTGCCGGTCATGTCCACTTTCCACTGGATGATCTAGCGGTCGCCATTTTTTCCAGCGGAAAAATTTTTCGCTTGAAAAGATGGCGACCGCTAGCTACAGCGCTGGAACTAGCGGTCGCTTTCAGGACGCCGTTCGATCTAGCGGAGCTCAGCGCTGGCGGCGCCGTAACTCCCTGAACGCAGCCATAGTCTCTCGATGATGTATACACTATGTGGGTATAATCAACTCAAAAAGTAATGACCTAAGTAAAAGGGAATATTCTAATACATCTACTTTAACGAAATAAATAACAGCAATATACAAAAAAAATGTTAAGCGGATTAGTGAGGTCTAAACTAAACAGACGCAAAGTCGGATGTTTACTTGACAATGAATTTCTACAAATTTAGATATTTTTACATTACGATGTCTCCAATATATTAATAACGATATTATTACTTATCCGCGAGTGATTGATCTAGGCATATGTATATGGTTTGCGTTGATAGAAACTGATATAATTTTATATCTCACAAAATTGATTGTGTGTTTAAATATGTATTGACATCGTGTTAAACAAGTAATACATAAATCAAAAAAAAAACTTAACAAACACGTATCTGTATTAGTTGCGTCAATAACGTTTACAACGCACTATTTCCACAAAATTCTTTTTTGATTAATTTAATTGTCAAATTCATATGCTGTTTCGCCTTAATTAACATCGACCTTAGTGTTACTTAGTGCCAGAATACAGGATTAATTGCGGCCTTTTCAATCAAACAAGGTGTAAGTATGTATATGACCATAAGGTTGTTGGACTGTAAAAATGCATCTTATAACAGTTTTGAATAAATAGGTACCTATATACTGTACATACTACGCATGAAAGAATTATTTTTTCATCGGCTGGTGCAAGGATCTCCTTAATTAAAATATTGTTTCAACAAACTATACTTTAGCTTTCATAGTATAAAATTTAGAATTTTCCAATTAAAGTTTGCATAAAAATCAGTTTATCTATGCTTTAATCTATATACATATTGAAATAGAAATACAAAAGTTGGGCAGTTCTTAATGCGTACTTTTAAAGAAGTAATTAATATTATTTGACGTACTAAACAAGTTCCTTCAAGACCTACTAGCCATAAAGTGAGTTAGGCCTAGGTGGCTATGTCATATTTAATTTGTTTCTGTAACAGACAAATATCTTGATATGATCTAATTCCAACACAACATCATTCAAAATGACATAAGCGATGTCTCGTAACACTTACAGGAAACATATTAAAATCTGTGCTGTAAAAACAGGAACAGCATTAATTACTGAAGCATATTTTTATAGTTGACACATATATCTATGCTATATAATATATGGCTGACAATTTGATGGACCGAAATTAGATACTTTTTTTACAGTTTGTGATATCCTTCGGTAATTAAAAAAATTAAGAAAAAATGTTTCAGCTCTTCTAGTATGTACGTACTATGTGTTATGTGTATATTTACGTTTAGAGTAAGCACTTATATTGCAAAAATAATTCCTAAAATGCAAGAACCTGATTCGGGATACATGCGCACAACATTTAATTTGAATCTTGGAACCATAAATAAAAGTAACAAGGGCAGCGCTTATGTCGCCATGTACGATGGCCAGGTTAATTTATTGAGAAGTGTTCTACTGCAAGATGATTATTATAGATACACTGTTTCTTACTAGTAAGGACTCCTCTAAGCTAACCCACTAATCACTAAGATTGCGTAAAGTTCTGTTTAATCAATTTTCTGTTGAGAATCATTTTTTTTTTTCGTCTCTATTTAGCAGTAAACATCAGAACAACTTCTGCAAAATGATACTACTTTCGGCTTACTTTCGAAATAAGTTTTCGTATACTGGAACGAGCGTGTTGACATAAGTTTGTTTAATCCTAACAAATTTATGTAAATTAAAATGCCCAAAATTAGTGGTGTCTTCATTACAAGAAATTGCCTATGATTTTTTTGCACTGATATGAAACTATGTCTTTTATTGTGTTAATTATGAACAAGACAATATATCTTGTTTTAGTGATTAACGCAGAATGAATGTCATTTTGTTTACGATATTAATTTAAATTTTCAAAAAGGTGTTCAAAATATGTGCAATAATAGTTGCTTTTACGACATCTTTAGTCGTTGAGAATGCTACTACTACTATTAGTACTATAAAAAGATGATTTACTATTTCCTTATTCGACATTCGAACGTGGAAATTCCTGTGTGCTAATAATATTTCAGGATATTCTAACAACGCGAAAAATAAAAAATACATTTTCTTTATTATTAAATTGGGACTCTTCCTTGATTGAATGTTGCAAGTCATATTTTTTCAACACCGAGAAGTGCCTTACATTATTTTTTGAATACTATAATTGCAGCAACGCAAAATAGCAAATTATTCAGGCAACTTCTGTGAAAAAAAGCGATAGCAATTGTAAGACGACTATGCGAACCGAATAATAATTGAGGATTTGAAGAAAATATTATTGGGTATACAGCCAATGGAAGAATTAGTGAAATTCCTTGTTCTCCGTCTAAGCTTTCGCAATCAAGTTATTGCTTCTTCAGAGACAAGTAATTGTAAAAATCTTAAACAAGCTAAAATACACATTAAAATTGAGAAACAAACTCAACAGAACTATACATTACAATGTTAAGTGAAAATCCTACAGAAAACCACATCCTCCATGGTGAGGTTAGCACTGAAAGTAATAAAAATAATTGAATAGAAAAACGGCAATCTTGAGCAGATATTTATTTTTATAAATCCATAACTCAAGCCAGTCACGTTTCAATAGTGATTTACCTGTCGAATTAGTTAATAAGAAAGTCAAAATCATTAAAATTAAAATTATAAAAGTGAAATTTGTTTAACAATACTAATCTTTATTACAATTAAAATAAATGTAACAGACCTAATACTAACTATTAAATTAACCTTAAGATGCGACAGAAACAATTTCCTCTTTTCCATCTTTTTCCCTTTAAAGGATAAAAATGTGCGAACATACGGTGAATACAGTGGTGTACAAAATATTAATAACAATAAAATATTATTAAGGATGAAATAAGTAAGAATATAATTTTATACATAAAACAGTAATTTTACCCTCATTATCCAGGATACAAAGATTTGAAAAATTAAAAGAATGACCAGTAGTCAACGAATGGTGGGAAAGTCCAGTGCGACTATTGCCTATGGGGACATCGTAATTATGTTGTAACCTTTTTTTAATTGTTGTGAACATTGACCAATGTGAGAAATGTTACAATCTTTGCAATTCAACTGATACACATTTCTGCGTTCCAGAATGTCCAGTTCATCTTTGAGGCTATTAAAAAGTCTAAGCCTCTCAAGCTTGCTGTTTTTCTATTCAATAATTACGATCGTTTTAATCACGAATAAAAATAATTGTTTTATTCTGAAAACTATGCATAAATTATAATGTATATTACGGAGTAATTTACAAATTTTATCTGCTGAAGAAGTACTCTCAGATATCCTAACGGAAACTGGAATTGCTGAAAAGGACTTGAAATTTTATATTATATCAAATTTTTGTAATATAAATCAGCTACAAAGGTTAAATATAATTTATTTATTAATATTTATACGTAGCTTTATATAAAATTAGATTTCGCAATAGACAAAGACACACCTGTTAAAATAAATAGAGAATATCTGAGGAGCAAGGATATCTAACAAATACAATAGAATCATGCAGTGCATATGTATGGAATAGTATGGATGTAGGTGCATTCGTTTAATTTAAAACGATTTTACAACGTTTTCATATATGGACATTTCACTTGTTATAAATAAAATAGGATATCACTAAAAATAAACTATTAATTTATTCTCTCCTGTTTTGCAGACTTGGCTTTAAACGTAGGTTTGTAATTGCAGAGGTTTTCTAATTATAAGAATACGGTAAAAACCGAAACTAAGAAAAAATCTCGAGGGTCGATTGTGTTAAGAATCTAATAGTATAAATGCAAGAAATATAAATATTGCAATTACCATAATCACAAGCTGGAAATTTAATTGTTGCCTACAACGCTACACGGTAACAGGATAATGAATACAGTATAGAAAAGGACGTGTGAATTAATCGCCTGTCCAATATATCATAATTACTTATGTGTAGCGACTAAAACGGAATGTGTAACATGTGAAACAGCCTTCGGATGTTTGAGGCATGTATCAGAAGCTGTGCTCTGCTTACGGCCACTGCCTATAGGTTATTGAGTTGATGACTTTGTCGGCAATACTTGTCATATTTTAGTGTATTAAATGGATTTAATACAAATATTTCATAAACGTTTTATCATGCCTGAAGCTATTAGCTTTTCCTTATATGATGCTAGTATTAAACCTTCATTTAGTATTTGAATATAAAATCGTGAAATGTGTTCGCTGTTATTGTTACTCCATATTAAAGCATTTTATATCCAAGACTAAAGACTAAGACTTTATTATAAGTACATCAATAATCAACAACAATTTCTTTATTCTTATTCAATTATTATTAAGCGAAGAAAATTGTAAAGATTTGTTTTCGTTGTTGCTATTTTAAGTAATGCCATAATAATAGCAGAAAGTAAACTATTACGCATATACTTCTTGTGCTATTTTACGAATATCTGCTCCTTCACAAATTGTTATTTCGTTTTTCCTGATATTTTCATAGTGCCTTATATATATATTGATATTATATTATTTGCGTTTAATACGTATATTTTTGATCTTATTCAGGCCAGTATATCAAGGTACGCAAGAACCTGATTATTATACTTGAATTTCTTTTCTTCTTCTTTTTCTAATTGTTCTTTCAAGTTGTCGTTAAACAATGCAGTAACCCATGGCCTGTCTCATACTTACCTTGAATCTATCAGAAACATAATCGCCCTCTGCAATGACATTTTAATTAATATTACCACCGATAAAATTCTTGATATTTTTTCTTGATTCAGGGTCTGCCGCTATAAACCTGTTTCCAAACTACAAACCAACAGACACGAATTGAATTTGTAAAATTTAGTAGTATAATTAAAGTACCTACCAGTGGAACAAAAAAAGTTCATTAGAAGGAAATGTAAACAATATAAAATAAAGGAGTACCAAGATATAGTTAGTTATAAATGCCTTACCATACAAAGGGTTGAAATAAGAAAATTACAACTGTCGACTCAGTATCATTAAATTATATTAAACTAATAGGCAAGTTATTTATTTACTTATATGTTATATATTCATCAGGACATAAGTAATCATTATTGTATTTGTATTGGTTTTCATTTTAGAGTAATAAAGTAGTTCGCAAATAATGCTGTCTTCAGATGTGTGATTCCGTTCAAGACGCACTATATAATAAAATAGAGCATTTAGTAATACTATTGTTTTGGCAAAAACGGTCGAAAACAGTAGACACATCAAATATAAGATTGCATGGTTTTATCGTGTAGAGCAGTTTTTGGTATGGCATTTAGTTTCAACTTATTTCTATTAATTGAACAGTGCAAGAAATGTATCGTATCCACATTCTGCAATACAAATAATTTTCATATACACCTTTACACATTACACATAACACATACACATTTACTTAAGCAACAAATAAAATTAAAAATAAGTTAATTCGCTGGTACAGTTATAAATTATAAAATACGTATTACAGTTCTGTCAGTGTTTTTTTTAAGGTAACCATTGCTTTTTTATAAAGTATTCAAATACTTCTTACTAAACGCGGAACAAGCGCTCGAGTAACGCTTAGCTACTTCTTGACATTAACGATGATCCCTTTCTTTCATTATAAAACAAACTACTCTAATCAACGTCAAACACACTCTGATGAAAGTATTTTTTACACCATATAAATATATTTCTTTGAGCTTATTCCTGTATTATACAGTATGTACTTCATAATGAAAGAAAGGCACGTTGTGTATAAACAATACAACCATTAGGTTTATTCATTTCATAAAATATGTAAAGTTGTATTTTCGTTATAGCGGCCAACATCTGAGGGGATCGCTATTAATGCTGATGCCGTATGAATAGGCGACTGCTGGACTGTGCGCACCGAACCTATGCCTATTTCTACAGCAGTAGTAGGGGCGGGCATTGGACCACTTAAATTGCCAAGATCAAACATAGTCAAGAAATGTTTCACTGGCGAAATATGGTAGCACCACAAGTATTCTCTTATGGAAATATATTACCACTACAAATGCACAACAATAGAAAATGCCAGTGGTGCCATCTATACTTCGCCAGTGTTAATGTAATTTTTGATCAAACTATGACCCTAACGTCATCTTCAAATCTGATAGTTGGCGCTGGACGTGATTGAGGTTTCCGGTTTTCCGTTTCTGGTAGGCATGATGTTACATTTTTGCTTTTTTACGGTGAGCATATAATCTGATTATATCTATTCCAATGTTATACGCATCAAGCCCAAGTGTTTTTTGACTTTGTTTTATTAAATTAATAGTTTACTATAGAATTATATATATAAACGCTTTCCCTCCCTTCTTTGTCATACAAAGTTAAAATATTTTATAACAATACACATTATTGTTGGGGCCGGCAAGCAAGTTCGGTATAATGCAAAGATTGCAAGCTTCTTATAGTATGAAATCATTAACGAATTAATTTTATTACAGTTAGCAGAAATACATTAATTCGTTAATTTCCGTATAAGCTTTTATATTTTTGTCTTTCAATTTATTTTACTTAATTAGAATTTTATGTTGAATAATGATTGGAATATATCACGCAACTAAAGCATATTGGATTAGTGTGGAGGGAAATTAATTAATAATTGCAGAGTTAGTGACAAACATTTTGATGTGAAAGAAAGTACCTTGCAATACATAACAAATTTCTTTTGGCGAAAATCATTAAACCGTTACATACAGTAAAATATATTTTAGATGCACAACAGTTATATATTTAGAAATATTTATAGAATTTTGTACAACAAAAATAATTTTCAAGTTGTGAACATATTTTATTAAAGACCAAAGGTTTTTTTTTTGCATTTGTACCCACATATTAAGCTTGTTTTAATTTTAGGTGATACTTAAAGCATAACATTCGCTGTGTGTATTAAACATGAATTATCACCTTCAAAGTGTCACTTAATATTAAACCAAGCTTACTGAGTTGATACAAATGGGTATAGGTAATGGGCGCCACATTCCACAAAGTGCGCCAGATTTCTTAAAGTTAAAAAAATATACACAATTAATAAACACAATTACTTCTTTTGTTACTTATTAGTAACCAAATCTGTAATTTGATATAGATAATTATAGTAATCAGCAAAATCCAAACAGGCAATGTTATATATGTACATTGTACAACATCATTTTTCTGTTTTATTTTAAAATGCCTAATTTTACTTTATTTTGGGCTATTAAATCGAAACCGTAAAAACGGTAACATAATAATTAATGTTGAATTAATACAATTATTTTTTCTCAATGTACAACTTTAGTAATTATCTTTGATTCATATAAATTTTAAAGTAGTAATAATGGAAATATTTTTTGTACCTAAAAAAATATCTGATTCTATCGAAAACTACCATTTCTTGGTGAAGAAAGGTACCCATATTGGTTTGAATACCTAAATGATTTTTCCATCAGTGTATGCACAGATCAGCAGTATTATTTTAAAAGGAGTTAAGTGCAATAAGTAATTTTAACTGACATTTATTGTTTACAGCAACCTATTATTGTCATTTAAATTTATTCAGAATACGAATTGTACTTGTGTAATTGGAAGCGGAAATTTTGCATTTTTTAACAGGATGTGACATATCTGTAGAAACTTTAATCTGGAATTAGGATGTAACGTTAGACTAGACTTTATTTAACTATATATTACCTACATTACCAGCATATTGTATACAGTTAACTTTTATTGTAATTTCAATATTTAATAAGTAATAACTTACAACCATATGAAATTATATATTTGAAAGAGCTTATAAAATTTATTATCTGTAATAAAATAAACACGCTAACAGCATTTACGAGATTTATTATTAATCGACTGCATTGCATTATGGCACCGTGCGATTAACTCTTTCAGTACAAAACGTTCTGAAATATAACATATTAATAGTAAAATATAATTTATATGACGCCAAGGGGCAAAACAGTATGTAAACTTGCCATAAGTCACGACAACTGCCAAGAGGACAATGTCGATGCGATCTCTGATTCAGATAAGAGTAACTTGATATCTAAACATATGGGGCAATATATTTATATGTATAAACATTGCAGATGTTACTTAAATACTTAAATATTTTTATTGTTCGATGCAATTCATTACGGTACTTTTTAGTAGAGGCTAAAGTAGGATACCGTGAGATTCATGGTGTGATTATTGCGACGAGCCCACTATGGATTCCATAAAAAATCGCCTACTGCTATTTTATTACTGCACTTACATTCTACTACATGCATACGGTTGAATATCGTAACATCGGGGAAGCTGGGCCTTTTGTTCGTGTTTTTGCTTATGTTCTATCGCTATTCAAACGTTCTACGAGTTCTCCATTTACTTAGTGAATTATACGAATGTGTGTGCATTCTTGAAAGAGTCACCTAATTAAATTTTTCGTTCATAAATAATCAATTAAAAATGCCCTTTCACTTTGCTCCGATGCTCCTGGATGCCATAAGTATAGACCATAATATGCATGCAAATAAAGACTTTAACGTAATGTTCTGTAGTTGTCAACGTAACATAAAAAGTTTATAATCTTAAGCTATGTTTTATTAAGAAGTAATAAAACCTAAATCAAAATTTCATTATTAATTCCGCTAATTAAGCAAAATATTAATTTTATATTTAATCAGTGTGTTCATGATGAATGGAACAAATTCATTTAAAATTCAGGTAACTATTTTGCAGAAAAACACATCGATTAGTATATTTAATAACGAATTTTTTGACCTAGGAAAATTGTGTACAGGGTATCTAAAGAAGAACGTATACAGCCATCTTTTTCTCTTTTTTAATGGAAGACCATTATATTATGCCATTTTTGAATTATACGGTTAATTCTGAACACTTTTTGTATATCATACCATATCTCTAAAATGAACGGTTTTCGGAATAATGACCTTTGAAATGTGATAAATTTAAAAAAAATGAACTATATTAATAAAACATACAAAAGGAATAATAATATTTGCTTTATAAATGTTCATTCAATATGTTGTCCGTATATTTCAATACATTTTTGTAGTCGACGAATTGTTTCCTGTTGAACGATTGAACCTCTGGTGGAATAAGTCTTATTTCCTGGCGTATTCTTTCTTTCAAGTCATCAAGATTATTTGGTTTATCCACATAAACTTCAGATTTTAAACAACCTCATAAGAAAGAATCTAGTGGGATTAAATGCGATAACCTTGGTGGCCACTCAATAGGACCTCTGCGTCTAATCCATTTATTAGGGAAAATTAAGTCAAGAAATTGTCGTATTGCAATTGCAAAATGAGCAGGTGCCATATGTCATTGTGAGGAATATCTGGATCTTGTGGATGAGTAAGCACAACAGCTAAAGCGGGGATGAGTTGAAACTGAAGAAAGTCTAAGTAGCGTTCCCCATTTAAAGTTTCTTCAAAAAGATAAGGTCAAAAAATTTGATTTTCGACAATATCTGCTCAAACATTTATTTTTTGACGATTATGTGATATTGTGTCCAATTAGGATTTTCAGTTGCCTAGTACCTGCAATTTCGTCTGTTCACGTGCCCATTTAAAGTAAAAGTAGCCTTATCAGAAAAAATAATCTTTTTGATGAAATCTAAGTTTTGATTATTAATCACACTTATCGGCTTACAAGACTGCGTTCTTCGATCAAAATTG
This sequence comes from Protaetia brevitarsis, assembly GCA_004143645.1. NCBI lineage: Eukaryota > Metazoa > Arthropoda > Insecta > Coleoptera > Scarabaeidae > Protaetia > Protaetia brevitarsis. The sequence continues at coordinate 1,590,696 of RXPK01000317.1, read as the reverse complement.
TCTTCTACTAATTCATGTATTAATTGAACTCTATAAGGATGATATTTATTTTTTCGCAGTATTTTTGACGCAGATTCCGTTGACATATTACAATTCCCGGAGATTGTTCTAATGTTACATGGGGATTATTTACAGTTTCTAGTAAAACGTCTAGTTGAGAATCCTCTGGTATTTTTATTGGTCTTAAAGTACGCACTCTATCTTAAAAACCAATCATAATAAGAATTTCAATACGGTCTTTCTCAGATAACAGCATTTTTAAAATGACACGTAAAACTGACAAACTAAAAGCCGGTGCTAGTTTGATTTTTATTGCCACAAAATACTACATCAAAAGGTCTAGTGGTCAAGGAATGAAAATCGATTGATTCGAAGCAGAATTTTTTGTTGAATTTGCCATACCAGGTTGTTGATTTTAAAAAAAATGTTCAAGGTGTATTTGTTCAATTTAAACAGTTTATTTCATTACTTGTGTGTATTTTAATTTATCACATTTCAAACGTTATTATTGTGTGGTATGATATACAAAAAGTGTTCAGAATTAACAATTAAAAATGGCATAATATAGAGGTATTCCATTAAAAAAAAACAATGATGGCTACATATGCTCTTCTTTAGCCACTCTGCATTCACTTTCCTTGTGTCAAAAAATTCGCAACTAAAAATACTAATTGATGTGTCCGATTTTAAACGAATTTGTTCCTTTCATCATGAACGCACAAAGTTGTCGATTTAGCAAAACGTTTCGTATAGTTTTGGTGTTAAACTTTATTGCCTCTATGTGTTTATTATGCATTATAAGTATATAAACAGTCCTACTTTTATAAAAATGATATGACAGTTTCATTAATATTGAGCTTAATTCCAGAGAAAAGATAAATTGCTATGTGTTGTTAAGTTGTTTTAAAGCAATAAGATAATGATCTAGTACCTGGCTTAATGCATTTTAACCTGATAAGTGATAATTGCTATATAAATCTTCATAACCGTAAGTTCACATTTACACCCAATCAAATGATCCGATCGACATGTGCATATTGGTATAAAAACTTGATATTAACGGCTATCACCAGATGCATGGCACACATTAGCAGTCAGTCGATTCTGACAGGTAATTATGTGTGTACTAGCGTTCGAGTAGTTATGATAGGAGTTTGCAATTAGCAGTATGCAGGTAACTTGGATGCTGTTACAAATTTTTCAATAACTGAACCTGCATTTTGCCGCTTTAAAACATGTAAATTCTAGAAAGCATTCAATAATATTATGGTTAATACTATAAGAAATCAAATATAGCCTAAAATGTTCAAATTCTATACAATGCAAGAAACAAATGATATGAAAAACCGCATTTACCGCTATTAATGATCTATTTAATTAATTCCTTGAACCTCACCGATTTTAAATTCTAAAATTTAGTTATTCAGAGATTATTACAAGTTTATACAGCATTATTAAAGAATTGAAGGTATTTTCCTGTTACATACTTTAGTATACAATACAGCAAGCACAAGTATATCTTTTATTACAAACTAAATTTGTATTATCCTTGATGTTTACCATAATAAAAATTCCTTTTTTCAAATTTGATTCCGAATTCACTAATTGCTTTATCCATTATACAATTACACTATTGCTTTATCCATTAATTGTATTCAACCGTAGGCAGGTAATTTCTCAAATATTTCAGCATTCATATACATACTCATAGAGAGATTTCTTTCATTCACAGCAACACTTATTAACTTAAAGAATCACGCCTTTCAATTGAGTGAAAAAGTTAAAGAAGTATTTTCCTGGTTATTAAATATTAAATAAAAGGGTTTGTTTGAATCTAAAAATAATCAATTTTGTTATGAAAGAATACTTTTCAATCAAAAATTAATTTTTTGTTTTTTAATAATCATATTAAGCCGTGAATACAACTGAGTGACGTTGTTATTCATTCGTATCTCTATGCTATTTTCTAGGATTTACTTTCATATAAGTACGCGGGAAGTGTACATGATCGTTTAGACTTTTCGTACATATGTTGTGATTTTATTTAATGTCTCCCCTTATGACGAAAAGAATATCAAAACTACGGTCCCTGGATGTCATCGATAGTTCGGCTTCTGTCGTTTTGTGAAGGTATAAACCTTCCTTAAAGAGCATATAGCATTTTTTACTAATTCTTTATCACAGGGGGAGACATCAATTAAGACCACTACTGTACATACTTAGTAATGAGAACGAATGGCAGCGTTACGCAGATGTATTCCCGATATAATTAAAGATCTTCTCGCCATATTTGATATCTTGGCATATTGATTTTGCATAAAAATCATATATAAAATTATAATAATAAAATTAAAGAATTTTGTTTGATGAAAGAACCGTAATTTTCTAGTGACATTAGATACATTTAGTATGCAAGCGCAAGTCAATACGAGTGTTGTGTTTGCTTTGGCGGCCAATACTGTATATCTATAGACTTTTTATGTATCTCTAGATACATTTTCCACTACAATGCTCTTTTTGGCGCCTTGTTAGGTTGGCTAGCATCTGGGGCAGTTAGGTATTTCATCCTATTAGGATTACCGTGCTAGAATTCTTAGCTAGAATATATGAAAAACTAATAATTTTTAGTATGAATATCTTGTGCTGCTATATATATGTTTGCTCGTTAATTATTACAACTGTGAACAATTTTCTCTAGAACTTTTTTTAGATAATCTTTTGAAAATAAAATAGTGGAACATTGGAACATAATTTGGCTTATTATTTTAATTTATTATTTTTTTTGGTCCAGAAACAAACTATTTCAATACAAATCTAACAAAAAGAATCATTTAATCAAAAAATTTAGTTTGTTTATTAATATTACGAGTTTTGTTTAAAACCCGAAAGTTTTTTTTTTTTGATTTAATGTCATATTCAGTGTTCTGAAAAAAAAACTAAATAAAATAATGAAATCAAAGAAAAATAAAATACTTGCATATTTTGTTTGATCATAAAAAGCCGTACGGCCTAAGCGTTTATTTAAGTTTGCTTTAAAATAAATCAAACTTACGGAGCTCTTATTTTTATAGGAAAGAAAAAATCGGTTGAAGACTGTCATTTCAAAAATGGGTTTACCACCATCGGATTTTCTCCTCCCCCTCTTGCGTCAAAGAATTCAACCAAAAACAAGCGAATAAATAAATTTCTATTTTATCGTTTGTCAGTAATTGGGTTTTATGCAGCTTATGATTGTAACATGAACTATCCTGTTCAAGGATTGTTCACTGAGCTAAAATTTGTAGTGCAGTTAGTTCAGTTCAAAGTTTTTCCGATGAAATAAATAGATGATTCAGTGCAATGCAAATGAACCTACCTATTTTATTTCTAAATACGTAGGTACATAAGTAGGGCATTTTTTGCGATTTTGGGCTATGAAAACAAATATGAATATTCACTGTTCCTTGCATAGGTATGACTAAAATATTGATTTAAAACATATGTAATATATGTTAATAAATATCGAAATGAAATATTCTCCACGTAGTATTCCTTTCTTGTAATTTAACCTTTAGTACACCAGTAAAATTACTTTATCACTTCAATAACATAATAAGTAAGATTTTTATATTGTCTTTTGCACCTTTTACAGCAATTTCTTAACTGACGCAGTAACGTTAAGTTAAGATCGGATACGCCCCCATAAAAAATGAGTCCGTGAAATTTTGCATGGGCTTTGGTTGTCAAATCTTTAATTAGAGAAAATAAATTATAAAATTTTATATTCATTCCCTTTCCCGCCGTTTGCAACAATTTCTTGACAAGCGCCGTGATGTTACTTTAAAATTGAATAAATATACCATTTCTCCCAGAAAAATAAATCCTTGAAATGTAAAATGCCCGCGGTTGCCAAATCTTTAACTATCTGTATACAGTTATTGCTGAATATAGATAACTACTATATCGATCGCATACATTTCTCTTAAATCACCAATTATACCGCTCATATAACAAAGGCATACACAAAGTGCGTATATCGGGACTAGTAGAAGTCAGTTTTATAAGTCTGTATATTGAAACGAAGCGGAGAGCGGTTTGTCTGACGACTGTCGAGTTCATTAGCTGATATCTTTCACTTTTAAACAGAGATTTATTTCATAACTGAAAGCATAATTAACTAATTTCATTTTTCGACAGACTGAGGAAATGAAAAATCCATTCTCCCCACCAATTTTGCTTGCCTTTAACCACCATATTTAGAAAATGTCTCAAGTAACACACGCCTTATTTATTTATTTTTTGCCCAATAATTCGTTTCATATTTCATAATATCTTGGTAATTACTCTATACTTTTTAATAACTGATTAGTTGCACTATTTTTGTATCTTTATGTGTATTTATGTACATACCATCAACTAAAGTGAGAGTTTCTTTATTTTCAGGAAATATAAGAGTCCAACGTGAAATATGTAATCTAGGCGAGTTCACGTGTACTGCCTTTGATGATACGTCTATAGCAAACGGCGGAATTATTGATGAATCCTATCTTACATACTTCATCTTCCTGTAAAATTTCATTAGTACAATAGCATGGATTCAACAGCGCACAATTAATGTTATATGTACTTGACAATAACGCTGAATGCTGACAGGTGAAAGTTATTTAATAACCGAATAGGTACTTATTGCAAGTATATGAGGGAGCTTATTGAAAGCTAATCAATTTGAAACGGTTTAATTAAACTTCGCTAACCAATACAAAGATACAATAGAAAACATTGTTTCAGAAAACTAAATGTAAATAAATTCGTATTTAAGTGTAAATATTAGTGATGGGCATTCTTGATAATTATGGACACCTATCCGACAGTCGCTTATCCATAGTTTTGGGCCATTATTTAGATATATATATTAGAACCTTTTCATATAATTATTGATAATTATGGTTATTATGGTTAAAGCAACTATCAAATAAGTGCAATTGCATGAGAAAAAATAGTGTTTCGAATAATATAACTGTCTAAGGTTTTTGTTTTATTTGTTACTTTAGAGAACATTTACAATTGTTCTAGTTCATTATCGATAGTTAATCCGGCCATCAATAGTTTAAAATGCGGATAGTGCTCAATATTAATATATATTTACAAAGTGACTGGATGTTTACAAGGTAATTAGAAATTTACAATAGGTACGCCTTGTAACAGCCTTATATATACGTATAAAACGTAAATAGTAGTAAATAACCTATTACTTTGCGTTCGTACAGCTCGACAAATCGCTCGTGACAGTTGCGCAGTGGCAAAAAGGGCGTAGGTGACGCATATATACTGTAAACCGGCCATCGCATCCGCACCCCACTCCAGTACAATGTGCGCACAATGACTCACTACTGTCACGAGATATTTGTTGAACTGTAGATTATTACAATACACATTGTTGCAAAAACTCTTATATTATATTTCAACGTAGTAAAATACATTTATGTTAAGTGTTTAATATTACAAATATATTTTTGCATACTTGTTTAAATCTTTCGTTTTCTTTTATTCTTAACCGAACTGAATACTTATTTTTTTTTTTTGGTTTTTAATTATCTGTACATGCCGGTTTCGATCCTCATTACCAAAAATACACAGTTTACGTTTCGGAATTTATTTTTATTTCATTTTTATGTTTGGCATATTCTTTTATTCGCAATTTATGATGACGTGACGAATAAATTAAATTATTATTAAAATATTACTTTTTTTCGATATTTAAGGATGTTGGTGACAGTTTTAAGCAGAAATTAAAAAGGCTATTTAATTTTTTTTGTATGGTAATAAAAATGTAATTGCAACTAGAACATATTTGAACAGGTAAAACGAATTTAGTATAAAACTAGAAGAGAAACGGGATTTGAAAAGTCAAAATTTCGTTTTAAATTCATTTTTTGTCAAAAACGCCTTTTTTCAAAGTGTCTTATTGAGCTAAGTAATCATTACTTTCATTACATTCACAAGAGCTACTGTGAAAAGTTTTTCCGGGCTGTTGAGCCGTGGTCGTGTGAAATTACTTCCGAAAGGTGCGGAAGTAATTTCACATGCCCACGGCTCAACAGCTCGGAAAAACTTTTCACTTTAGATTCCGACCGTGAAAGCCTACGCATCACAAGAGCTACTATTCGCTAATACATACTTCATATCTCAACTTTTTACTGGTCTTATTTACGGCGTTAGAAGCGACATAAAATGATGAAATTTTGTTCTAAATTCTATTTTAGCTGTACAAATATGTTTTAAACGCAATTGTATTTTCATTACCATACAAAATAATTTGTTTAATAGCGTTTTTAATTTTTGTTTAAAACTGTCTCCAGTACCTTTTTACCTTTAGTTTTGTGATGGAATGGTAATGAAATCAATTGGACCATCCTTGTATCAAACTTCATGGTGGAGCGCCTTGTCGATAACACTGCCCTTCGCTATTTGCTTTAATACCTCCAAAATTTTAAGGCATATCAAAAAAAAGTTAGGATAAATATTTAACTGTTTTAGTAGTACTGAAGCTTTGCGACAATAATTTCCCTCTCATAATTATTGTTTATCGATAACAACCCCAAGCCCAAACTTTTTTTAAATTCGAAAATTTTTATTTGCTAAAAAATATAAGAGTTTATGTACAATCCATCCATATATATATAAAACACATAAGTACATAGTTAGTTATCATTATAAACAGAATACATTATTTTATACTATATATTTACATGCAAATTTATTTATTACACATACCAATATATAACGTTCCTGCATATTTTCGTGCAAATGTCAAATAGCACACAAGCAGACAAGAAGAAACGCTAAAATAAAGAAATTTTAAAACAATTGAGAATGGTAAACAAATAAGATCTATAAATGGAAGAATAATTTAATGAGAATTTAAGATGGATATCTCATTATTAACGTGAAGATATTTGCTAAATTGTCGAAAGGATAACAATAATTGTAGGACGACTTTAAGCCGCTGTACATACGTTAATTACCTAAGGCTAATTAATAATTAGGTCATAATAACCGAGTGTTACACCCGTTTTTAATGTGACCTAATTATTAATTAGCGTCAGTAATTAATTATTGTTATCCTTTATAGAGACATATTATAGTTTCAGGTCGACAATTTAGCAAATATCTTCACGTTAATAATGAAATTTCCATCTTAAATTCTCATTCAATTATTCTTCCACTTATTAAGTATATATACATTAGGTTGACCAGTAACACTGAAGATCCTTGGTAAGGTGAAACATATGTATATTAATATCAACCGAGTGTTACACACGTTTTTAATGTGACCTAAATAAGATCCATGTTTCACTAATTAAAAAATATAATGAAGAATTTGTGAGACACAGACCTTATTTAATTGCTATTCACCTATGATATACTCACACAGAGTCACCTTCGATTATATATTTGAAATAATTGTGATAAAGATGTTAGTAGATGATACAATGTGGAAAATAAATCATATATTGACTGTATTGACATAAATGGCTCCATAGTAACCGCAATTACGGTAATCTGTGCAACAAGATTTGTTAAATTTTTGTTAGTTTTAACAAGAATCTTATTACTATGTGTAGTGGTTAGGAATATAGTGCACTGCCTTCTATCTCGTTCAAATGAACGGCTTGTTCTTTCTTTGGGTGTACATAGATATCTTTTGGTCGAAGAATGGCCCTATTGAATTCATACCATTTTACTGCAAAGGTAAACGTAATTCAGTACTATTTAAATCAAAAAAAAAATATATGGTTGATACTTTACTCGCTAAATTACGAGCAGTGAATAAAAGAAAAGGAATAAGATTCAATTCCGAAACGAATAATAGGTACACATTTTATTGTCAATAAAGATTGAAGCCGGCGTGCCTAAGTAATTAAAAACAAAAAAAAGTGCTTCAATAAAAATAAATATCCCATAATTTTATTCAGAGAGATTATATAGAAATTTCCGAAAATAATTTAAAAGTGCCTTAAATATTAAGCTTAGGTATAGGACAGAATTTATGGCTATATGCAGTAGTCTATCTGCCTAATTATAATTGAAGATGGAGCTTACTATTTAGAATTTATGGTTAAAGAAACAACTACAAACGTTTTACATAAAAAGAAAGCAAAATCCATATAACAAGGATGATCATTCATTATTAAATAAATGCTGTATTATTTATAATCCTGTAGCATTTATTGTAGGAGCAATCTAGTTTTAATCTTTTGGAAAGCTATTTATCATTACCTACCTTATCGTTAACATTTATTTCCATCGACATCTGCCTTGAATTACTCACAAAAAAATGGAAGCAAAATAACCGAACTTCGGACTAACACGGCTTGCGCAAGAATTTGCGATGTCGAAAAAGAAATCAGAGAAATTGCAGGTCCGCCAAAGATTAATTCTGTTGCGTAACTGGTTTCTAGTGTTATGTCCGATTCAATTTGGGTTTTGATGATAACTTTACAATTGGAGCTTGAATGCAACACAAGCGAGGAGTGTCACCTATTAGTATGGTTGAATATTTTTTAGATGACATATTAAATTGGTAATTTTTTTTCTTTTGTACACACGGTTACGACAAAAAATTACGGGTACAAGCAGTGGTAGTAGTAGTCACTTGAAACTTGAAACAATTGATTATAATATGCTTCGGGAATAACTACGTAGTTAACGTTATTTGTTTCATTAAATAAGAAGGTATGCACTTATTCTGAGGTAGGAGATAACTAACTTTTTCCCACAGTAAGATTTTAATGTTAGATGTAGAAGCAGAAAAGAGTAATAGTGAAGTAATATATACTAACTAATACGTATTTGTTGGTGTAAATGTAAATATATTAATTTAAAAATAGAACTTCATGTCTGAGTGTCTAAGTAAGCTGTACACCACTATTTGCAATATATGAAAAGACATTCTGAACTTATTTTTATTGTAAATAGCAAACAGGCTGTAATATATTCGGGCATAACGTCAAATGTCGTACGTTTGTTTATTCTAAATAATTATTTTTTCGAAACTGAAAACGTATACATGCTGGTTTCATTGAATAGTAGAGTCCGTTGCAATAGAGAATGGTACATGTCGTCACCAAAGCCTGCGCGAAGCCTAACACGTCAATTACGCCCCGCTGCCGGCTACCACTGTCTGGTACCTAGCAACCAGGCATAGGCTACCAATATTCGTTCATTGCGCATGTGAATAAAAATGCAATAGAGAATGGTACATGACCCATTCTCTATTGCAACGGACTCTATATTTCTGCATAAACTCTTCTGAAGATATACTGTGGCTAAACGCTCTGCATAGCGCGAGGCGAGTGCGGCCCGGGTAAGCAGACATGTCTGACCACTCTAGTAATAATGCACACACTATATGTATATACCTATAGTTATACACAAGCATTTAAATTGTATATTAAAAAATAAATTTCATGAGTTTGTTAATGAATGAGTGCTTTAACCTTGTGAAAAGAGTTTATAATGCTATTTTTTTTTGTAATTAGCGTGTTTAATATGTTTTTTAATAAAAGCAAGGAAACTGTATACTATAGAGGCTCATGCAGTTGTTGGTAATGTCTATAAATTTATGTATATGTAAATATTATGTATCTCAAATTATATGCATCAATAGTTATCTTACTAGCATAACCTTAACTCAATATATCAAATACAAAATGTAACATTTTTAGTATCTTTGATAATTTGCCCAAGGATAATATAATTTTGCATATCTATTGAACGCATGTGCAAAGATGTTTTTCTATTTTGCATATACGATGGGCATTTTGTGGAAATAATTCGTCATAAAACAGTGCCTCGAAGTTTGAATTTGTGTAAATCGAATATGGTGATCTTTTCAGGGAGGCTGTACCAACCTCACACCGCAGTATTGGGCATTATTCGAATAAAATTGTTCAAGATGATCATTTAAATAACGAAAATATCTAGATGATTTATATATTGGAAAATTATTCATAGATAATTTCAACTAGATGATTTCAACTATAGATATTTTTAACTGTAACTGTGTTACTTATAGTTGAAGCTAATTTTATTCCAAATAGTGCATATATCACGCTTATCAAGGAGTACGAGACTCGACGCACGAGCATTTAGGTCAGATGTTTGTTTTTTAAGTGGTCATTGGTGTGTCGATAGGAGCTCTTTTTTTGTATTAGAAATTTATAGATTATACTTGTGATGTGTATTATATATTGGTATTTTATTTTGTTTATACCTACATAGCTATAAAAATATATCGAATAGATTTTACTTAATATATAAACAGGGCAAAGTAGGAGTACCACAGGGATCGGTTCTGGGATCGACCCTGTAGAATACTTTATATGATGATATATTAAGTTTGGAGCTTACGAGGAATGCTGTAAGCATTGCTTTCGCGGACGATTTAGCCCTGGTTGTGGGTGCCGACGATGAGGACACTCTGATGGTGAATGTAAACCAGTCTCTAGAGCAAATCAGCGGATGGACCAAACAATATAAATGCGTCTTGCACCAGAGAAGATGGTAGCCGTGATAGTTAGAGGTGGTCGGACAATGGATCATGTCATATTTAATATAGAAGGAGTGAGGATAACCCCCGCAAAATATATAACCTAACTGGGAGTTGGCATGGACTACAAACTGAATTTTAGGCAGCATGTACTGTCAGTGGTTGTCAAAGTTGAAAGGAAGCTATTTGGACTAACTAGGTTGATGCCCAACGTTGGGGGCCCAGGAAGTTGTAAGCGATCTGTACTCTGCAGCGCTATGCACAACATGATCCTTTATGGAGCTCCGGTATGGCGCACAGCAATATGGCTCCAGAAGTACAATAGATTCCTCCAAAGTCTACAGAGGGGTATGCTGTTCCGCATTGCGTCGGCGTTTAGAACTGTATCTGCGGTAGCCGGGCAAGTCATAACTATAGATACCTATAGATCTGCTGGTTCTAAAAAGGAGCTACATGCATAAGTATAGACGTGATGACGACCAAAAATCCGTGAAAAAACGAGCAAGAGAGGCTTCTCTAAATGCCCTGACAGAACAAGTGGGCAAATAAGCAGTACAAAGCCCAGTGGACTAATAGGATGATACCGGATGTGACTGCATGGATAAACTGCGGCCATAGAAAATTGGATTACCACCTAACGAAGTGTTCAGGTTCTTCGCCAAACGGATAGAGACTATAGTGATGGGTGCATCTACTGTGGAAATATGGTAGATGGGATGTGTTTAGGGAAGCCACCTACAGCCAGCTGGGAAAAAAAGATTAACACCAGAGACGCTCATATCCACAATGGTGGAAACTGAATCGAACTGGAAATCCATACACAATATGATAGCAAACATCATGAGCCGTAAGGGGGTTGACGAAAGGAGCACGTATACTTGGTACACTCAAATTGCTCTCGGCGTACTGTCCGCACGTACCTCTTTATACTTTTCTTTTATCAAACTTACAAATATTAATTTCTTATAACTCATTGGTCACCGATAATTAACTATAGATAGATTTATTTATCGCTAGCGGATAAAGATGAAAGACAATTTTAATTTATGATCCACGGATTAAGATAAAAAATACTTATATATAATATCGTTTACGGATAAAGATAGAAGATACTTTTATCTATCACCTTTGGTTGGAAACTAACATTTGATATTTTCCCATTATTTTTTTTATGTAACATAATATGGAGCAATTGCATACAACATAATTGTATTTTTAATATAGCAATATTGAAGTTTCTTGCATGGATAAAAAAATCCCATTTCAAGTAATAAATGAACGTAAATTAATGTAAAATAGATAAAAATAATAAATAAAATAATGTTGTAATATTCGTTGAATTACCTATCACTATGCGGCTCGTGATTGAAATTTGTACTCGTACTTTGCAACCAATCTTTTGATGAGTTTAATCTTAATTGGTCAACACTGAATAATATTAGCAATTTTTAAGAAGCTGATGAAATAAAATTTGTATACTATTGAGAATAGCTTAAAACAATTAATACAATAACTGATGCTATTAACTTAAAAAAGGTAGTGCATAGGTATGAAAACCAATATTGTAAAATAGTTTAAAATTAAAATTAGTTTTCTACATTAGTATTCGAACTAAAATACTCGTTGATCCGATTATTGAAATATTCGGATGATTCTGATTCTTAGAGTCCGGTTCGGAATCAGATGTTTCGGAATCGGATTTATCAAATCGAATTATTAGATTCTGATTCAGAATCGGATGATTTCAAATCTGCAAAATTTGTACAACGATTTTATATCGAATGAATCTACCGAAACTTCTTGGTAGGAACCCATATACGTATTCGTGTGATTTTAGGAAATTCTCAACTTTCCGGTTTTGACTCTATCATCCCAAATTTGTTTTCTGGACTGACAGGCAGTGTTTGTTGTTCATAGAAGTTGTCCACAGTTAAATCACTCAATGAGATTCAGTCAGGGACACATATTATTAGTAATCTGCTGAATTCTTTATTAAAAAAATAGTAAATTTTTGTTGTAAATAAGTTTAATAAAGATTTAGTTATGTATAAAAAAAACACGAAATATGGTCCTGTATTCCACCGCGCTCCGTGTAAATTATTTATTATTGAAATCATCCGAATACGAGCATCTTATATGGGTATGTCCGGTCGAATATGGAATCGGAATAATGTTCCGATTCGTTTATTCTGGTTATTGAAAGCTTCCGTGTATATACAATATTAAACCGAGTATATTTCATGGAATATGGAATCGGAATATAATTCCGAATATCATGGCCTTCCGATTCGGGTATTCCGATTATTGAAAACGTCCGAATATTTACAACACTATTCTGCATAAACGATGTGCCAAAACCAGGTTAGCCAGCTTACCTTGCTCTTATATTATTATTACTTCTTAATTATAGATAAAGGAAGGAAAATTTCATTTCATTTTGTCTTTTAAAGGTTCATTTGACGAACACTTACCGACTTTCTTTAAAATGAATATAAGAAGGGAAAATAAGAGAAGCTCCGAATTTTATAAATAACAACGTAAAATTATGTAAAAAGCAAAAATCAGGTGAGAAGTAGAAAAGAAACAAGAAAAAGTAGAAAACCGCTAGTACCTTCAGAAAATATAACGATAAAAAGAAGAAAAGGATTGGGATCAAATTAAAATTTTTCATGTATTTGCCACAGCAATGCAAAGTAACTAATTTCAATAAAAGAGAGAAATGAGGGAAAAAAAAGAAACAGACATACTTAAAAGCTCACCTGAGTCTGGAGCAAAAGCATACTTGACTGGGGGCTACTTGGGGCGGAAGGCTGCGCGCTCGCCGCCACAAGGGAGGCACTTGATACTTCGCCTTGTACAAGAACCGCACCTAAAAGGAGACACAGATATTATATTAATAAATAATATGCACGCAAGAGGTTGTTTGCCAATATCAACGATAAAATGTCCCATTCTTACGCACATACAACAAGTTATTGCCTATTGCACGTGTTAATAAAGAATAATTTTGACTCATGCAACTTGCCCAGTAATAAGTGTTCCGTCTGTTTAGTGCTTAATGCGATATCAATCTAGATACATGTAAAAGTGCCATTATAAACCATTATCTTGGAGACAGTAGATTACGGCGGGTACATTAAGTAACACGGTAACAGGATACGCGATGAATTAAACAAACGCCAAGTGATTTACTAACGATTTGTGCGTAAATGCTGTACAAGCCTACATGTATTAATGTAGTGGTTCATGTACCTTGTAGATATCTGTATATGTGTGCCATGTTTATATACATGTATCTACATGCATACACACAACATGCACACGTATCATACGTCATAATATGACTTACTACTTGTATGCAAATTGGACACCATAATAACCTAAGTACGTTTTTTATGGTGCGCATACGTAGACATTGCATTTACAACAACAAAAAAATGATTACAATTAACATACCTACATCTTATAACATCAAAAAAATTCTTAAGGTGTCACGACGAAATAAAATAACGAAGGCATATCAAAACTAAGAATGATTTTGTTAAACACTTATGAGCCCATTAAATATATTTAATTTAATCAATGCTTCAAGACAAAATACCCAACGTATATTTTTTTAACTTGCAATAAAAATACATTCAATTAGCATTGAGATTGAATTTTGATAACCCGTTCGGAACAAAGAAAGTTGGTTAATTTGATAAGAATCATCAATAAATTCATGGAACAACTACACTGCCAAAAATAAAACATTGTTACAACCACGTAATACAACCATAAAGTGGTAAAATTAATGCACGGTGCATAGTTAAAGTTAATCATTACACAAAAAAAGTAAACGTAAAATTAAAACACATTTACAGGCTACAACGTGCAAGAGCTTTGAACATTTTTGTTGTTATACATGCATATACTCTATTTATCACATGCATTAAAATGTAATATGGAAATTAAGTAATTGGGTTTTTACAATCAACGGCCATTTGAATTACTAGATTGGCAAATAAATGCATTTGCCTCACAAATATTTGAGAAGTAAGTACATACTTACTCTTACATACGAGTATGTATCTATTAATAAGATAAAAGTAAGTCGTCCGTTTTCTAAAGAATAATGTAAGAGCATTTTGCTCATTTTAGCGCTAATAGGATGTCGGGCATTTAAAAATCAAATGTGGAAGGCGAACTATGGAAAACTATATATGTTGGCGCAATCTATAATAATACCTAGTGAAACAGACGTACCCAGAATACATATAATTTTGTTTCAAAGTTAATCTGCTTGTTATAATTAAACTTAAGAACCGTTTTACAAGCAATAATAGATGTACAGGACTGAAATATCCTCCGTGATATCCACGAAGTAAATGTTATAGCAACTTTGGATTATACAGAAAGCACATTCAAAACAACTTATGGAATAAGAGAGCAGAATAATAAAACTTAGTAAAGGTAAGAAGAAGGCGAAAACTGGTGCTTAACAAAATCTTTTACAGAAAACCAAAAAATTCCAAAGAAGACTTAAAATAAACAAGGACAGAGTTGCGTATCACCGCAATAATGATATTGGTTGCATTTTTGAATTACGAATCTGTTAAATTAGCTGGTACAAGAACTCTTAGGCGGATATTGCACTATAAAAGTTGTCTAACGAAGATCTTATTAGATAAAAGATATTATACAGAAAAAAGAAATACGGGGTAAATTTTATACAGTTAAGGTGTATACTAAATGAGTTAACATAAAAAAAAAACCGAAATAGCAGTTACGGAAACCATTTTTAAGAGATAAGTTTCATGTTGAAATTTGTTGTTAAAGAATCTTAAACTTAAAAAAAATATATACTTTACTTTAAATCTTTATTAAACTCGAGAAGGCGAAAATTAGTGATAAATAGATGATACTCTTACTAGTATCGTATACATCCAGTATACATTATTCGTTGGCTTGGGTATGAACAGATGAGATATCTCATTTGAAAGCCGCCGAGTTGTAAACGCATCTGAAGTTTAACTCAAGATGAAATTACATGCTTTCAGTAGATATTGCCTATTCATCATACCGCATCACGCAGGTAAGGGAGCAACTTTTGTATTGCGTGCAACCAATAAAAATAGTGGCAATAAATTAAAAATTAAAATAAATAATGTAATAAAAAATACTTTAATTATTTAAAGCATTACACCAGATATGGTCAGTGGTAAATACGTAGTTATTTTTGATTGGATACCTAGCTTTTGATTAATGTTATATTGTTTTAATATTTTCTTTCTTAGGCCCCTCATTAGTAACAAATAGTAATAAATTAGTGAATGTTTCAATGGAGAAAATTGATCTGACTAGGAAAATCTAATTTGCTATATACATAGCAAATAAGGTTTTACTCTTACTTCTTTACTACAAAGTACTCGTAACGTTAATATTAACGTTGAAAACTTTAACAATAATTAGTTATGTATAAATTCTGCACTTAACATGAAGTTTCCTATGTAAACATGCATTGAAATATGTTTAAGTATCTAGTGCAATTTCCCTAATTATAGGTTACAGATTTTGCGTGTTCGAAGTGATTATTACAGCTTCTTTTTTGTGGTCTTGTACACATTTTCTTAAACCAATTTGGGTATTTTATAATTAGTTACACCAGATAATACTGAGTAAGTAAAATATAAAATTATGCAAAAAATTATTAAACCCGAACCATACTGGGAACGTGCAGGAATGTTAATTGTTTTTGGTTTTTATTATTGAATATATTATATTATTATATATTACACTTTTATTATACTTTTAGGTTTTGGTAAATTCAAAATAACAGTTTTTTAGATAATTAAACACGTAGGTATGTGCCATACATGGAATTTTAATATAATGGTGTTCGTATTAATCCGTTGGACGAACTACTACATCAAAGTTAAAAGAACAAAGTAGACCAGACTGTTACTCTGTCTCACTATGTACAATATTTAAATGCGAAAGCCATGAATGCAAAAAGCATGGTCAAAAATTATATGTCGAGTCTGTAATTCCATTGAAAAACATAAAAAAACAATAGTTTGAAAAATTTTGGAACACCTATATCTTTTCAGTTGAAGAAGGAGCTGGAAAAGCAACAAATGTTATTCTTGTGTGGAATTGAATAGATAATATTGGGTGCTGAATCTCATCCAAGAAAAAGCACTTTTTCTTTGTTTTTGTGTTTTTTTCGGAAGCTCCTCAAATGCTTATGATCACAAGCCATTTTTTACACAGTGTAATGTTAAATTTCAAACCAGCTGCTTAAATTTTGTGATTAACTGAAAACAAAATATCTTTCTCTACCGTCTCTCTCTATCCTTCCCCACGTACACACCAGTGGGCCACCGATGTCTAGGCACCGTAATTTGCGAATGGGTGCTGAGCTTATTCAAGCTTATACATACACTCAACTTGCACGGTATAAAATATCTTGATTATGTGATAACATGCTAATAAATATAATTATTTCACCACGCCAATTGTATCATGTACTTGTGACCTCGATTTTGTTACCGAATAATATAACTGAATTAAGGTTGGCGTATAAACCGTACGCTACAAATTGAACGGTCTTATCATTAACGAGGAAAGTAATTTAAACCTAAAAAATGAGTTCAAAGTGAAAATAAACATCCAAATAAACTGCATGTTGTAAATGCTAAAAAAAATGTATAGGACAAATGTATAAATAAAATAACATAGGCGAGTGCATTTATCAGTTACATTTTAGCATTTGCATTTTTGTGGATACATTGTAAGCAGTTTTACTTTCAGATGGGGTGTAAATTTATCACGGCTTTTTACAGTGTACATGCACAATTCAGATTAGCGTTTACTGAACACACCTTACCTAAACCATACTATAAATTGCGGCATATTCGTAATTAACAAAATATAGATTTGTCATAATTAATGCTAATTTCAAATGTTTGTTGTGTCAAACGTACCACAAGTAAAGTTGACATGTTTTGATGTTTATTGTTTTGCATTTTGCAACAAATTTTTAACGTTGTTTACACTAATTATTAAATTTACCAATCTATTGGATGATTCCCATCTAAAAGTGCTATAGCCCTCTGTTAAAATTTAGAAATTTAATGTTAGTTCATAGTACTGCCAACTACTATAAACCATTAAAAAATTATAAAATTATAAAATTATTTTATTTCAATTACGATTAAGCAAAAACTTTTATGAAAAATATTGTGAAAAATGATTCGTAAAAGAGTGCTACATTTTGTGACACTTATCCGACAACGCAATATATATAGAAAAAATAATAAATGAAATGCTTGAAATGCTTGAAATTCGACGGATACTATTTTATCTGCTGTTTTATTTATTCATGACTAAAACTCGTTTCAAAAATAATGAGTACATTTCGATTAATACATCTTTTTAGGTTATAAATCGTAAGAGTACAAAGGCATACACCAATAATTTTTCGGGCATAAAAATGACATTGTGTAATGATATGTTAACTAACTAAATTTTAGAATTTTTGTTAAGACTCCAATAATGTTGTTACTGTATAACTTAACCGGGTGTATGCATTATTTTCGGCATTTAATATTTATGTTAACGTAAGTATACATACTTGAAACTATTAAAAATGTTGAAATAACATGTTCACTTCTCTAAGTATTAACTATACGACAGAATGGTTGCTTGAATACGGTAGATACGTAGCAAGTACCATTATTTATTTATTATAGGGGTACGGAACTCAGATGCGTCAAACAGCCTAAAAAAGTTCCCAAATTACATCTTTATATAAATGTGTATGCACATACTTCATAGTATCTAATGCTTAATATATGTGTACATAACACATAGCACTCCTTGATTAAAATATTAAAAAAAAAAAATAAGAATTCCTACTAGTAAAGAAAATAGAAAAAAAAATCCAAAAGTAGAAAAGGCAACATGAACAAAACAAAACGTAACAAAGAAAAAAGAAAAAGAAAAAATTGCTATGCCCATTGTATGTTACATTCAAGATTTGTGCTCCTTATCCTCCGCCTTACAAAAGCGAACCGAACATGAAAAACATCCGCGCAATACAAATTGAAACCTTTTGTAAGTCTGTTAATGGTTGAATTTGAACAATAATTCGATCTACAATTAGGCACATGAAAAATATATACATTCATACGCCGAGTCAGCAACATTGTGACTAAAAAGTGCTAATAACTCTGGGCAGTAGAAAAGGGCTTTGTAAACACTTCAATGCGACAACAGTGTCGTTAATTGTTCACTCAACTGCAAGCGGTTACTTGCTGTTAATCGCACAATTATCAACTTAACCTGGACCAATAGGATTGGGCTCTTTCTTTATTTAAATAATTCAATAGTTTACATTTTATTTCTTCAATACGGTTTATGTATGTGTAGTTCCAAATAACGGTGGTAAAATTTAGATGACTGTGAACTTATGCAAAGTATAGGTATTTTAGACTTGGAACTAATTTAAATGGTTTTGTAGAACGAATAACCATATGCTTTTCGACATATTTATTAACATGCAAATTCTCTTCACTCGTGCCACTATAATATTATCAATTTTATAATTGTAGTCTACTATAATTTGCTTTTAGTGTAAGTAAGACACCTATTTCCATATAATCTTAATAGAAGGTTATGATTAACCAAATTTTTCAAATTAACCACGAATTTGAGATCGACAAATCCTATATCGTTTATGTAAGCGAAACGAGAGTATATTAAAACATTAATTAAAAATCATTTGCGGACCATTCCGAATTACAACTCGCTAGATATACAACACTGCAACAATTTCCGGTTGCATGAGCAATCTAAGATTTGTGGTGGTTATATTCGCATTTAATTTTAAATAGATGGTACGTACAAATATAGGGTGTATAACAAACAAAAAAAACATTATGTTGTTTAGTTCGAGTAGGTGGGGTTATTTTGTACCATCTTTAACAAATTAAATGCGAATTCCAGCTCCACAAATCTTCGATTATTCATGTAACTGAAACTACAAGTACTGCGCACCGAGCAATGCATAATTCAGAATTGTTTACAAATATTTTTTAATTACTATCCCACTATTGTAGCCAAGATGTACCAAGTTGTGCCTATTGGATTTTTATATGCATAACCCGTGAGCCACATTGAATAAACTTCTACACCTACATAGTATAATAAATGTTAAAATAGCCCTTGAATAAAATGTTGAAGTACAATTTGTCATATGTTATAATTATTGGATGTTTTTACTTTTATTATACTTGACGTAAGCATTTATTGTGTTTTGATTAGCTATTAGTATTAAAATTTAATTATTTCTTTTCAGAAGCGTACAATTTTTTAAATGAAAAAGGTTGAAGGAAGCATTTTTACAAAATACGTATATACAATTAACTACTAACCGTTAATATTAGTTGTTAACATTACTTCCTAGATTACAGCCATTTCATTAGCCGCTAAATTTTACTTTTGCTAATTGTCAATTCACTCTTCCAATGTTCTGATGTTTTGATAAACGCATATTGTTCAACTTTTGAATACTAATTGATAATATGCAACAAATACCTCTTGATTACTAACTTATATTTTCACTAGTTCGATATTCACTGTCATATCCACACTATGCATTTTTATTTAATATTTCGAATAAATACTTAATATAGTCCCTTATCATACGATTTACGTAATTTGCAAGTGTACACCTCACTTGACGCGTTTTACTGTATTAATAAGGGTTTTCGATCAACTCCTTCTTTATATAGGGCTTGTTGCCATAATAGTAAATTGCAGGAGTGTGTATTAGATGTGATATAGCTTGTCCCTCGGGACCCGGAGTCGCTGATATTTGAAGCCCCCGTAATAATCAGGACGATATGAACGCAAAGTTATGGCCGTAACGAATGCTTTGTGTAGCTATACTACCTACTTGATTATGTGAAGCGTTATATTAAAAAAAAAACATATTGCAGGGACGTATAGGAAATTTGATGCTTATTATTATATACAATCCGCTTGGGTTTGGAAATGTTGGATTATTAAGAGATCCTCGCTAGCAGAAGTTGTGCAATGCAAACACGCATAAGTGTGTTATACTTTCTAAAACCACTTAATCACCGGTCGAGACGATTCATTTGAATACCTATTTTAAGTTAAAGGAGATACTTACTACTACAAGTAATTAAACTACTATAATATTAATAGGCACAACTTATCTCACTTCAAGTTGAGAGCACGGACTTTATGCGGTAGATATAAACTATAGCTATAAGTAGCGTCTAGAATCCAGTTTGCTTAATCCTCAACGCCATGCCCCGTTTCTTTTTTGCGTACAGGATGTTAATGTAACATTTTGCAAATGATTGCAATTAAACAACCTTTACACTTAACTTAGTAGGAAACTCAAGTATTTAATTTGATGCATTAAAATATTTGACAACAAATATATTTATTATTACTTTAATGTACTTTTGCTACTATCAGTTATAGTACAATTTGCTTAATGAACTTTGTAATTCTTTTGGTAACTGTTGTAAAACTGTTAATTTAACGAATTACGTTTTTTATGTAGGTACAACTGAAAATATTGAGAAAACGAATTGTAGCAGCTAGTGCTGACGAGAATGGTGACTTAACAAACAAGTAGAATAAACGATTTATACTACGATTTGTAATTATAATTACGCAAACAAACTGTATTTTACCTTAAAATAATATATTTTCTGCTACTAAGTTAATTTATATTTAGTACGTTTTGCAAAATCTGAAGTTTTGGAAAAGGAAGTATAAATTAGAACCTTGCATCAGAATTAGAAAATAAATGAGACGAGATAAATAAGTTTCGACACCAAGACTTTTTAAAATGCTTTGATAATTTTACAAAATTTCAATAACATACGAAACCATTTGATCATTAGGGTTTTCAACACCACCTATTAATTTTAGCAAATAAGTTAAAAAATTTGTCGAAAAGAAAATTTTCTTTTTTGCATTAAATAATGTGTAATTTTAAGTTCTCTTCGCAAAATCAACTTAGTAAGAGCTGTTATTTTGTATAATGTGAACATATAACATTATAATTTAATTACAATGGATTTTTTCATTATTTCATTTAAAGTTGTAAAAGTTTCGCATCAAGTTGACATTATAGAAATATAGGTTCAGTGGAATAAATAATCAAAAATTAATCCTGTGTTGTTTTATTATATACATCCTATCAATGCTTCATTGATGCCTGTCATATATAACCTTGCTCTATGTAAATGTACTCTATATGAATTAACATTAGCGGTGTATACTATGGTTTACTAAGATTAAACACCATTTATCCAAAAAAAAAATAGTCGCCTGAAGCAGGTTAACGGATCGTCCCGTTGTAAAAGAGCGCAGTCAATTTTTCATTGGAGACTTTTTGCTACTAACATCCTGGTAATGCGAATGAATTCTTGTGCGTGTATATGGACGCGACTTTACATACATACCTTGAAGTATTACCAGTGGCATTGTAATTTTTTTGTTAATTTCCTAAAATTGAAGTCAATTTGCACATAGTATCTATCTATTCTACTATCAGGAATCGGTATCTTTTCTCATATGTGTTACAATATTACTGAGAAATATACAACGGTAATCAAGAAATAATATACATGTCAAATAGAAAACACAGAAGCAATAACAAAGAGAAGAAAAACTAGAATTACATTGAACCTGAATCAGTTCATATTGTAGTCCTAGATGATTATATATTTTTTAGTTTTCTTTATTATAACCTACATCCTATATTCATATCTCTAATGTAATCACCTTTTTTTTGTCACAGTTTCAAAACGTAGACCCTACTATATATGTACCTAATTACAAAATATTGCAAAGCTAAACAACACAAAACAGTTCTAATCCTGTAAAATCAATTTTAATGGATCCTGCAATTTGCATTGTCGCATTGGTCACGAAAATATATTCTAATTAATCAATATGCGTTAGGAAATTCACTATAAAATGGTTCATTGTTGATATATATGAAATAGCTAAAAATAGAGGTTATTTTACTTTAAAAACCTTTATAGGAATTACACTCTCTTCAGATTCCGTTTACACGTTTTTACATCGTTTTATTAGCACTACTAATATTTCAAACTAAACCGGATTCCTTCGCGCTGTATCGGGGAAGTACAACCGTTATGAAGTATGTGATCTCTACGTGAAATAAATTGCAACCACAAGTTCTAATAAATTATGTACTAAGTATGTAAGTATAATATTACAGTAATATCCACTTGAACACGCGAAGATCCAACATCGGAGCTTTTGAATATAGTAGTACGCTACTGTAATCTACCAATAGCCCTCGGAAAAAATATGATCTTTCTTACTTTTATTGCTATGCTTGGACAATATATTTAAATAAAAAAAAAGATAAACTCTGAAGTAAGAGCATGATTGAGATTTTTTAATATCATGCCCAAACTGTACTTTTTTTACATTTTTTCATATAAATTTATTATTACTTGCTAAATGTTAAAGTAAAATCCTTAAATATGTTTTTGCATTCTTTTTTTCTGTATTTTTACAATTTAGACAAGTATGAAGATATTTACGTAATAGAAAAGTGCCAAGACATTAAGTTGAAGATGTATTTGCAGAATATAACTTATAGATATTAGGTATAATGAAAATGTAAAGGCAATTTGAGACGTATTGAACGAACTGTGGTATGACACGGGAATCCAAAAACATTCTCTAATTTATGGGGTAGAGTTGCGGTATTTTATGAGGGCAGATTTCTTTCACTGATAAAGGTTGTACTGTATCTGAAAAAATTGTTAACATGAAATAATACTACGGCCTTAAGAACGTACTATACAACATCCTATGTAGCTTCTTTTTTTTATTAATACTAAAAAAATGCATCTGTTTTCTGCAGCAAAAAATATTGCGGACCGTTTAAAATTGTCCCCACTGAATCGAGCAAGCCTACCGAATATCTAAACGCACTCAGTTCGTATTATGCGCAGCAAAAAAAAAAAGATTACAGTAACATACCAGATGCTTTTTACGCCTAAAATGTTACCACAATTTTGCAAGTTTGCAATTTTACATCGAGCTGCAAATTTATATATATTTTTTTTAATTACCGTGTTTGAATGTAAATATACACTAATATTATTAATGCTTGTTCTGCATAATTACTGCACAGCTGCATATAAATTTATATACATTTTGTAGTTGTAATGTTTCAACATTACAAGAAATTTATCCTTTGCAGCAAGTTAAAACTTTACAGAGGAACTTGCAACAGAGCAGCAATGTTTGTTTAAATGCACACAATGTTTTGAGGTTCATACCGCTAACTTGTTCCTGAACGTCAACATAGGCAGCAAATGTTATTTTCGAATATAACCCCGTTATAATGAAGCTTTGAAAATGATTGATCATTCTACTATACTGTACATACGAAAAGAACAAGTTTTGCAACATACGTGTGAGAGAAGGCACAATCATTTTAACGTACAACTACAATTGCTATTAAAATAAATATGAACAATTGATGACAAATACACGGTAGCCGATCTAATTGCCTTAGAGATCACGTTCAGATACAAGTAAAATAAAAATAAATATTAACTATATTTTCTTATTTTATTTCATTCATTCGCTTTTCATTCGGTTGATAATGGGAGCACGCACAAAGGTTGTATCAGCGTTGGGCAAGAGAGGAAAAGCGATTCAATTTCTACGACATATACTCGTGTTTATTCGCATCATGAGTGGGGAGTACTGTTGGTCAGCGGTTTTCCGAGAGACGACAAAACACGAGTATGTCTAATCGCTGTAGAAATTTAATCGCTTCCCCTAATTTGCCCAACACTAAGTTGTATCAATAAAACAATTATGCGTTTTGCTAATATTTCATAAAATATCAGTACATTGTCTACGTCGGGCGTCGGACACCACTAACGGTGGCATGAAATAGTAACCCTAAATTAGTGTTACCTAAACCTTTTAAACGCCTAGCCATTCACAGTCTCCAAATTAACTAGCAAAATTCTAATTGTAATCAAGTTTTAGAATAAATAGGCTCTCCTTAATAAGACAATAATTCACCCTACTAATATGTCGTTGATCAAATATAACCTATTTACTCGATACGTTTTTCATTAACGGAACCGAAACTATCTCTAAGGCCTAATTATTCCAGGACAATAAAGTCTTGCGCAGAAAGGTACACACAATCGAAGTGAAGTACAACAATGTGTACCACATTTCTCTTTAGATACATCTACATTGTACACACGCCAAAATTATTAAACCAAGTTGAAAGTGTTACAACTAAGATCATGACGATAGATTTTATTTGACGTCTCTGGGTCTGTATAATTAAACATTATAGTATGGCCATACAAAAAGTTTAACTCTATAATTGAATCATTTTTATGGAGGCAACAATGAGAGCCACCCAGACAACAGGGAAGTGCAACGTCATCCTCGGGCTATTACGATCTTACCGACGTTAAGACGTAATGTGGGCGTAAGTAAATTGCAGAGCGGTTGGAATACTAGAAACGTGCAGCAATTGTATTCTAATGCTGGTTGAAAAATTTTGCGTTATATAACCATTTATATTACCTATTATTTTGTCAGTAACGGAACACTATTGCAAGTATAGATTTCAAGTCCTAGAGTTGCAGTTACAATATTTATTTTTATTAAAATTATCTAATCCAATTCATTGTAAGTTATTTAATAACAAGCTGTTTATGATTCGCCAAACTACATTTTAGTTAATTAAACGGCGACTCCATATATTTGAATAAACTGTCATTCATCGTGGATTACTGAATATCAAACAAAATGCATGCTAAAACGTTCCTAAAGTTTATGAATAAATACAGTGAACTCCCAGCGGCGACATAAGATTGGTGATAACAATAATTTAGTTTAGCCGCGTGAAATAGTTATTTACAATAGAGTGCGGTAAGTATCATTTACAGAGCGAGAATTCAATTTCAGTTTTTTGAAGAATTCGATCGCTATAAATTACCTAACGCTTGACATTGTATTCGATTTTTGGCTGATAAATATTTAGAAAATTTTTAATTTAATAATTAATACGCAATGTCAGTAGATGTTTCAGTAGATGTGGATTGATACCACTGCGTTTTCACATTCAACGCAGCCTTAAGTTTATGTCAAACTGGTTCTTTTGATGATGATTTTTCGTCAATAACAATTAAAAGAGCAATAAAAATACTGGTAAAAGGGTTTTTTCTATTTTGCGTTCATAAAAACGCAATTGTAACACGCTTTTGCGTATCGAAAAGTGCTTCATTGTGATACGCCTTTTTTCATTTCTATAGGTTGGCTGTATTGAATACATTATGACAGAAAGCAAAATTGACGTTTAATGCATGTAAATTGTAAATACTTTAATCAAAAATTCTATACAAATTTAGTTTACATTGTTATTGTTATGAAACGTGGAATTACTGTATACATTTACACTGACGGAACAAGTATCTTGAGCATGTATTGTTATGCCAGGCAAATTCTTCGTAACAAAGTTTTGCTGAGTTATGTTATTGGCAATGGTAGACTCTTGTGATTGAGAATCATTCGATGATATAACTCTAGAATGACCAGATGTACTTGGCCCTGATAAGTTGTGCGCTACAGCCACTTTACTTTTCATAGATGTTTCGATGTAACCCTCAGCTACCGCAGATGACTTCCATCCACCATGACGTTTTATAGTCAGCAAATCACTGCCTGCGTCTGTCTAAGTGTTGTAGCACTAGAACGTCTGAAGCAATGTCCAGTATAAAGCTCTGAATTGGGCAATTTTAGAAAATCAGCTATTAATTTAGGCATTTTGCAATCGTATTAATTCCATCGGGACGATATACAATAACCATTGCGATATGTAAGGAAGAATCTTGAATGATAATATTTTTTGGTCGCAGGGCGACATATTTTTTAATTAAAGTAATCCATCTTTCATCCGTAATTGCAAAAACTCTTACGATATTATTTTTTGTTTTAGGTACTGTCACCAAAATAATATCACTCTTAAATTCTAAATCATGTATGGACATATTTGTTAATTCATCTCGTCTACAGGCACCTGTGTAACCCATTATTAAAACGATCTAAAATTAAATCCATTACATAAAAAATTACATTTTGCAAATAATATCGTACCTTTATTGCTAAATACAATGCGTCAGAACCCTTCTTCTATAAATTTATTAATATCTTCAATGCATAAAATTTTAGATTTCTTAGCCTCGTATCCCTCAGAGAATCGTTTTAAATAGGCTTGTAATTTAATATATGTTGATATGTCTGTGTTTATATAAATGGAAAAGCAACGAAGCATGGAATACATAGACCATAAGGTAGAAGATTTCTTATTTTTACCTTGTAATTCAAAATATGCCAATAAAATGTTTTCAGATATTGTGTTGACATTATTCTGTACAGCCCATAGTTCAAATTGATGGTAGCATTTTCATATACTGCTTTTTTTTTCGGTAATAAATTTATGACGGCGTTTATCCCAATTTCACGCAGTTGTGGTGGCGTACAAGATAAATTTGTCTCAGTATCACACATTTTTACAGTTTACAGAGACTATATTATGAAATATATTGTTTAAACAATTTAAATAGCCGAATTTGAATTTTGAATTCGTCAAATGTCAATCGTATGTCAATGTGACCAACTTCATATAAAAATAAAACTCAACATTTTTAATGAGATTTTTATTAAGTATTTATTATCAATTATAATGCAAAATAGAAAAAAAATAGTATAAAGGACTCTTTCATAAGGCTTTTTGTCGCACTCGTTCATTAGAAAACTCGCCTGCGGCTCGTTTCTAAACTTGAACTCGTGTTGGACAAAATCATGCCTTATGAAACTCGTACTTTAATATACTATTTTAAAACTAGATTAAAGGATATTATGCATATTTTATATTATTTGTAACTGTGAGATAAGAAAACATGTGCACTTTGACGCAATAGGGCGGTAAAATGAACCTAGTGGTGCATCACCTGATAGGTAATGCAATGTTTACAGTTGACAAGGCCAAAAAATACTAAACTAAAAGTTGACAATAATATTCCTATTTTTCTGTTTTTTGCATTGCAGGCGTACTTTTCTTTTCAGCCCTGTATCAGCTCTTGAAGCACGATTATGTAGTAGGTGTATTTATTGTTAGTATTTAAGTCAATATATGTATGTACGTAATTGGTATAATTGACTATAAAGGATACTATTATACAACAATTAGAAAATGGTCATCAGTCACATCAGCTTCTGCACTTTAAACCTGTTTTTTTTTTTTTTTAGAGAAGTAGGTACCCACTTTTAGCATTAGATAATATCCTTCGTCATAAAATCGGATGTTATTACTGCAATGTTTTATTTTGGTGGGGACAATAAAAATGCTAGTTTTTGAATTTTACTCTACAGTGTTCAACAATTGCTAAAAATCAAAGTAATATTGTATGCATATTAGTTTCAGTTGAAATAAAATAAATTTAAAGGTATTCTTATATACTGCAGTATCGCATTTGTTTTCACTATTTAGGGATAAAGTTTGTTTTTGTATCATATAATTACAATAATCAACTAAAATAATAAGAACAAATACATGAGACCCTTGGCTTGGCGCATACTGGATACGTCTTTGTGCGATTTGTAACCCGCAGGGGTATGTGCGCATACGTCCGGGGAATCCCAATCTATAGTATTAAACGAATGATCGAACTGATGAACTGTGACTGGCGGGTGTATCCTATCAGATTGGAATTTGTGCGGTTTCCGCACGATATTCAATGGCAAAATAGAAATGTAAATATGGATACCAAAAAATTAATTGAATTAATTCGCGAGAGAACATGTTTTTGGGATCAAAAAGGAACCGTCTTATCAGTTTCGTGATGTTTAAAGGGCTCTTTTGCGTCGGAGTCATCATCGATTAACAAGGGTGAACTTACTAGAAGATACAGCTGACTCATAATCATTATTCTAAGTTAAAACAAACAGTAGTTAGAGAAATTCACCCTAATTGAGTTATTATCTAGGTTATTCAGTTGACAGCAGAAACGCAAATTAACGCAACCAATGTGCGGTCTGAGAAAACGTTCGGAAACATACCGATAGGTAAGTCGCAGAAACACGCATCCAGTATGCGCCAGGCCTTAGCAGTTAGCAGGCAATATCACCATTTTTCTATGTGTGTTACTGAGTTGGGTCAAAGAACACAGAAGACACCGAAACAATATAACCAAGCAAATTCATGGAAAGATCTTTACTAAGGGATCATCAAAGAAGAATACTGAAGAATTACTGCAGTTCAGTAGGAATTATCAATTATTCAAAACCGTGTATGTTGTTCTGGAAAGCTGTATTTTTGTTGTGTTAAATCATTTTCAATTTTATATTACGTTTTAATATTTCTTTAATGCTTAGAAATAATTTAACTTGTTATCAAAGGTTGACACAAAAGCAAAACTGACTTTCATGTTTGCGATAAGAAAGTAATATCCATTCTAAAGAATTCTATGACTTAAAAACTGATGCTAAAATGTGTTGGGCATTAAGATCTTAAGGATATCGCGTGTTACGAAGTCATCATACATCATTTATGACGAGTTATTCAAAGTCGTGGTTTACTTCAAGATATATATCTCACCCATTTTTGAAAAAGCGATAATAAAAAAGTTACTCTTGTTGCTGATCGTACGTACTTTCTAAAATTATCGAAAAAAATCTCAAAGTATTGTTTTCAAAGATTTTCGGTCTAACTAAAAGATGACCTTTGGTTAAACCGATGATGTTGCTTACCACCAGGCGCGGCTCGTGCATGTGTCATCGAGGAGGCTATGCTGTAGATCGAATTTCTTCGTATAACTTCGTAACTACCTTCTTAACATAGTATCTTCCACACGATATTATACGACAAACTTCGATCATGTAATAGCCTCCAACATATTTTAACACTCATTGAGGAAATATGGGATAAGTTAAAGAGAGAGGCTTAAGTTAAAAGATATTATTGTTATTGATCAAAGTTTTAGTGACTGTTTAGAGCTGTTTGAAAATATGTGTCTAATGAGCAAAATGTCTTAATTTTAAGAAAACAATTGCAATTTGCAACGTAGTACGCTAACGGAATACAGTTTTTGACGAAAGTACCTTAGTAAGTAACAATAAGTTATATGATGCCAAATCTTCAAATATCATATATTAAGATTGCTTGCAAATTTTGTGTGAAATTCTTAATATTTTTCATCTCAAAATAATCACAAATGTTGAGGACGATGATGTTATTGTGCTAATAATGGTTAATTCAGTTATATATATATATATATATAATCTTAATCCTCTTCTACCCTAAGGTGTGAGGAATATACTTGATCAACTTCATTTGTCTTCCCCATATACAAATTTCCTCCACTTCTTCCTGTTCACCGCTAGCGCCGATGCTTGCTCCTTTGTCAGCCCTCTTTCTCTTAAAATTTTTTCAATATCTTGGTCCCACGTTGTCTGGGGACGTCCTCTGCCTCTCTTAATTCAGTTAAGAAATCTAATCATCAAAATAAAAGTTTCTTGTCTAACATTTATCTCCAACTATCTCAAAAGAGCGATATGGACAGAGGATACCACCAAGATCTTTCGCGATTAATATGAGATTTTTGACAATTAACTCTTGGTATATATTAACTCAAACAAAACCATGCGTACAAAAGCGCGTTTATGAATAAGAAAAGTACTCTCGTTATTCACCCAAAGAAGACCGTACTTACTATAAGAATTCAAATAAAATCACGCCACACGAAAAGTCTGTTAGGAATAAGACCTGCTCCTTTCAAGCTTTTCTGATTTGTGTTATATTTTGTCTTGATTCGTATGTATTACACTGTTGAAAATTTTAACACTTTTTTGACTAATTTAATAGTCAGGAGAAGTCCACGTATTATTTTGTCGAGAACTATACGAGTTTAAATTTGACAAGCAAAGATAGTCAAGTATTGTCTATTGCTAAGGGGTTATTTTGTCCAACTGACACGTGGAATTATAAAATACTTCTAGTCACATTTTATTTGATCTAGACTAGACAAATTTAGTAGCTGTTTAACTAAATGAATGAGGTCTATTGGGTAATTTAACATCATTTTCTAAACACGACGTCTTTTTATATGGTTATTGCTTACCTGTTTCTGGATATTTTTTCAGGTATAAGTGGACAAATCGAACTATTACCAGCCACAGTTTACAATGCATCTAGGTATATGTATTGTCCTTGTAGCTAATTTAATACGGCATTTTATATGATTTTAACAACTCTTTTATTTCTTAGTGCTATAATATTCTCTCTTTAAGACGTTTTCTCAATTATAAATATGCGGAACCACTCATTCAAAAGTTTTGGTTTCAACTAAACGTGCCCAATTTTAAAATGATTTTTTGAAAACCATTATAAAATTAAGTGAATGTTTATGCTATTTGACTCAAATCGGAACTAATTACGTAAATAGATGTTTCCAATACATCTTTTTATGTACAATGGAATTAACTTTTAATAACACAAGGTTACACTTTGCAGGTCAGTACACGTTTGGTGGTTTGTTTGGATATGTTAATACGTAGAAACAAACCCGAAAACAGATACACGTGCAATGCACGTGGTGCGTATAATACAATACCGTATTAGATTAGGTGGGGTTTCTATATTTCTATCCGAGGGAAAAATTTTGATTGGTTGCCGCTTCTGAATGTTTAGGAAAATCCTCATATCTGAACAAAGAATTCACACGAAATTATAGTAATTTCTGTCCTATTAAACACATGTAGTCAACTCATCTGGCAAAGTTTGTAAAAATCAACACTAAAATATTTGACTAGCGTAAAAGTAACGCCAACACCGATAATATTTTCAACAGTGTATAGTTGTATTCTGATTGTGGTGAGGAATACATTCTCTTCTATAGTTCTTATCATCTCACCTTAAAATTATGTATTCCACACTACTATAACAATAAGAGATATAGATAAGATATTTAATCAAAATTACAACGATATAGAGGACTTTACAGTGAAAATTCATGTTTATGTAATAGATTTTAGATTGCCTACACCTATTTAAGGTAGGTATGATAATTAGGCACATGTTACAGACATATGTATTAATTAATAATCAGACTTGTTTTTTTCCGATTTATTTTTTGCAGAATCGAATTTTTTTGTGGTGTCGCCAGTATTGCCCATGACATTGGTTATTTTTTTAATCGATTCGCTGTTTTTTTAGTCACCTTGCGTAGTTAACAGTTATGTTTGTCATAAACATAGGGACTGTAAAAATTATAATTTAAAATATAAATAAAAAAACCAAGGTTGTCGAATAAAGCGTCTTTATTCCTATGGATTTCGTTTTTTTATACGCATATCATCGTTTTTTTAGAGATATTCTATACGATTTATAATGTTTTTAAATCCGATGATGTAACAAGTGTTTTTATCTCTTTGTCTATTGTAATAATTATTTATTAATAAGGATTAGTGGGCTACGGTCTTATTATATTAAGTCTTAAGCTTTGTAAAAATACATAAACGTGAACAGATCTACTGGAGAAATTAAGAACAAACACACGGAAGTCACCGAACAAATTAATTCAGGTTTGCCAGAGCCGCCCATGTTATCGACTCAACTTTACGTGACCTCGTGGTTTTGTATTTTAAATAAATCTTATTTTACTACACATACACATATGTAGCGGGATTACGAAATGTTTCTGTAATAGCGACGCAAATTGTCTGTTATGCGGGTTGATTGAAATTCAGTTTGCGTTATAATTGAAAGAAACTGCATTTAGTTACGTCCTGTAATTGAAAATTATCTGATTTCTGTTCGAAGATAATAAATATTATACACACGAAACTCGAAATCTGAATTTCATAAGTAGAACATAGGTTTGTTTGCCGGTGACACAATTGTAGTGGCATATGTGTAAAATTTCTGTACGTCTTTGGGCGTTCTCATAGAAGAGAAATAATCGCGGGTTTCTTAATTCTTTTAATCTCGGTAATATTCATTAGCTAAAACCATATTTTTCTTCTAAACACCCTGTAATCTTTCTATTCTTAGCAAATTCTAACAAAACGTCCAGCTAAAAACTCAAATTTAATTGAATGCAGAATTTCCCAATTTACATATTCAAAGGAAATATTATACGTATTGTAGGTACACTATATCTATATATAGGTATAGCAACATCTATCATGCAGAATTAGTATCTCGAAACGTGGAGACTTTTGAGCATTTTCGAAAATTCGACAATTCTGAGGGTATTACATAAGATGTTTTAAGCAGATGTGTATGCAATTACTAATTGTAATTGTTCTGTGAACAAATGCGTCTGGGTACAAACCGCAATATTATAGTTACACATTGGAATCTTTAGATCTTTTATTACAATATTATCATATTATTTCTAAACCCTGTTTTATATTTGACTAATTGTTGACTAAATATCATAAAGGTCAAGAAATTTGCCGGGGTGCATTACCTTGAATTTCGCCAATGCATAATGCAGTTGCGACAGCAAATAAATTAATTACTTGTTTCAATTTTTAAAATTTTATCACACTTCTAACAAGCTCATTTACATAATACGTCATTATAGTTAAGTATTTTTATGTGCTTCAAGGTCACAGATTATTTAAATTAATTTTATATTACATTTAGCTGACATCTAAAAATTCCATTCATGTCAAATTTAATTTATCCATATGAATAACATCCATCAAGGAAATAAAATTGTAATTTGTTAATTAAATTAGCTTGGAAAAAATATTCCAAGACTAACTAATGAGACATATTTGATGAACTGTGGTTCTTCTTCGACGTTAATAGTAATGTAATGAAACCTATATTGAGGAACAAAGAATAATTATGGAATAACCGGAAAGTTTGGTATAACTCTCAGTATAAACCTTTTATTTGAGCAACCAAACACATTGTAGACATCCTGCACTATATTAATTTTTTTTTCCTGTTTGCAGATATAATTGAATTTTTCATATCTTTCAAGATTGTAGTGAAAACCTTCTTCCGCTTCAAAATCCAACTCCAAAATTTACCATTTTGCCGATAAGCTGGTTCATTCTCAACATCTGGCTATCGAGATTTCTTCTCGCTTATTGTTAACCACTCGTTTACTTTATATCACTTTATCTCACTATTTCATCTGATGTTACACTAATAAAAGGTTTCTTTCATTCAATGCGATGTACTTTGCATTAAAGCAACGATAGTTTGTAGTAACTAAGAAATAGAAATCAAAAATATTTCTTGAGTTTAAAGAATTCTTTCTGCTGGTTTTACTACACTCGATTAATTAAAGGATAATTAATTTCCTTGTAAGGAAATACTACTAATCAAAACTTAACTTTATTTATTAAACAAAAAAAAAACAAGTGAGCTGTCCCGACGTTTAGGTACAGATTTAAAAATGAGTTAAATATTAAATAACAACCAAATTTAGCAAGAAAATAAAAATAAATACGAGCCTATGAACAGTAAACAAATAAAAATCGTGGGCTTCACTTCAAGTTCGACAGTTTGATATTTCTTATTTAAAATTTAGTACCATTTTCTACTAGACTAATAAGTTATCATTTATTATAGCTTGGCATTTCTTTTATATCATAACTATAAAAAATGCACTTAAACCGTTTTACTTTTAACTTAATTAAAGATTTTACTTCTCTTAAAAAAAAATCTGAAATAAAAAATAAAAGTATGGAATTCTAATAAAATATTTGTCTTTTGAGTATAAGCAATATTACTTTTAAATACGCATAAAGAGAAAGAATGTGGGAGAGAGAGGGAGAGAGAGAGAGAAGGGAGAGAAAGAGGGGACAGCAGAAAGAGGTGCAGCCAAAGAAAGAGAGACAAAGATCATTTCCATTAATGTATGTTGAAGAAGGTTGTTGATATTACATCTAGTTGTTTTAAATCCTGATTTATCAGTACTTTATAGTTAGTCCTACTTAATATTATCTTAATTACAGGGATGAATCTGTTTGCTATTAGAGTTGCATAGCGTTTTCTTTTTTTAATTAGTTTGAAATCAATAAATTTTATATGCAAAGGCACGTTGTGATCAATATGTTTATCTCTTTCAATGTATAAACTGATCCATAATTGAACAAGAAGTGTAGTGTTTTCTTTAGGGCTTTCCCGTTTGAAGTTGGCATTTTTCTCTTTGTGTCTAAAGTAGTTCAAGCGAAAACATTCAAACTGGAATTGCGATTGACATTAATAAACTTTTTAGTGGCATAAGATCGAGATTGTTATTGATATAACGAATAATATTAATTGGGATCATTCAGTAGTGTAGTACCGTTAATAGTAGTTAATAATCGTGTCTTTCTTATTAGATCATCATTCAATGTTGCAGGCTTCATTTCGGCATTTTATAATTTGTAGATGGCATGTCAGTTTAGAGCTACTGAATAAGAAATTCGGTAGGAAACGAATGTACGCTATCAATCAAACGTTATGAATTGACAAATATAAATTTAAACGCATGTTTAACGGCAGGTAGATACATACAAACATCTATATTACACTATGTATCTGCAGTCAGTTTACGACTATCAGTTATGATGAACCAATTTCTGCTAAAAGAAACCATAGCCCAATTATTTCTACGAAGCCATTCTCCTCTGAGATCGATTTTTGATACAGCCGCTCCTTGATACATCTGCGGTTCGCGAAAAGCGAAAGGGTTACCACCTTACTATGTAGCGCATTCAAGATTCACCGAATTATAAATTCAAATATATTATAATACACCTTACTCGCATTATTCTCTGCACATAATTCATTCAAATGAACATTACCGCATTTGTTCCATGCATTCATCAGCGTCTATACATTCTTCGTGGCGTGCGGAGAAGGTTGGGTGGAACAAAAGTGCAATATGCAACGGCAAGAACAATAATACTTTTACCTAGTTAACGGTCATTTGTCATTCCTGTATTACATAAGGTGGGGTATGTATAATAATTAATAGTTTTCAAACCTGTCATTATGTATAATCTTTTGAAAGTTTATTTTAGATGTACTGATGCACAGTGTGCGTAGATTTAATATTTTACAAATTACGATTTACCTATTTATTTACATTATTCTATATTCAAATACATATTCATATACCATTCAATGTAGATTTATGTCATGTCAGGTTCTCGATTATATAAAACACTAAAAAATACATTTTTGCTGTTTGGAATATTTTCGCATATTTAAAGCACGTAGGTAACACGTAAAATTATGAAAACTCTCCATTTTGTCCCGAAAGTTAGATAATCCGTGACTTGAAAACTTATGCGAAATCTTGTATTTGGATGTTGTCAGTCAAATTCTAGTTAGAATTAGAATCCAACATACTTGATTGACACAAATTGATAAAAGTATTACACTTAAAAATAAATGAATTATTCAAAAAATGCTGGTAACAAAGATGAGGTATGCCTTAGAATGCGATTATATTAATTTATTACTATTACAAATTATTATTCTGGTCCAAGTAAATATATGTCTTTATCGCATAGTCATTTCAAATTTTTAGTTGTTATTGTTATATCTGCGATATTTCTATTTTAAAGTTTGTACTTCAGTTGCTGTTTATTACATTTTCATCACTATTCTTTTTTTTAGAAAGTTACGAATAATTTAAGTAGCATATATGAGTTCAAAATTGCTTGCTTGTCGTTCTAGTCAATTTCTGAATTCTACTTGTATTTAAATAATGCAATCAGAAAACAATTATTTTTTTGGTTAAGTATTATTTCAAAATAGTTATATTTGTTGTACTAAATAGCAAAATTATGTTGTGCCAAACGTAGAACAGTTTTTCAGTCAATAATATTACCTTGCTGCAGTAAACTATACGGCCATTCGATTCGCTTTGCAAGAAAGGTTTAGGGTAACATGATATTACACTTGCCAGCGAAATCAGATGATAGATAATGAATTTGTTTATCTAACATTCATGACTTGAAGGAAGGGCAAGGAATAGATACCTTCACTGAAAACGTGCTTTTGTGGTTTTTAGCAAAGATTTGTGCCGATACAAAACCATCAAATTTGTGATGTGCGTATTTCATGCTTTAAAGTATTATTCACATGAAATATGAAATTGATAAATCAGAACACGTTGAAGCGAAGATTTTCCTAAAATGGGAATTAAGGTAGTTCAAGTAATAAAACTAAAGTATTTACAACTCAAGAACTTCAAACGCTTGAAAAAATGACTAAAAAGGGGGTATTCATTTTTGGTATTGCCTATCGCTGACAGGAATTAAAGGATGCAAAAATAAATGATATTCAAGATAATGGTAATGCTTTGCTGGTAACGATACCAAATACGAAAACCAACTTGTCAGATTTTTTGCTATCATTGCAACTTTTTACGATATTTCCTAAAAGTATAGTAACTTATAGAATATTGAATGTATCAAACGAGTCATAGATATCAACAAATTTAATGAAGTTTCCAAGCAAATTGCAAAATTTCTCAGTTTACCTGACTGTGTCATACCTATCATTCTTTACAAAGATGCTCAACCACTTATCTCGCAAATACTGGCAGTAATTTAATAGAAATTAAATAGCACGGTGATTGAAAATCTAGCACAGCAGCTAAACAATATATCGAGATTCAATTACCAACAAATTAAACTGAGGCAAAAAAAATTCAAATCATTGGAAAATATATTGAATAAACTGTCAACTTTGGACCTTGGAACCTTCACCTTTAACATCACCAAACACTGAAGAACAAACCGCAAATGTATAAAATGTCTGTACAAGCGCCAACGTGTCACCAGATGTGTGCCAAATTTTAACTTATTTGGTTAATAATATCGTGGTACAAGTTAATAATTTGAACATTATTCCACCAGTAAATAATTATTATAAAATTGTACTTTTTAAATTATTAATGAATATACAAATCTAATTTTATGCTTTAATAAATGAGCAGTCGACTAAAAAAAATAACATTTACGAGTCTAAATGAAAATGAAATATTTTAATGCCAATCAATCCAATTTCACCTTTTTAAAATTCGTTTCTAATTTCACACTTTATGAATGCCTTTGTTTTCAGGCTTATATATTGATCTTCTTATTCTCTAAAATAACTTTGCCTTTCGCGGTATAACTTCAGTTTTCGGTCTACAATATTACCAGATTCTTTTACAGAAAATTAAGATTTTTGCTTTAAGTTTAATAAATTGGTAATAACCTATTTCCGCCATTATTTCCAAAGAAAGCTAACTATATGAATTATTTTCGATGTAATAACGAAATCAGTAATTAACTACTCTTATGTCATAAATTATGGAGAAAATATGTTGAAAAGAAATATCACAAAGTAGCAACAAAAAACGGCAATAAAGTATTGTATAACAAACCAGAAAATGTGTTTACGACTTGCATAATTAACAAATGTTAATTTACATCAAAATTCTATAACCGGAATTGATAATCAGGATTCTTTGTACATTATTATTTTTATCTTCAAGGCAATTCGTTTCAGTTTGTCTATGATTGGTATTGTTTTACTATTTTTATGATGAATTTTAGAAAGCGACATCTATATTGTGCGAGGTTGTTATCTGAGTTCAATTTTGATATAAAGTAAGGTTTTTTAAATATGTAACTATTAATAAAAAATGCTATTTCATGTTTAAAACGCCGTTAAAAAGTTATTATGTAATACCTACTTTTTTTGTTAATCATTAAGTTTTCCTTAAATATTTTGGTGTTGTTTTTTCTTATACGAATAAGTGTGTCCCAAAACTGCAATTAAAACCAGTAATAATTTCAATGCTGAAAAATAAAACCAAATTATACCTGATTTGGCTCATTCCTTCATGTTGATTGCGACCACTTGATTTTTTTTTCTTTAATATACACCTATATTCAGGTATTGTACCTACTTGTTTATCACCGTGGTAATTCAATGCTTTTAAAGTTTCGCAAGATAAACAAACGACACGCATTTTTTACGTCTTTCACTTTTTAAAAGATTTTTATTGGTAATTATTATCTAGTCAGAGGTCTTCATAATGTTAATATACATGTATTTATTTGTTCTAGATGTCACCACGTTACATCTAAAATTAAAAAAATAATGAAAGTGTAAGCACTTTTACGTAGATATTCAAATTAGACATATGGTTTACCTATAGGCAGATACCTTTGACCCAAAAAAAGCAACAATTTAAATTAACGGAACTGAAATGTAACATTGTAAATGGGAATAGTTTCTGACCACCTATTCCGTGTATTGTGTTGGTGATAATGTATTATAGCTACATTTAATATGTTGTATTGTAATTTTAATATCGCTTTATTATAAATATCTGTTTCACAAAAATAGATTTTCTTATTGCTAAATTTATCCCTTGTAATAGCCCAGACGATTTCTTTATTAGATTAATTGTATTAATTCATTCTTAATAAAGTTTGTAAAAACCTTACCTAGAATTATCTAACATAAACAAACCAAGTAATTTTTTTAATATTTTTAGAATAAATTGCGGAAATAATCAGATGTAATATCATTAATAATAAGTAGGCCGAGGAGGCAGCTAAGTATATTAAAATACGATATAAGTTTTTGTGTTGCAAAGTGTAAAGTGTTGTAATAATAATAATGATTTTGCTAAGTGGAGGACATTAAAATTTATACAGAATATCCATGGATGCACCTACAAAGGGAAAAAGCTTTGATAATATGCATTTTACAGAAAAAGTTATTGTTTATGAAATAATCTTCCTTCCATAGAACATTCCCAAATATATTTAGATTTCTTGTTCTAGAAAGTATGGATCAATGAAACGTTTACTTATTTTTTAAAACATTGGCTTTTAGATCGAATTTTAAATGGTATATTGTTTTTTTACTGAGCATTTCGGAAGTTAAATTTTAAGTACTTTTTGATACAGTCTGAAACTGTCATTATATGTAGTTATTTGTATCACTAGACTAGAAAATACAATTTTGCGAGTATGAGTATGATCCTGTGGGTCGAGGTGGTAGTCGAGGCTCCACAAGTATGAATACTTGCGAAAGAGTTTCGACCATGTGATACACATTATTTTTTGTGCCCACAAATAGAATAGAGAAAGAAAGTTTGACGCTAGGGAGTTGACAGTACAAGTTGGCAGTTTGGCACACATGTTCCATATCTTGATATTTTAACGTTTCCGAGGAGAAATCTTTTTCCATAATGTTCTTTGCAGTTTGATCCTTATTTATCAATAATAAGTGCAATAGAGATACCAGTTCATGTTAGTAAGGTTACACAGCAGCTTAATAACAATTTATTACACATCTGTCATGTCGAATATAGTGTGCTAACCTAAAGAGACATTTTTGCCGGCCTAGGCTGCAAAACGGCAGTTTTCTGTCCGCTTTTAAAATAATGTAAAATGAGGCTCAAGAAATTAATTTTTTTTTTTTTAACATTTAAACGGAATATGTACTTGACCAATAACTGCTTTTGTTCCTAGGTTATTATTATTAAAACTTTAAAACATACGCCCAAGTGTTATTTATACAAGTACACATAAAATAAGGAATAATACTTATTTACTTGTTTATTTTCAAAATGTTGTTTCGTTAAAAGAAAACGCATCAGCTCCAATAATATTGCATTTATGAGTAAATGTATCTACAGTATAAATCTAAATATCTTTTTGGTTTTTTTTTTTAGAAAAGCAAAAGCTCTTTTTCTGTAAAACGCATATTAATAAAGTTTATTCTCTTTGTAAGTTCATCCATGGGCACCTAAACTTAATGCAGTCAATGTGGAATATGAGAAAAGTTGAAAAAACACGTTATTCGTTAAGGTACTACGTATCTTATATGGATTTAATTTTTTTTTTCTGGCGTTATTTTGATGGAATTTTATTTTTCATATCGGGACCAGGAATTTCCATTTTCCAAGATTAAAATGGCTTCTTAAAAATTAATATTTACAGTACTGTGCAGGTTCAGAAAATCCTGAGGTTGAACATGACTTTACTATTGGTACGTAAGATATAAAATATACTAAACTATTAATATTACATGCTTCAAAATACCTTACCACAAATAAAGAAGTTTGTGGTAAGGTGTTTCAAAGACAGTATACTCTTTAAACAAAGCAATACTTTCCATATAATTAATACAATTAAAAGTAAACAAAGTGGCAGTTTTTAAATAAAATGTCTACTTTACAAAAAAAATCTTAAAATTTTAGGAATATTGTAGTTTTTTTAGCAGCAGTAAATGTTTCGTTAAGGGTAAGATAGTACAATTTTCCATTTAATAAAGAAATTATGAGTTTGTTTCAGTTTGGAAGATGTTTCACTTTGATTGTATATTCTTTTAGCAAAAGGTTTTAACGTTGAAACTTTAAAGGAATAATTAAAAGAAAAAATCATTCCTTATAAGTAATGTTTTGGAGTAAAAAATACCCTGAAAGAATCTAATTACTTTCGGCTAGCCCTAAAACATTTCACTAACAAGTGGTGATGAAATATTAAATATAAAAAAAAAGAATCACTCTTCATTCAAATTTGATTTTTCAGTGTAAATAAATGTATACATGTTTTTTTAAGTGTAAGAAAATTTAAATTTTATAAGAAATTCATAGTTTTTGTTAAACATTTTGTGGTTCGCTGACGCTTAAGAAATTAATTTTTATCCAAATAATGCGATAAGCGTAGAGAGCTAGGCAAAGTAGGGTTAATAGGCACCTAGATAACCTACTAGGCTACTTTCAAGTGCGCGACTGTTCTAGGATTAATCACATATTTTTTAATGAATCTTGTAGTGACCATTTTTTACTCTGCCTTATTTGAAAAAACAATTTCAGCATTAGATAAGTGTTTTTCATACATGTTATTTCTGGCCCCTTAAAACCGATAATGTGAACGGTTATACACAAAATTTAGAAATCAATAAAGTTATGACACTCCCATTATTTTGACAAATAAAATTAATTAAGGCTGGGGCACCTATACAAATATATTTTGCCTAAGTCTGTTACAAGTAACTAATTTAAATGGAAATGTGTGATTAAGAGAGTCTGAATTTATGTTATGTTATTTCTTGTATAAATATTGTGTCGAAACTGATGTAAAGATGGAAGTGGTTGACTACAACCGTATAAATTATGTATTCAGACTAGAACCGTGTATTATGCATGGTATGTGTAGCAGGCGTGGGTACTATTACCATAGTAAGTGGTATTGAAGAGATTCTCATTATTAAACAATTTCTATTTGCGGACGGTAAAAATTGAATACTTATTATAAGCTAGATATTTGTGTAAGTTTGTACATATACATTAGGCGTTACGGTAAATTGATTTATTTCTAAATATTAATCAAGGCGATTTCTATCTTGATGATTTATAGTATGATGTATGTAAGTTCGTGCCAGGGATATATATCGCTTTAGGGTAGGCGAAACACTAATCTCGGATGCATCCTTCACATTTTTACATATTAGCTAGTAAGTATCTCCACGATATGATATATACCGTAGAGTGAGTTTGATTACCTTAATAATTACCTTCACCAGTCACGTTATATATAAAAAGAACGTATTCATTACATCATTATGCTTGTAATAGACGTACTTGCGGATTAATTTTTATTAAATTTATTTAAAATATTATTAATATTTGCTTGGAGTTTTAATCAAACTGAAGATTTACATCAATGTACGACTTCTAAAAAAAAATTTGCAGTTACACAAGAAAACGTTAACTCTCTACTTCCTGCTAATCTTCTGGAAATGTATTGAAGCAATTACTGGCGCGGCAATTCCCTCGTAACTTAAAAGTAATAAAGATTATATCGCAAGGCATTCTTCTGATCATCGTGATTCAATACAACAGAAAGTAAGCAACGGAATCAAACAAAATGTTAATGCCTCCTGACACATTGATTTGTTATGCAGGCAACTAATGTTGTGAAACTTGACAACTTCTTTTTTGAAATCTCGTTTCATGAAACATACTATACAGAGTTTACACAATGCATTCAAGAGACAACAAAATAGAATATAGAACGAGTAACCTACACGCAGTTACTGCCGTTCGGGGTCACTTTGGGTAAAATTTTCAGTTTTTTGTAATATTTGGCTCATAGTTCTTTCGATAATGGACTGCAATTTTACAAGTATATTACCCGATACTTTACTTAACTAAATCTATTACTGTAATCCCAGAGGGAAGGGTAATGACAACCAAAAAAACTTGCATAATCTCGATCAAACTATGTTTTATTCTATTTGCAACGTTTCGACGATTAAAATTCGTCTTTATCAAACTGCACTGTATAATTTATTTATAAAATTAACACTCCAATAAAGAACAACAATAATTAAATTACCATTAGAATAAATTCACAAACGACCATGAAGTATAAAATTTCAGATTAATGTTAGGATTTATAAATAATTTAAAATGAATTTGATACGGACAAATCAGTCAAGAGTAAAACGTATTAAATGTTAGTTATCAAGTAATATGGAGCATAAAAAGTAGAAACAAATGCAGCATCTTAAAAATTATAAGCTCACAAAACATGGGGAACCTAATAAAGGAATGATAAAAATAACCTAAGGTATAGGTGTAACAATATAGCATATCTGCCTTCCAGAGAGCTCTAAAACAAGGTGGGCCACAATGAGACATGTTTCATTATTAATTCATAGCTATTTATATAAGGTAGGGATCTCACTACGATATATGGGCTACGATGAGACATTCAGACAGACTTTCATCATTTAGCCGATATCTCATAGTGGCCTTTCCTACCCCATACAGAGTGAATGTAAAAATAAGATCATGAACACACAAGATAACGAATTACCAATTCGTATCAAACTAACATACAACGTGGTGAAAAATTGCAACTATTAATTCATTAGATACATCATTCCTAAACGGGCAGAGCAATTACAAAATAAGAAGTAATTTATTAATTAATTAATTTATTAGCATTATCTCTTAAATAAAACGTTTTTTATAATTTTATTCAGAAAGCTAGAATCTTTGAATTTGAGAGATTAAATGTATGATGCTTCTTATGTGTAGCAGTATTATAGGTATGTTGTTTCAATCTTCTTTCTAAATTCTGTGAAGTTTTGCTGATATACATAACGTGACAATGATTACAATATGTAGCACTACATTTCTACTTTTCATTTTGAGAATCTATTTTAGGCTGCTAAAAATAGTTAATTTATATTACTTATTATACCAAAAGAAAAACTTAAAAACATAGAGAGTTGGGAATTTGAAAAAGTTTGAATTTCCACATTTCTTGCAATATCGCTTGAGAGAATAGTAAGAACAGCATTGCGAAAATCGAACGCGAATGTTTAAGACGTAAAATTCTAAAAAAAGATGACATCGAAACAGGCACCTGATATCCGATGAGTTTGGATTAAGTATAGATATAACGTTGCTTATGAAAGGCTAACCCAGATCCTTAGAAAGCTGTACTTACTTGGGGCCTTCAACTTTAAAAAATCAAAGATGAAAACGAAAATGTTACTTAATTGTATGCACTGTTACACGAAGTTGACGATTTTACCAAAACAAGTGCGAACCTTTTTTTTCTTCTTGCTATCTATTCCTTTGCATCATTATTTTTACTGCACGCGCAAAA
Source organism: Protaetia brevitarsis (assembly GCA_004143645.1). Classification (NCBI taxonomy): domain Eukaryota; kingdom Metazoa; phylum Arthropoda; class Insecta; order Coleoptera; family Scarabaeidae; genus Protaetia; species Protaetia brevitarsis. Next base: position 1,546,394 of record RXPK01000317.1, on the reverse strand, counting down.
GTGATCGATAGTGTATTGCCGGCTGCCTATTTTTCGCAAAATAGGCAGCCGGCCCTTTTTTTGGAAACATTTTTCCCATTAAAATAAGAAAAGAATTCTTTAGTAAAATTGGCAGTAATTTTCTATAAAAATAAAGTTTGAAATACGATATAAATAAACCTGTACTATTGAAAATATGAAAAAAAGAAAAAAATTGTCGTGAAGTGCTGCCTTTTGTGGTAACATTCGACATTACCAATAAATTCCGACACGCTACTCAATCGGCAACGTAAAAAAGAATCACATGGTAGGGAAAGATAGTGCAGAAATGGCACGCAGCATTAAACAAAACATAACCTTCTGACCTAACCTAATAAGGGAACTGCTGGTGCCAACGATCTGATAAAGGTATTTGGTATAGCGTCCGCGTGTATTTATTTATTGCTAGTGAAATGAATCGAGTTAGTTTTATAACGATACCTATTGCAGTATATGTCAAAGAATTCAACCGAAAGACAGACACGTATTGTTTTTATATTTGTGCTATTTTTAAAACGTAAAAATAAACGGATGTGTTGCAGAAGTGTGCTGTAATATATCGCATTCTTCGATTTTATCGTATTAGCAGCTCCAAATAGCATGCACCCAAAGTTAAAGTTTCCTTGTCGGAGGACCTGCCAGATAATCCTTCACTGGACGGACACTTGTAGGTGTGCTCGATTATTATCTGTAACACTTTGGGTTCAAGGTGTTATGGTTGGTTTACAAAAGTGTAAGAAAAGTGCAAGTTCTAGTATGTTTGTCAATTTATATAAAGCAAAAACTCTGTAACCTAAATTGTGACCTAGAGGAGGTGTAACTTCGTGCAACCGTGATTAAAACCGTGTATCAACGACAACAAAATGTGAATAGCATTATACAATCAATGATCATTTTTTTCATTTACACTGAGTTAAAATTTGTAGTGCAATTACTTCAGTTCAAAGTTGTTCCGATGAAATGAATGGATCATTTAGAACGATGTAAATCAACCAACGAACTACATAAAATATGGTAAAATCCCAACGGCAGGATTGTATTTATACGATATTTTGCTTCTCAGATCTACTATTTCATGTTTTTACTAAGAAATAGATCATAAAGCATTTTCATATTTTCTATACTTAATAATCTTCTGTGAATAGTATTTCCAAATCACAATTCATTCATGATCACAATAACAAGACCATAGCAAAACCATCAAGATTTTCATAATTTTCAATCTTGCATCTACAAAAAGAATTGGATTTAAGCTTAATTATTTTAAATGGATTGATTTTATGTAAGTATTTATTAAAATGGCTCGTTTTGTGAAAAATAAAAGTGTCAAATGGGGTATATGAACATGGCAGAACTGCTCTCTTCTAGCGCAAAACTTTAAATTTGAATTAATGCGTGTTTCCTTCCTCGAGATATGCAATAAGGCATACTAATTCAAGACCTTAATATGTAAAAAAAAACATTTGACTTTTAACAATACACAATATGAAAGTGCAGTCTATACGCCAGTTTGCCACATTCACAGATGGCGGAAACCAGACCGTTTTTCAGTTACTGCGTGCATCCGAAAGCCCGTTCCAGTATTTTATATAATTCGTTGAAATCAACCCACCTATTTTATTTGTAAATATAATGTATATAAAGTCTTCTGGTTTTTTTTTTCGTGCGATTTTAGGCTATCAAAAGAAGTTTATAAATAGTCACGGTTCCTTGCATAGATTTGACTAAAATATTGATTTAGAAACATATGTAATAAATGTTGATAAATACTGCAATAGAATATTCTCCTTGTAGTATTGCTTTCCTATAATTTATTTTACTTTTAGTAAATTAAGAAAACTTAGTTACTTTAATAACACAGCAAGAAAAATAAGAAAATTTCATGTTCATCCCTTTCCGCGACTTTTACAACAATTTCTTGACCGGCGCAATGGCGTTAGGTTAAAATTAAATACGTATATATCACCTAATCCTCTGTGAAAAATAAATCCCTGGAATTTTATACGGTCCGCGGTTGCCAATGTTTAACTATCTATATGCATATGTATTGTTGAATATAGATAGCTACTATACCGAATAATACCGATCGCATACGTTTTTCTTAGTTCATCATATATACCGTTCATATAACAGAGAGGAGGGACTAATAGCAGTCAGTTTTATAGGTCTATACCGAGTGGACCATTTATCGTGTCCCCACCTCCCTCACCTTCTCCCTCCCCCCTCTCCCAAACAAAGTAGTCAGTTTTATGAAAAGAAGTTTTAAGTAGAAGTTCTCATACAAGACACCTACCTAATGCTTACACAGTCATAGCCCTAGAAGAGCACGTGAAGGTCGTATGAAGGTCAAGTTGTTTTTTTTTCAATAGAATATGGTATTTTTAAACAAATTCTGAAAAAGGGTCTAATAGTGAGTAGAAAAGTACTAAAACTTATCTGACCTAAAGTTAACTTTTTAAGGGATACATGCAAGGAAAACGAATGCGTAAATTAAAAAAACCTACGGACTACTTTTTTGGAGTGCTCTGTGCCTCTTCTTGCCTAATAGTGATTATGCTTACAGGAAATTAAAAATATTAAACACATAAATGTGGCCCGAATACACAGTATTCACAATCTGCTTGAATATATAAATAAATTTGAATGCTATTTAAAAATGAATAAAGTATCAAATCAACATCTATTTTCATATGCCATGTTGCCGAGTTTTCGTTATAATGTTGACTCACGAATTGACTATATCTGTACTTATCCAGAGTTACAGATTTAATCTGTGTCTTTATCATGCCCTGTCTTTTAATTAGTTTATGAATCATACGATACTACAGTAAATTCGTTTTGCACTTATTTATTACTGAAGCAATATTCTATTCTCTTTCTTGGCAAATTGACAGTCAAATAAAGCTCAAGCCAGATGATGAACGCTTTAATTAATATTCAGTGTATTAAAAACACTATAACAGGCGGTGAATTTCCACCTTCTCTTAGGTAAAAATACATAACGTGTTATATAGTTCCATTACAATAAATTATATATTTTTACTCTCTTGGAGATTTTCGATAATAAAAAATGATTCGATAATTACTTTTAATAGCTTTTGACTATTCAACCAAATACATGTATAAATATATTATGTCAAAAATAGATTTGCACCTGTTCATATTAATATCAGTTGAGACACCAACAAACAAATCAATTAAACAAATAAATCTTTAGGTTTTATTTAAATGAGTCAATTATTGAACAATCAAATGAGTTACTATTGAAAAAAGATACCTTCGAAGTGTTAATTACAAATTTAATAATTCAATATCACTTTTCATCTACCCATTGTCTTACTTATTGCTGAAAGTATCAATTAGCCTTATTTTTATGGTACACGACTGGAAGGCATGCATTTACTGTAAACGGTAGCGATTTAGATACCTGTGATTAATGTATTCCATTTTACTATCGATATGACCATTATATGAACACACAACAGCGTATTGTATTTTTCGTTTCAGTTGTTTGGCGCCCACGTGAGAAACAAAGACAATATAAGACTGCACGCTATTGTTCTAGTTAACGTCCTGTTCGCTCAAAGAAATGATCAAAATTTGAAACAATGAAAATGATGTGTGTGGAGCAAACCTATTTCACATCCTCCTAATGCTTGTTCCGATAACGTACACACAATGACAACAACAAAAAAATTAAGGGGACTGGTTGTGGTAGATTTTAAGAGATAAAGCAGGAGTAGCAACGGCATTCTAGTTCTCTATTATATTATAATAATATATTACTAGCAGAATATGTAAATGCATTGTATTTTTAGCAACCGGATTTATTGGAAACGGAGTGGGTGAAAATTAGGTTTTGTTTTTTCTAAGCACCAAATGGATTCAACTAATTTTATTTATAATGTATTCTGTAGAAAAAAAAGGGAAACACAAATCATGTCGCGGTCTATTTAACGAAATCAACCGGTCAAAAACTTGTTTTGAGATGTAAATCACACTTTAATAAGTAAAACTGTGCACCCTGGAATGCACATTTATTATAAATTGAAATTTGAATGAAATTCCTCATTATTTTTGAGTCAAAGTTCATATTATACTAAATAATTTCGATTTTAACTGTTAAATGCAACCAGTTTTTTCACTGGTAATTTGTATTTCATTAATACATATAGCATTCAAGTAGAATATAAATAGCTTTCATTTAAACACCATTCATGTCATCGTTAATAACGCTTCATGTGATATTAGATTAGTCTAGATACTAAGGACGTGTATACGTTTCAAAATCCATCACCGCTCTGACAGACTGAGAAGTTATTATATGACAGATCGAACTAAATAAGAAATTAAACAACCGAGAATGTTAGATAACAAAGATAAGTATAAAAGTATAAAAGTATAAAGCTTTTTCCAAATGCAATCAATTAAATATCGTAGTTAGGGATTAGTTTCATTTTTTAGATTTAGTGTACACAATTTAAATTTAAATCACTGCACACATCTTAGGGATTCACAATCTCAAAAGCTATATTCTCAGTGCTTTCGTATGTTACTTTCTTACTAATATTAATATAATAGCAAACAATGTAAAGAAAAAATCGAAATTTTCTTCAAAAGAACAAAACTAAAAAGGATTGGTAGCATTTATTGTTCTTGATTCAACGCATAATTTACTTCTGTAAGGTTAACTCCATCATGGTTAGTACAACACGAAGCGTACCATTTATAATTTTTTTTTTAATTTTTGCTAAAAATTAAAAAAAAAATTATTAAAAAATTTGCTAAAATTCTTTGTAGGTATCAAATTGTCAATCAATTGTTAGAGTTTAGTAAAAGAATTAAATTAAATTTAAATAAATATATCAACAATTTGTTTCAATACATTCTCGTTATATGTCAGGAAACGGAAAAACGAGAACTTTGGTAGGTATGTAGTACTATTTTTAAGTATATTTGTGTGAATGTGTATGTTTGCTAATTTTGTGGAGTAAATGAATAACGAAGTAAATGGCTGTCTGCAAAATTGAGGTTACGTTAGTAATAAAATTACATAAGGTATTTATGCATGGGCTTTTAATTTTGCATCTCTTAAGGTAATAAATCATGGCAGTACACTTCACGCATATACGAAATAACTTTCAAGTATAAATAAAAATGACGTTGTGATATTCAGTTAGCTAAATAAATTTTAGAATTTTTATTAGGACTCTATTATTGTTGTTTTAAATATATGCCGAAACGTTAACGTAAAGTAACTGTGTTCAGTTAATTACGAATTAGTTGAGTTCTTACTTCAATTATTATTTCAACCTGCTTACCACTTTAAGGATAATAGACAACTCCAAAATTGTCTGTTTGAACCACAAGTCGGCATCATTCTAGAGCAACATTGGGCACCTGGGATTCACCTGACTCGTCGTCGAATAGGTAATAATAAAAGCAATAGATATTTGGTTCTATCATACAATTTTGAAATTAGAGGCGTCCTGTAGAGCTTATTTACAGGACGCGGTAAATATAGGGAATAATATTTATTTGGCACTATTTTATTGACCTAAAATTTAGTTAATAGTTTTGAGTAAAACAAGTTTTTGTACAATCAGTATAGATACTGTGTTTTTATGTCAAATGAAGCAAAATAGATATATTAAATTTCAGTATAGCTGTACTGATCTGTCTGCATTTTGGATATGTATTACTGACAGTCAACACGATAAAAATCCATTCACAAGAATCCACATGTACAAATGGTATGCCTTACAATTTTATTTAGATAAGAAATATTTCACTACTTACAACAGGTAAGTATACGCGAAATATAAATAGCACATAGGTATACCTTCGATTAAGCAGTTATTCTTTATATTTAATAAACCTTGAAATTAATTACGACAAATGTAAGGATTATGATTGTTGAAAGGATCTTGGGATTCTAAACACACTCCGATACATGGATAACTGTTTGTGAAACAGCGAACGCGGTAACATCAATGCGCGAACAAGCGACAAACCCATGCAAGGAGTAAAGTTAAAACAAATCTAATGCGATTATTTATTACTGTTGTATGTGCAATTAGCTACAAGCTGAGTTCTTATTTATTGCAGTACATCACGGCAGTAACATATAAATAGATCATGCGCAGATATATGACGGGATGTGCGCGCAATTTTAGAGATATAATTAGATAGACACTGACTCAACGTGACTAGTCGGTTTTAAAGATATTGATACCTTGGTGAATACCTTATTCAATAAAGAACGCGGAACGATATATTGAGGCTAAGCTATACAGGATGCAAAGGATTGCGCAATTTTCAGCGTGTTGTAACTGTGTCAGAATATGTAGATGCATATTTATTTTCAACTGTTCAAGACATATGATTAACTATAATAATACGTAATATGTGACGCACTCTGACACGAAGTAATAGCATACACCATTAACATCACTTAATCCTGCGTTATTATTAACATATTCATTTATTACTAACCTTTGAAAGCAAAAGGTTCCTTTCCAGATAAATAAATATTCGAACATAAACATTCATGAACATTTCTTTCCATTTGTATAAAAAAAGCTCGAATACAGAAAAAATGATTCGTAATTATATGCTTTGGGATTAAGATTTACAGTTAAAGCTGGTATCTACAATGAAAAAAAAAAGTTGAGGCCACTTGCTGTTTTAATATTTCTTGTGGCATCAAATATTTGTTAGAAGTGTGAATAAACAACGTTTGTAATTCTATATCGTTTTAATTCGTACCATTTCAAATGATATACACAAGAGCATAAAAATGATGAATTGTTATTTGGTGGAAACACTATGTTTGTCTTCTGTTAATATTGGTTTTATATAATCTTATATCTCTTCTTCAGTCTGAAGACGGTGCTCTAGCACTAAGACGGCCAAATGTGAGATTTCTTGGTAGCCATAGGAAACACCTTGATGATACGTCAAATAACGCATCTTAAAAAATTTCATGTTGGGTCAAAGTTGAATTCTGAACAATTTTTCAAATAGTTTTTTTGGATGTCTTGTTAGCAAGCCTCAGTTTTTGCTAATTCATCATATTTTATAATTTGCCGCCATGATATGCTATAGGTATATACTATAAAAACAACACTATATAATCGATCGAAGTCGTCGCAAGATAACCACGCTAAGTGCAACCGTCGAAAATACGATAATTACAAGACGGATTCAAACCAGGGTTTTTGTTATTTTGCATATTGTACATCAGTGTGTAAATGTGGAATAAATGAGGGTGAACCAGAAAAGAAATTGTAATTTTATACTTTTGAGGTAGAAACTATGATTTCATATTTGATTATAGCTGCTACTTCTGAATAGTGCTGTGCATTTGAACCGGATAACCGGTTAACCGGTCACGGCGATTAATCGGTCGGGACGGTGACTGACGCAAAAATATAGTGGACCTGTTTTATGGACATATATAGCAACTGATAACATTAATTGCCGATAGTGGTCCAAATCACAATGTTTGTACGAAAATGAATTCAATTAAAAGTTGAATTAAATACATTGTACATTCGAGAGATCTAGAGACTTGTGTGAGTGAGTACGATATCGTGGAAGTACGTAACATATGTACATACATGCGTATAAATTTATGACGAGTACTTATATGACGATGTGTATTACCCGTACGCATAATTGTGCACAGGTGTTGTAGGTAGTACCGTAGCATGGTATGATTAGTAGTTGGCATCGTCAGGAACAGTTGGAAAAACTTACGTACTAACTTCTTTTTTATTTTACTTTTTTTTTATTTGCGCGTAGATAACATTTACTGCCTTATATTTGACTTGTTGAAATATATGACTTGTCTGGTAATATACGGGGCATCTAAAAACAGAGATTGGTAATTTTACTTTCACGTTGTGCACACCAGAAAAAAAAAAAAAAACATTAGTAAAGTTCTCAAATTGTTTCAAAAATGTGCTCAATTTTTTTTTTTAAATGAAGAAAGAAGTATAACTATACCTTATTTTTCCAGTTATTTTTTTTTTTGCTAATTTTGTGACTGTTATTAAGTGATATTTTTGCAATTTGTGGAATATACCTACTATAAATATCATATGACATTCCTAACTATTTAACTGACAAGACATGGAAATGGTGAGTAAATAATTTAGGCATAAATGAATTTCAGTAGACTTTTTAGACAATGGAAATAAATACGATAGCATAAGGATATAAATTACGTCATAGGAAAATCATACCACTAAGTGATAACCAGGTCAGACCAAAACATATGTTTAATGGGAGAGCGGCGAACAAAAATAAATACAGTATTGATATTTTTCATATGCTTTTTTAACAGCCGCTACATAGTAACTATAATAAGTTACTATAAACCATAAAAAAAAATCGTTATCGCACAAGTGCGCATCAAAGTAAATAAACATCTGCTTGTATTTGACGGCCGACAGAGCTCGAATTTACGGAAAACCTCCATTGGGGTAACTACTATACTTAACAATATTGTGGCCTTTGAAATGTATGGCATTGACGACTAATATCATTTCTAAATTATCTGCGGTAAAACTACATCTATTAGATTGTAGGATATTTTTAAACACAGAAAAAAAATCTTTAAATATCACAGCTGTTTAGTGGAGCATGATCAGTTTTCTTTTAACATTTTCCATACTCTGCAATCCATGCAGTTTTGAAATGTAAAGCCAGAAGCCATTTTGAAACATACAAGATTATCAACAATTATGAACGAACTAAAGTAAAGAATTCGAAAACCTTCCAAGTTAAAGGAAACTGTGGAAGATCACTGTCGTTTTTGTCTCTTTTTCCTCGCTTTTGGAAAAAACGCCTGTTTCAGTTTTAAATATCTGTGCTGTATATAATAAAATAGGTTACGGCATAATATTTAGATAGTTAGTAGAGTAGCACGTTTATGAATGAATATTTTATGCTCTTTGGTGGTCGGAATTAGTGTTAAACTAGAAATATTTAAAATATAAATCTTTATTTAATTACTCTTGGTTAGAAAAAATAGGATTAAATTATTATTAAGTATTAGATAGGTACTGCTGTTGTTTGTTTTTTTTTTTAGGTCATCATCTTTCCTTTTCAATATCCAATGTGTGAAAAAGGGAGCAGATACGCGAGGACGGCAAGGCTGTCGGAATTTAAGGAGACGCGGAGGCTGCTTCTTCAACACTCAGAAGAATAAATAATAATTTGCGGCTAATCAGTAATAAGGTCTGGGACTTCTTCCCAGATCCTCCCAGAGTAAGGTTTTTGCCATGGTTTTCCCTTACTCCGTGGTCATTGATTTTATATAAGTATATTATATATAATCAGTGTCCTTTGCGAATACTGGGAGATAACAAAAGTCGTCCCATGGGCGCATTTAATAATAACTGATAGCTGACCGATTTACAGTAGACTGGCGACATTTCACAAAAGTAGTATTCATATGGTCGCGAGGTTACTGTATTATATTTTTGTTATTAAGAATCATATGGGAATTATCTAGTTAGAGTAGGAACATTCAATGGTTATGGAACCCATACAGTATTTAGAATAGCTAGCCTCGTGTAGTACCTTTTTTAGGTGGAGCACGGGGTTGGGATGATTTGTAATAATTTAGTTTTCATAAATAAAGTGTATATAATAAAAGGTTGATTTTAGAGGATGCTCAGACGCGTACTTTTTTACACACATAGAATATTTAGAAGCCACAATAATAGGTACTATTACAACGTCTATTTTTTACTTTAAATTGTATTTAAGAAACACTACTAATTTCTTGTTACTCCCATACTTAAATAAATAACAAGTTAATTAGTATGAGTTAAATAATAATATCAATTTAAATTATTCATGTTCAGTGGATTTTTACGACTGGTTCCTTACATTGAATTACACTCTTGTAACAATCGTATAAACTACCTATTCAGCACCTTTGTATGACCACCCATTCGCACGCATGCAAAGCAGGCAAATGTATATTTATTACAATCAGCGATATTCATAGTGCAGATAGTATACGTGCCAGCAACAACAATAATAACATGCTTAAGCGAGCGGAGTTATTATTTTATTTGAAGCAGTTTGATGTATGACACTGTCGATATGGGATACTTACAGATTCAAAATCATACAAGCCGCGGAGCTATAAATTTAGTCTTTAGTGTCCAACACCATAATTACAGCAAATAATTTAGGCAATTAGCTTAGATTAGTTAAATTGCAATAGTTTTTTTTTTGTAGAATAAGCAACTTCAGATAACCTTTTTTAATATGAAAGTCCTAAGACTAATTTTGAAATTAATTCACGGTGTCAATAATAAGTGGTTATTGATATAGAGGCGAGTATTGCTACTGAAAAAAAATTATATAAAAAATACATTATTAGTTATGTATTTAAGAAGATAAATCGGGTTAAATTGTGATAGTTTTCAATGTTTTACGCTTAAGGGTATATAATTCTCTATTTTTTTTGTATATGTTTAGGTAATCTGTGCGGTTTTCCTTCTACCGGCAAATAATGTCGGTAATATATAATTATCTTGTGTAATGCTCACTTTATAAAATTAGATTACGAAATAGAGATTTATTAGAAGCATATTCGTATTAATTACGAAATAGATGATACTAGTACATGTAGACAACATATAATTTAGAACATGATTGTTATCAACGCATCATTTAATTTCTACCGGTATTTGCTATCTCTTAGGAAATCTTAAACAGTTTAAATGTAAAAACTGCAGTCAGTAATAACATCGAAACTAAAAAATGGAGATGAGGATTCATCTTTTTACTAATATTCGTTTTTTCTATATACTGTTGAAGATTCATTAATTACTACGACGAAATAGATCATTGCGTAACCTATATATGTACTTATATTAAATGATAATCTTTAACGGACAAAAATAGAGATGGCTCGCATTTAATTAGAAGCTACGTTCTGATATTGCAAATATAAAAACTTGCTTAGCTACGTGTTACATAATCTGTCCAAGTGGCACTATATAAATCTTGAAGAACTGAATTTTCTTCTGAACAGAGAAAAATGAGGAATACATGATTCCCGTTAATATTTCATGAAGGCGTAATACGAGAATCGTGTACATAAATTTTAAGGTTGAAGTGTAAGATTTCACGTTAAAATTATTGATGCAAGTTTGAAAATAGTGAGTTATTGTTTCACCGGAGGCGATAAATAGTGAAAGTCTTCGAATAATGTTGCAGTCCATGGCCATAAAGATGATTATTTAGGATCCATAATGAAGGTTGAGAAACTTGTAGGCTACGTAACGTATATCTCTTAACAAGAGAAACACTTTTATTTAATCAACACATCAATTTAAATTCTTGCCGAAATAAAAAATAAAAACTCCTGACGTAATGCTAGAATCACGGCAGCACACATCTCATGATGAATAGTTTCAGAGTTCTAATTATATATTATTAAAAATACTAAGTAATTTTGACTATACTGAAATATATTATTTATTTTAATATACTAGCATAAATTTCCGTAACTCTTTTCACATACGCAAACATTTTAACATTGCCTTTACACTGATTGTGAGAAAAACGTTTCTTTTTCATAGGCATTGTTGTAGTGAAATAGAAGAACTGCCATCTTTACGACAATGTTTGTAGGTATACAATGCATTTTGCGCATGTGCTACTATATCGATAAAAAACTTTGTTGTAATAATATTTAGATTAGGACACAAGTTGGGGAAAATTGAGAGGCTCAGATTTGGGAAACCATAATTTGGACATTATAATTGCACTTTTGGTTGGCCTAAGTTCTTAATAACGCCCACACTATTTATTAATTAAAAAATATTTAATGTTTAGGTGAACTTACTGTGCTTGCTAAATTAATGAAATAGAAGTAACAAAATAATATGAACACTTTCATTATGTTTTTCTTGTATCTCATTGTTTCTGGAATGTTCATGCTATTGACGTATGCCTTTTAAAATTAGTTAATGTAACCAGGCATTATCACAGTCTTACAAACATGGTAAAACATGCATCTCCATATGTTATTTCAAGCGGCCCCTAAACAAAAAATAACATTAAGTTTTAATCTTTGATTGGTTATTTCAATATAAAAGAAATATGGAGTAAATTTTATACAAAATAAATTGTATACTAGAGAGATAACAAACAAACAAAACAATAGAAGTCTTTTTATGAGGTAAGTTGCAAATTTGTTGTTAAGAAATTTTACACATAAAAGGATTAGTGGGAGTAACTAACTTATATTAACTCGTAAAGTTACTAAATATTATCATCAATCATCTTAAATTTATCTATTCTCTAGAGATGGCAAAAATTAACACTTTTTTGATAATACTTCTAATATATAGAATCAAAGAAAAAACGGAATCTCTTTACTGTTGAGAACTACAACACTGAAAATCCAGGAAAGTTTATCTTATTGACTGGTATTTTATCTCTTGTTGTTAAATCTAACACTACTGACTGTAACATTTGGTATCGGTATTCTGGTATTTTTTAACTGTCAAGGTAATTTATTTCGGCAAAGGGAATTTTATTAGAGAAATAGAAGAAAGAATAATTTTTCTAAGTGTATTTGGAAATTTGAAAAACTTATCAATTACTTTCGTCAAATTTAGGTATTCTAGCATTATCTGAACCTAAATTCCGCAAAACATCGAATTGCACTGCAGGAGTGACAACTGAAATAAGACTCCGCCCAATCGCTGATTGCAATTCATCACATGATAGGACTCGGTATGGAAATGCTTAAATGTACAGATAAAGCCTGATTACCAGCATGACCGCGTATAAAATTTATGTGTTTGGTTATAATTGGCATGTTATATATGAATATGGATACTAGATAAACGGGAAAATACGTTTACTATAATACAATGATAATGCAAAACTATATTTTTGCATTGCCAACGAAATTTAAACTATTTTACTTCGCTCTATCAATTAAAATACGAAATCTGAAGTTGTTAATTTGAAGGCCATACCTGAATTTTATGTTGTACTGGTGTATTTTATTAGTAATAAAAGTTAATTTATGAAGGAAACGATTTGCAAAAATACTTTTATGACCAAAAATGTGCTAAATGAATGAAATAGTCATAAAACAATTATTTCGTTTAGTTTTTAAGTACTTCAGATTAATTGTTAGAGCTATCCGAATTAAAATAATATCCCGCTTGGGATATTAGTAACAGTGAAATTCACTAATATTGAAATAAATAAAAATATTTGACTCTCGCATCAGAACTTATTTTTTACTTGTAGATAACTAAAATTTCAATAACATCATTTCAATGGACTTCCTTGAGAGAACGGAATACGAAAAAGGAAAAATTAAAATGAAAAATTATATTTATATTACCACTAAAGCAAACCATAACTCCACTCCCCTTTATTAGCGTCAATGCTTATGCAATCGACAAAATCAAAAGAAATGGGTGAGCTAAAGTTGGCATTCCACGTTCTATCAAGCGATGCATTTAAGGTGGCGTCAGCTTACTACTACACATTAATACATTCTATCAAGTGATTTATTTATTATAAAATTTTAAATAAAACATTTTATATATATATTTGTTATATTCCCATATTTCAATTTTAAGAATTCAAGAATGTCCACATTTCTTACCCCATTTTCCTACCGCCTATCTGTATTTTATTTAGAAAGTGACGTGATCAACAATTTAAAAACTTAAAGAGAATTTAATGGTTTGATATTGATGTCAGAGCATAGTCATAGCTGCAATCAAATAAAAATAAAATGTTGCTAATGGGCCAAAGTCGCTAATAACTGAATGAGAAGTTGATAACTTAGATAATCCAATTAGTCCACAAAGGTAAGCAACCTATTATATTTGTAGGCACGTGCCTTGTGGGATTAATTCAGCAAAAAGATATGACAAGAAGCGTCACTTTCTATCTGGCCTCTTTGATGTGTCGCCAGAAAAATGATCGCTGATGCTACTTTATTGCTTCAGCGCCAGATGCTTCAGCTTTCTTCCTTAATCTGCACCCATCATAAAGAACCCGTGTTAAAGACGGAAGTTTAATGTGAACTCAAAAGGGAGTTAACAGCGTGAACAAGTAACTACTGAACGCTAATGCCTGAGATCCTCCTTATCTGTGGTAAAATCCTCCAATGACGTTTAAAATTTTCTCAGATAATTTTAGCTCGCACATTATGTAACGTATAAAGTGGCGTGGCTCGAAATAAATTTATAATTTTAAATAGCCCCAAAGATACAATGGAAATTTAACAGTCTAGTCAGTGGTACCTCACTGTTCAATCAATTTTTGAGAGAATAGTAGTACCAGTTTCGGTGAAATTGTCGATAAATCTCCCTCATTCATGAAGGCATTATTTGTACACTTAAGAGATTCAAATAGATTTCACTTGTAAAATAAATATTCAAAGAGAGGGTGTTAGTCTTTTTTCTGTAAATAGTGGTAAATTAGATGTTTGGGATTTAGTTCTTGAGAGCATTTATGATGTGGGGTTGCTATTACTCGGTTCTTGTAAAGAATCGCGTTCAAAATAATAATAATAGTTCATGCCTTAGCATCCCCCAACAGCATTCGCCAATTACAGGGGCATCGGCGGTCATGAGTTATTATTAAGCCTGCGCCCGTGGAGCGACTTAAGATGTTCGTCTCTGAGCATTTTCCAAGGAGTAAGGGAAACCACGAAAACCTCACTCTGAGAACAGTCCGTCGGGTTGGAACCGAGGACCCTGCAACTGACAGCCGAACGTGCAAGCCACTCGACCATCAGCCGGCCAAATTATATAAATATTTTCCATTTTCTTTGTTTAAGTCCTTCCTAATACCTATCGATTAGTTTATAAATTTATTAGAGATTCTCGGCACATCTTCAAAAAATGTGCAACATCTAAAAAATTATTGTTATTGGTTGCTGCTTTTGTTCCCACTATTTTGAATAAATTACAGGTTGTTTCGTTCAATATGTTTTCTTTTTAATGTTTTATGAAAGTTTTCAGCGTAGATAATTTAATAATTTTCTAAATAAGTTTGTCATCTATTTCTATAATCAATCATAATTGGACTTTTATTCGAGCTAGTTCTTTCAGTTGACCTATTTTAAGCACGAACTAATGTACAAATATAAAAACGTGAATATTTAAGAAGAAGGCCAAAAAGAAGACATTAATTACAGGTGCATTATTACTACTTTCAAATTATTGTAATTGATTATGAATAGTAACCTTAGAGTAATTTCATCGAGGTAATATTGATGATACGATCTGATTCTTATGAGACTACACGTGTTAGCTCGGACAAGGGACCGATTCAGGGTTAAGCCTGCAATTTTAATCTTTTTTTACCGTTTCATAGCCGTTACTTTTCAAACAAAATCAAAGAAAAAAAAGAAATAGAACTATCCTACATGTTGTAGGGTAACACCACCTTATTTATTGGACCATTAGTAACTATTTTATTAGTTGTTAGCAATTCGAAAAATTAAAACAGGTAAGTTTTGAAGAATTGCGCTAATGCAAACTTATTTGATATTTGTCCTAACAATAAGTATAAAAATCAAAAAAGGAAAGGTGGAATTTAAATACATTACAATACAAGTTTATTTTAAATAACAAATAAAGCGTGTGTTCAACAGGATCGTTGGTGAAACATTTTAAAGTTTCAGTTTTTGCAGAATAATCGGGTATTTGGGGGTTAGGTGCACGATTACCGCACCTTTACACACCTAAGGTCATGGTTCACGAGAAAAGTAGAGACTATAGCGCAACTTTCTTGCACTGAGTATCTAACCATAAAACACATAAACCTGTGTTAATAAATATTAGTGCTCAGACGATTGTATTGTACCGATCGTGAGTCGGATTCGATATCTACATAGCTATTTCTGCGCAGGGAGAGACCGTAATTAGATTTAACGTGTTATCTCACTTAAAATTCTCTTCCCATATTTATGGAAACAAATCGCACAATTACATCATCTAAAACGATTGCACAAAAACGATGAAATCAAAATTGAACTTCTTTAAAAAGAAAACAATATACAGAAATACTTTTATTAACGCACGTTGGAATATGTCTCAAAATATTTCACATTTCCACGTACTCATACATATATACTTAATAAAAGACTGACAACTATTGATATAAATTAAAATTTCACATAATTACATGCATAATTTATGTAAATCGCAGTAGGAGTGTTGTTTCTCTGCAGTGGCAGAAAAAAATAACTAGCAATTGTGCATATGTACAGTAATATATGCTATGCTAATATTATAATAAATATGATAATTCTGATAAAGTTGCTGCCAGCAGTCTGAAGACTAATAAGGTAACGTATAAGTTAAGAAAAAAATGCATATGTGTATATCCGTTTGTCGTTGTTATGTCTGCATGTTCCTCAAAACATCAATACATGTTCACCAGTAGTTTGTGTGGCTATAGCAATAACAGGTACAGCAATGAACGAAGATAATACAAAAGTAGAAAAGGCTTGAAGAATTGAAAGTTACTTATAATATTATTTGTCAAAAAAGAAGACGATGTACAGAGCAAGTTTTGCAATGTGTAAATTAAAGGCGCTATTAAAATAAAATTAGTTTAGCTTTCAGCAATCATCACTCCATTTAAAATGCAAGAATTATTAATTGCATTTATTGTAAGAGTGATTCGTTCTAAAGAGCGAATAATTATAATAATTATAAATAACAAAAAATAAAAGCAAATATACTGGTCGCACCTTAAAACTGAAAACACATTTTTGTGAAATATGGAGGATTATTTGAAAATATATATGTAAATTTGTTGTTTGAAATAAAATATGTTAATAATTATCCTATGCATAACTGGAGAAAAATTATTCGCAAATATATGTAATGGTAAATGCCGATATTCCAAATGAAGTATACTTTTTACATTTCGTACAAAGGGAAAATTGATATATTGCCCAGATATTGAAACTGGGCTTGAAATTATTAAATTGTTACACAATAAATAGAAAGAGATAACCAGATATGGTAAAAACAAAACCATGAGAATTTAACATTAGCAAAAAAACGCAAAAAAATTAAAAGTGGCGTAACTGGCACTCCAGCCGGAGCTGTAGATATACAACGATAAAAAAAAAAAACAAATAAAAAGAAATGATGTCTCAAATAAATTACTATTTTTAAAACAGAACAGAATGTTTCCTTTGATTAAACATGTGCGTAAAGGCTAAATGAATGGGCAGCCGGATTAGGCACGATACATATAGTATATATTTTATATTGTTTGACACCATTACAGGTAATGTACTTACTAAGTTAACAATAACAGGAGCTAAAAGTGTTTACAGTTGCCAAGAGTAAAAAGTATTTTTACAATTTTCAACAAATGTGTCTTAGTTATAAACATATTAATTATCGTGAAATACGATTATGAAATTATAATAAATTATAGTAATCGAATAAAATCGTTATTAGCTAGTACAATAGCTACTTGAGTTCTAATATTTACATTAAAAAATTAATTAAAAAAAAGTAAAAATTAACAGAAGTACCTTAGTTATAGTAGCATTTAGCATTACTGGTATATCAAATTGTATTTAGGAAATTGGGAAGCGTTTCATTATGCAATTGGATACCAAATAACAAGCTTATATATTAAAAGAAAAAAACACTTATTCAGCACTTAACTATTAATGGATTTTGACCTTTGTTTTTTTTCCAGTAACTGCCTTTTTGTTCAAAAATACTTCATAATACCTCCACTGCGTAGTATAATTTGTTAGTTGTTTTGATTCTATTGTTTATATTAAGTTCAACGATTCCTTGTTGTTTACTGCCATTTCAAGCTATTTTAAAGTTTATATTCCGTCCCTTCAACTTAATTTATTTCTGTTTCTCACTTCGTATCAAAATTTCGTTTTTTTTTTTATTAAATCTTAAACCATATGTTATGTTCACTATTCCACCTTGTCTTACTCTTTTTTGTTTTCTATGGATATTCGTATGTAGTGTTCGAGAAGTGTATCTAAAGCCTTCTCTAAGTGCATTGCGCATAGAAACGTCTTTCTATTGCCACTGAAAACTTGCTCGGCTGTTTGATTTAGACAGAGAATCCCTTGCAGGGTGCTCCTTCAGGGCTAAAGCCGGTTCGATTTTTCTAAAAAGTTTTAAATTTTTCTTAAGGCCTCTCTCGTAAATTAACTGATAGGAGAGTCTGATAGCAATGAGATGCATTGCTACAATTCATACAGTCGTCTTTTTGTGTAAAGGAAAGACAGTAACTTTTTTTATAATCTTGAATAGTACTGCTTCACTACTAGCTATATTCTTTAAGCATTTCTGATTTAATGTTATCAATTACAGCTGCTGTGTAAGTGGCAAGTTTTGTTAGTGTTTTAGTAATCTCCTCTAGTTGTATTTGTAACTTCCTAAGCACTAATTAAAACTTGATTTAATTTTAAATTTTTATATTCTAAATTTCTTTACTTTAGGACAGAATGACTTAAGAGCGGTAACAGTTGTTTATTTTTCTGAACTTAAAACAATTATTATTTTTTTAACATAAAATCGCCAACAAAAGTATTCCATTGATAATTCACATTGTTAACAAGATATTCAAATATAACATTCCAGTTTACATCCCTAAGGAGTTTAGAAAAACTTTAGTATAATCTTATTTAAAATAATTGCTTTATTAACCTAAAGCATGCTGGTTTGATACAAAAAATCTCTGAAAATTATGTTTCCCTAAAGCAAACTCTGTTGTATAATAACATTTTCATTTTTAGCAGTTGTTCGTCGAACATTTACCTTGTTGTATTTACCTTTATACAGAACAGTGTTATTACATTTTATGCCGTATAGATTTTTATTTTTGTATTAACAACAAAATATTTCCAAATTAAATGTTGACTTTTATTACCTATATGTGAGCGTTCTTTTGTTGTCACACGCGTATATTTTATGCTGGTGATTTTTGCTCTTCAACTGGTGATTTTTTGTTAAGCGATCTAGTGATAAAATTTTCAACCCGCTGGCAGCACTGAGGTTACATTTTGTTATATTTTGCATTTTCAGTAGTCTTTGTAAATAAAATAAATTGATTTTGTACTACACACCATCGTTGTCTTTTGTTTTGTTTTGTTGTATTTTTTAGTAATAGTAGAGTTAATTATTAAAATTGTAAACGTAACTAAAGGATTTTATTTTCAATATAGGCATGAAGTAAACCATAAATCACAACATTAATTCGGGAACTAGCACTAATTTTGTGTACTCGGATTAAACACTTTCATTAGTTTAAAGACACACCATTCACTTTAACTATATTGGATATTTCAGCTTATAGGCCCGAGCTATAACTTTTTTATTTATACATGTTTTTTAATAAAATTCGGAATGTAGTATCTACTGAAACGAAAATATATTATTATTGTTGCTGAAAATTCATATTTCATTATTTCAAATTTAAAATGAAAGTAAGTCATGACATTTTAAATGGAGCGTCCTGTATATATTTGGCACTGTTTTCATTTCCATGGTAAATGGAATTTCTTAATTATTATCTTTGAATTTCGTGTGCCCCGACTTAAATAAAAATTAAATGTCAACATAACATTAGAAACTACAAATATAACGTTCTATTGTTTTCTACAGCTGCTAGAACGCGACAAATTTTGTATATAAAGTATATTTATACTTTGACAGTTTTTGCTTAAATATTTATATTTTTAAAAGCAGAACGTCATAAGTCCTCTGTGACAGTTTGGAGGACAAATCATTTGCCATTCTAATGATACCGGACACTCCACATTTCCGTTAGAAGTTATTGCCCTACAGATCAAAGATGTTGGTATTTTTCTTCTACTTTTTGGTGTCTATGTCTAACACTTTTGTCCATAGAGTAGTAACTGGATACAGGAATATAAAGCACTCGGTATCGTAAGAACCGTCATGAATTTTCTTCAAATAGATAGAGGGCCAATAAATAACATTTTTCAAATGGAAAACAGATATAATTAGAAAGATTTTTAGCAAAATCTCTAGGCAGCACTCTAGATTGAAAGATAAAAGATTAAACTTTTGGTAACCAGGAAAATGGAAACTAGCAAATTATATGTTTGCGGACTCAGAAAGTTAGGTATACAATCCAAATATGCAAAAATATTCGTCGTGTTCTGTTTAAATGTACTGTTATTTCCGGTGAAACCCGAAATGATAAAATATGCAAATATAAGTTAAAGAATTTAAAATTTTCAGTAGATATTATATTCCGGATTTTATTAAGAAATATGTATGAATAAAAAAATTATTCACCGACGGCTATAAGCTAAGATGCCCGGTATAGCTAGTCCAATTTTATCACCACCGTGAATTAATTTTACTATTAGATTAATCAAGATCAATCTAAATTAAAGAAAGAACAATAGAAAATAAGTGATTAGAAAAGCCTTGGGAGACGTAAAGGATCTATACACTTAAATTTGGAAGGTTTCGCTAAACTGGGTTATATGTATCGAAGATTAGCGCAATAACTACATCCTTTACATTCAACGTGCTCCATTGCTTTTCTTTCTCTAACAGCATTGAGGTGGAGCATGTAACATATGTATATTAAGAGATGAAAATTGAATACATTACATATACATATTAGCTGTATTGTGAACGCACGCATATAAAATTTAAATTCCCGAGAATGAGAAATACAGTTACTACGGATGTGTGTGTATACAACAAATACAGTTTGATCTTTAATTGATCACTAAATTGCTAAATATCCGTTGGGTGTGCAAAATCGCTCTCGGCTGTTAAATAAAGGTATTACCGCTAACTATATTACGCGTCGTTCAATTACGAGCCACCTTAAATAAACTAAACAATGCTTTTATTTACAGTAGTAGTCAGAAGACGTATGGTAAAAATGCAGAAGAGAAAACGACAGTAGGTATGTACATACTATGTCTAATTTATCTAGCAGTCAATCGCTGTAATATGCTTCCGCGATGGTTGGTACCTTTAGAAATTTACTACTATAATAGTAAGTGCGATGAAGTTAATATGTTATAGAACCTACAAAGATGTTAATTTAACATAGACTCCAGTATAGTCTGTTTAAACAGATACAATCAGATTTTTTTTTAGAACCTACATATACCTGTTTTATATTCTAAAAAGTAAAATTAATCAATATACATAAATTATCAGAACACCACTACTGAAACAGTTTTGTTGCACCTGTTAATTTCAGGTAATTATCTGAAACGTCTAGGAATGTGAACCATGAAATGAGTCCGTATTACATAAGAAAGCGAAGATTTTACAAGATTAACATACATTAGCGACTGGGCTACGTTAGTCACTATTACTGCGATTATGAAATAAGCTACAAATGATAATTTTACACATTCGAGTATATTTTATGGTGGAAAAATTTTAAACTTTCACCTTAAATCACTTATAGCAATCATAAAATGATTTCGTCTGCATCATTGATTCTTAGGCAAGAAGCTTGATGCAAGCTTACATCACATACACGAAAAAACCTGTTCATAATGTAGGTTATGTTGTTGAATTGGGTCAATTTAATATAAAGCCTCTGTGTCGCACGTTAGAGGATAAATAGCAAATTGTTGATATCAGAGATAAATCTAAATGGATTTATATGTAGGCAAAGTTTTATTGTATTCAATTTCAATTAGCCTTATCTAATAATTGCATTTATAGAATAATTACAATCGGAACTCTTGTGATCAATAGCGAAATGTAATAAATAACCCGTCAGTAATTTATCGGAAGTTATTAATATTAACCTATATATAAAGAATATTTTTAATCTCAGCAAATAATTGCATATAATTTTTATTATAATTATCTTACATGTTTAACGCAGTTCCCATAAATGGGCTTTACGCAAGGCTTAAGAATTTGTATCAAGGTTATTAAAAATTGCATATTTAAATGTGTGAATTGTATAAAATTAAACGGACAGAAGGATTGTTTATTTACTCTGTTAATTAAGGTGTTTTATTTTTATGGGTGTTTTTTAGAAAAAGTAGGTCGTTTACCTGCCCAAAATATGTTTTCTTATTAATATTACGAATGCTGTATAATACATAAATCGAATTATTTGCGTCTGCGTAACATTAAACGAGTTTATATATGTGGAAATTACTTTTTAGTAATATATATGGCGCAAATAAGTACATTATCGGCACGTGTGATACACACAGTTTTGCAACAGCTAAACACTATTTCAGTAAATAATACACATTTTCTGTTATTTAGTATTAATTTTCCTTATGAATGCTAAAAATGCTAATATATTTCTTTCCTGTTTCAACTTCCAATGTGTGAAAAAGGGAACGGCTACGGAAAGACGGCAAGGCTGTCGGAATTTAAGGAAGCGCGCAGGCTGCTTCTTCAGCACACGAAAGGATAATAATAATTTGCGGCTATCAGTAATAAGGTTGGAACTTCTTTCCAGATCCTCCCAGAGTAAGGTTTTTGCCATAGCTTTCCCTTACTCCGTGGCCATTGATTTTATATAAGTTTATTATATGTAATCAATGTCCTTGGCGAATGTTGGGAGATAACGGAAGTCGTTCCATGGGCGCATTTAATAATAACTGATAGCTGACCGATTTACAGTAGACTCGCGATTATGTGAACTAATCACATTTCACATATTTCTTCATTTCACAAAAGTAGTATTCATATGGTCGCGAGGCTACTGTATTATATTTTTGTTATTAAGAGTCGTAGGGAAATTATTTAGTTAGAGTAGTAACATTTCAATTGTTATGGAACCCATATAGTACTTAGGATAGGTAGTCTCGTGTAATACCTTTTAGGTGGAGCACGGCGTTAGGATGATTTGTAATAATTTAGTTTTCATAAATAAAGTGTAATGCTAACATACAGAAAATCGGTACTAAATGCGATAATCGAAAGTGATATTGATTTACAACTTGTGGAAGGCAGATATGGCGAGTTAAATAAAAAAGTTAAACTGATCACGTTATCCACACTTCACTCTCTATTATCGCAATAATCTGCATAGAAAAATAAAATCAAAACTAATATAAATACACGTTAAAATACCGTCATCAGAATGTTAGTTTTTTTTTTCAGCGATATTTTTACACAGAAAGTTTAGTCTATCCTTTTAGTTTCGTGTACAGGTTATTTTCCGAAAAAGGTGGTTTGTGTGTGTTTCATTAACGAGATGAAGGATCATTAAAATACAACACAGTGATAACATGCGAACCCAAAGCTTTTACTGCATATCATAACAGATTGATGTAAAAGGTATTTAAATGAACTTAGTTGTAGTATTAAAAAACGTTCACAGCAGGATAAATAGAAGCTTGTATCGTTAATTAAAGTCAAATAATTATGGTACGAGTATCGGTTAATTACCTTAAATTAATTGATATATATTAATATATCCAAGCTAATGCATTTCCTCGACAACAGTCATGTTGCTGGAGCTATTTCTCTAAGCAAGAACTTATTACTTTATTCTATTTTTCAATGGTTTTATGACATTATTTTCTCTTTTTATTCCTTTAGGATACGTTTACATCTACATCTTTTTTTCAATAATTCTCTGCACTAGTTGTCCTCATGAATATTTTATTTGTTATTTTACGTTTAGATCAAGTTTCCACCAAATCTATCATACGACAAAATATGAGTATTTTTAATTCCCACCACAGAACTGTTAACGTACTCTTAATACTTTTTTGGATTTGACATTTAATAAATACTTGTTCGATTCAACAATTGTTTGCTACCAAATAATCCGAATAGGTATGTTAAGCTAAACAAATTATTATTTACTTTAAATAAATACCGATGAAAAAATATATTTTGTTGCATTAACAAATCTTTTTTTTCGTGTAGAACTAAATTGTATTGTAATTGTATTAGAACAACACATGTGCTGAATGGTGAGGTGAGGTATACCATATGCGAAGCCGCTCTCTGTTTATACATATGACTTTTTCAGCTTCAAAATTGGAATACTATTTTTTGTCTACGCTACGCACTTTTTGTTTACCCCAAAAATTACATTATTTAGTCGTCAACTACCAACTGATTCATTACTAAAACTAAAATCATTCTTTTCATGTAAGAACCCAGATCTTCGAACTCAATCGAAAAACTGACCAGTCTTATTGTGTTATCGTTAGACATTAGAGGGTCTGAATGTAATGGATTCATAACTTTCAGAAGCCAGAAAACTTTTTGTATTTGTTGTTTTTATGTTTCTCTTCAGGGTTGCGAAAAATAAATTCAAAATTATTTAAACTTTGAAATACAAAATATAAGTAATGTAAGTAAAACACATTTAAAACCAAATAAAACCTAAAACACTCGTTTATTGACATTTTTATTCTCTTGTGCACTCTTACTACACGTGAATTTATAGTTCATTAAGATCAGATGTAGGAATTATACTTGAGGTGTAGCTTGCACATTTTATATTATTTAATCTGTAAATAATATCATCTCAACAATTTGTCCTTCTTTGTTTTCAAAGAAATCAACTCAATTCAAAAATAGAACGAAACACATAAAAAATTGCGATGTTTCTCACATTTTTAATATGCTTTTGTTTCTCATACTGACTATTAAAACAAATATCAAATAAAAAAAAAAAGTGACGCAAAATATAGCTAAAACAAAATAAATTCACTTTTGTTAATTTTATATTACATTAATAATTATGATCCGTTTTTATAATTCAAAGCCTTGGCTAAAAACTTGAAAATATAACGAAACGTCGCTTATATCAAATATATTCGAAAAAGAAATTATGTCAATTATTCTTCCGACCTACATTCTCAAAAGAAAAAAGAGAGAATTGGCAAAAACAACTTCAACAAAGAAAGACAAAAAAAGAGTTAGCACTATTTTTATAACCACACTATCGTGATTTTGAGACGTTATTTTCAAGTTATGGCAACTACGTACTATGATAACGTCATGACGCCTATGTGCACACAGAAAAACGACAAATTTCCAAGTACTTTTATGTTCTTAAACATTTTTACTAAATGTAACATAGTATTGTCTTTATTCTAGAGAATTTATGAGATCCGAGTAATGTAATGAACTCTTTTCTTGAAATTTGACTGTTTTCAAAACCAGATTTATTTGTAACAAATGTTGTCACTTACATAGCTGACTTTTTTTCCTATGTTTAGTGACATAAAATTTCTTCAACCAAGAAATTAATTTCTTGAGATACTGAGAAAATATTTTTCTTCATTCAAGAAAATATTCATTTATTTGTATAGAACGAGAGGTACTTCAGTTGAGAAGTTCTCACTGGCTTCTAGAAATTACTTCTCTGTGTGTGATAGTGCGATAGTGCATTTTGTAATTGCATCATAGATGAAGATTTGCATGCATTTATTTAAATGTAACTAAATGACAATGTTATTTTTAGAAATAGATATGTAGTAATTTTTATAAAGTGTTATGGTATATATGTAAAAACGAAAGAATATACATACAGAATGTTAAAACAATCCTGTAAGACTGTATTTGCTTACTTTAAAAAATATTTGGAGATTATATTTTTTTAATAAAAATGAAGCTATATACTATAAGATACAATCCTCACTGGGATACCTAACGTTTGCATTTATTATAATATTGCAAATGTAAACTAATATGTGAATGAATAGTAAATGGTCAAATGTTGTTTCTACATTAATTATAATTTACTCGTGGTTTATGGATAATGTAACAACAGTCAATGTTAGGATTCACTTGCAGTGAATAGTACCTACAACTTTTACCTGAGTTTACACAAACACAGGCAGATAATTATTATAAATGTATAAAATTACATATAAATAATCTCGACTTGCGGCATGTATACATACTTTCCTTATTCAAATTTTATTACTCCTATTATGTAACGTAGAACGCCGGTTAATTTATTGATCATCACATATTCGTTCTAAAGAAATGTTTGCAATTAAATGGTAATATATGACTTATCTTTATTATACGATTTTATTATCTATTAAGTAGCCTTAAGACTTCACGGATTTTAAAGAGAACGTGGGAACATCTATCACTATTACGCGTTAGAATGCGGCGCGAACGTATCAGACAATGTAATGACAATATAATATACTTGAAATTACAGTGCAGATACCAGTGAGAGAAAATCATCTATCTTCAACTCCTTTGCATTTTCTTACGTACCTACTTAAATACAATCACATAAATGGTATTAAAGTCGAGACGGTACTTTTATCATAGAGAATTTTCTGTTAGTGCCTCACTAACGTTAATTACTGCAATATAAAATTTACCAATTCTTCGTCTTTGCTTAGACTAGACGAACAATTGGCTTCCATATATTTTGTATATATCATATGCATCTACTGTACACACGTATAGTACGGTTATAAATAGTAGGTATTATGAATTTCATCAATCAATTACGTATATAAACATACTCAATCCTTTGCAATTGCGTAATCATCTATATTTTCATAAATATTCATGGCTATGAATACCTTACGTAACCGATGCAGTTTTATATGGAAAGTAACGGAATCCTGTTGAAACATCAGCTACCATCTTTGTAATAATGGAGGTACGTTGTACTACGCATTGTTTATCATCCCAGATATACATATGTATGTGTCTATGCTCAGATGCATATAGGTATAACTATCTGTACACGGTCATATGCGGGACAATATAAACGAATCAAGCAGTTAACCGCTCCAAAGCAAAATGAAAATTCGCTTATTGATCAATGATATAAAGGTACATACAGAATACATTTGAAAATCATACTTAATAGAGAGAAAGAGAGAGAGAGAGGGAAAGATACTCATGTATGTAGGTTTCGGCATAGTAAACTGTAGTGATTTCAAATTACAATGTCGAATCGAAATATAATTTATGGGATGCAATTTTAATACGGCTACAGGCAAGGTCATGTTTATTCAAAAAAAAAGCGCATTAATTAAGTAATCCGATCATGTACATATATTAATGTATATTTGGGAACTATATTATTAAAGATTATAATTAGAGTTGGCCAAGTTTTCCGGCGCGGCAGGTACGTATTCAGAAAGTGTGCTCCAATTCATGTACTCCAATAAAGCAGATGAACCGTAGAGTTGCAAGTCAGTAACAACAGTGCCTGTTTTTCTTATAAAACGTAAAAAAAAATATTTTATCTAAATATGTAGTGATATAAAATGCGAAAGCATCGCAAGCTGGCCCGTTTGTCCACCCGTTTTGTCCGATTTTGTCCCCAAAGAAAATTTGCACAACTCTATTGATATGCGTGTTTTATAAATACACACTAAATTACAATAATAGGATTGATCTGCTTTATATATATTACATTATTTGAGGCCCGCGTCGCAATACGTATCTGCTCCGCCGGACAATTGCCCAACACTAATTATAATAATGTGAGATGTCTGAAATATAGGCAGCGCATGAAACGAAATAGTTGAAGATAATATAATTTTTCGTCATATGAATTGAGTAACAATAACATTGTGTACTGAGAAAAGTAGATTGTGTTTTTAATAGAAATATATCATATATTTCATAGTTATTATATTATGGGCCCTATTATATTTTATATTACAAGCTATTTCTTTACTTAAATTTTTATTAAACCCTTTTAAAAAACCTTTATAACTAAGAGAAAAATTAATACAGCTTAATTCGGGTATTATTACATACACGTATGTACAGGTTATCACAATTATAACATAGAATTATTCCTATGTATTAGTGACTGTATACCGGTGTACCGGTTAACCAGTAAATTGACCAAAAAACGTCCGGTAAAATTACCGGTAAATTACAAAGATTTACCGGTAATTCGGTAAATGAAAAATCCATACCAGAAATTTTTATGTACGAAATATTGTGTTTTATAGACATTTAAAGGTCTAAAGGGACATTGAAAATAAAGAAAAAGAAACAGGTAAGTGTAAGTAACAATATACCCAATTATTAATTTTATGGGAGATGTTTTTTGTTTAATTTTAATTTAAACTTTCTTGAGATTGAGAGCCGCTGTAATGCCCTAGAATGAAGAATATAGAAAAGAAACTGACAATTTTTTGATTAGGAACGTATAACCTCCATTCCACCAATTTTTTTTAATTTTATTATATCTTGACTTTTAATATACCTCAAACATCAAAGGTTGTGTAGAAAAACACTGTAGGAGAAACCCCTAACAAATGACTGGTATAGCTATTAAGATCAGACGAAAATCGGAATGATGAATGTTTCTGTAGCATTGTTTTGAATCAATAAAATACTTTTACTCCACATGCAAAATCTATTTATTAAACATTGTTGCTTGCCAACGTATATGTATATGTAGTATTAGTATTAGTATTAGCGATAGATAGCATCCATATGGTTCGAGTAATCATCCCGTACACTACGACCATCAGTATCTTATTAAAGATTGTTTTTAGGTATTCTGGAAAACGATCAATCTCCCCAAAGGTTACTTGATACTCGTAGCGGCAGGGCAGTGCACTGGCGTTTTCTAAACATAGCCGGCATTCAGTCTTATTGGAAAGTCCGATTCTGTGGAAGTACTTTCTGAATCTACAATGACGTGTATCAATTACATTGATACTTTTACAGTCAAGTTCAAGCAGTTCCATAGTTCTGAGATGATTAGGTTAGATACACGTTTTCGCATACACCAAATCAGGACAATTGTTTAAGTATTCAAGATGTCTGCTTCCTAATTTCCAAAAATTAGTGCCCAAATACTTAGATTAACGATAGATTATTACCCGTCCCTGATGCATTTAGAGTATGTTTAAAGCTCCAGATCAGTTTTGAGTTGCATTTATGCGTTTCTGGTACTTCCTACGCTGTCACGGAAAATTTGATTTGTGTCTGGAGTATTTATCCAAAATCTCTCTAGCACATATCTCAATGGCATAGTTCAAACTAGGAATCATTATGAGGTAGTGATGTATGCATCGACCATTGGTCGAATGCGATGGTGCTCTTAGGGAACTTCCAGAGATGTTGTCGGAAGTAACTGATTCCAACAACTTGTTAGCCAGACAGGTATAAGTATGTAGCGATTCATTTGCTATGTGCCAATGGCAAAAATCAGTTAGTCTGGCCTCCCTTCTCACATTTCACTTTGCACGTTTATATGGAAAGCATTGCCTTGTGAGTGATCTTTTCCAAATGCAGATTCGGGGTTAGTATCTTATAAAACAGGACGCCTAGATATTACGTACTGCTGTGGCAACCCGCGTTACCGCTGAGTGTATTTTAAGTTGCCTAATTTGTCATGATTTTCCGTTTTGCTGAACCATTGTATCGAGGAATTTTCATAATAATGGTTAGTTTGTTTTTAAATTTAGTTAAAGAGTTAATTGTACAATTTATTTAATTAAATGTTAGTTTTTTTAAGTTAATTTCATTCATTTAGATGTCTAGCGTTCGCTAGTCTAGCTTTTGCTTATTCTATTAGATTTTGTCAGGGAATTGTACGCAGCTGTTGAATTTTGTGGGGCAGTTGCTTGGTTGATTTGAGCGTGAGTACATGTATTTTTAAATCTTTGCTGCCATTGTGTTTATTCATTTGATTTAGAGTTTTGTTTTTTGAAAATTCTTGTCCATCAAGGAATTCGCATTTTAATAATAATTTAATAATGTGTGCACATTATAGATATAAGATCATTTATTATTTTTGGTCGGGAAGATATAGATATATTCTTCAGGATAACTGAACTGTTCAGTTATCCTGAAGAAGCTGTCAGTATGAACAGCGAAACGTCGAGCGAAAGTTTTGACATACGGCGAAACCCGCAAGAAGCTGTTAGTTATAGTTACACCGACCGTGAAAGCCTACGCAGTGTTAAGATATATTTGCAGTTTAGTTTTTTTTTTTCAATTTAGTTCTAAAAGTTAATTTTTCCATTTTCTATTTTTCTGTTTCATTTTAATTATCTATCACCTCGGTTTGGGTGAGTAGAAGCTTTGTGTTTGCATTTAAATTTTACTAGATATTGTCCAAGTTTAATTTAGTTTGTGCTAATTTGAAACCACGTGGTTTGCAATTGAAAGATATTGGATTATCTTGCTGAACAACCAAATCTTTTGCTTTGGTTAGGAAATAGCATTGTCCTATTGTAATTTAGAATCAAGTGCAGTTTTTAAATTTAAGCCAGATCCCTCAGTTCACGGTTTTTTTTTTTCTGCAAATTGTAATTAACTTTTTTTTTCTTTTTTTTGAATAAAGTTGATTGTTAATTTGCATTTTTGCGTTAAAAATTCTATTCTTTTATTTTTAATTAAACCTTCTTAATTTTTGGGGTAATTTAAGAAAGTCAGATTTCTTTCACTCACATTTTATTTTTTTGGTTAGATTCAAGTTTTATTTCGCGAGGGTAACTCTGAGATTAATTGTTCTTTTGCCCCCTTTAAAATTTTTATCCGTTGAGCTAGCTAATTTAATTTTCCATTTCTAATATTCATTTTGCTTTTCTAATTCAATCAGTACACAGCAGTATGTACCTTGAAATAGTGAAGGTTTTCTATCTATCAACAATCAACATACATGCAATAGAGACATAACGTAATGCACATTGACTTTTTCACCAAGCACTCATGTTTTCCAGTTTGGCAATAATGATGTCTTATTATTATTGGCTAATCACTCTAGTTGAGTCTCGTTAACCTACCTTGGATGAAACTCACATAGCCAATTTTTTGAAAAAAAAAAAAATGATCACAATGAGAAGAGAAGTGTTAAGTCAATGCAAAATACGTTAATTTGACACACTTTTTGAGTTATATATACACAATACAACTATTAGCTTTCCTTAATACAACAAGTTATCATAAAATCTTTATGCCGCAGTAAATTATGTAAAAGAAAGAAAAGATAAACCTTATCGTCAATAGTGCACGTTATTTTGAAAGAATATAAATAACATGTATACATAAACAAGCACTAACATAAGTAGTGGCAATTCAAGTCAGTGTTAACGTAACATGTATATTTTAATTTCGATCTAACAGACGAACACGTCTCTTCGACACTAGTCTATTTTAGGATAACATGAAAACTCTGATACAACATTTTAAGCTGAATGTTGAGTATGAGGTATAGAAATCGTTCAGTTAACCATTTATCAGTTGCTTGACTGAATGCATGTTTATTTTTAAATACTAGCGTTGTAATGTTAAATTTATACTTATACTATTTAAATTTTTACTACATCAATTAATAATGAATTTATTTAACATTTATTTGAGTGTTTAATAGCTAGATCAATGTCTAACATTTAACACTGAAAAAATGTTGAAATAACCTCTTCATTCCTTTCAGTGTGAGAAAAGTTTGATAATATTTACTTCCCCTTTATAGTTTTCTTCATGGCAACAGCTCCTCTTTTCAAGATATGCAATAAAGTATTTTATAGTACTCGTATCTCTTGTACTTTAGAATTAAAGTGCATGAGTTCATGTAGTAGTACATACCTAACAATATATCAAATATTGTTAATAGTTGCACATAGCGCAATTGACATGACTATGAGAGATTTGGACAAAAAACAATGCTTCAGATGTAATTTTCGAAGTGATCTTAGGAAAAAGTTAAAAAGTATTCCTAAGTACAAGAGTTTTCCCTATGCCACGTATACAAACTTATTTTATTAAACAGTGATAGAAGTATTAGGAATACCTCTATGTAATCTAAGATGAGATCTGAAAACTAAAGATGAACACTATACTTAAAATAAGCTGACGCATGATAAGGTAACGTCTGCAATTCGATAGAAACGCCAAGGACTACTGTCGAAAGGCGTTGTGTGGTTACACAACAATGCCCATCCTCGTACCGTTACATTGTACAAACACTCCAGGAATTGAACTTTAAGGTATTGGAGCATTCTCCGTATTGGCCTGACCTTGCCGCTCCGGACTATTACTTGTTTAGTCAAATATAAAGGCGTCTTCATGTACATAACTGTATTTGCGGTCATAAAGGACACGATTATTTTCAATTAAAATCGTAAGGTGTAAGTGATGAATATCATTTTATTCCGAATTCGTATTCATCGACACACTTACTTGGAGTAATCACCTATAGTACCACTACCATTAAATATTTAACCAGTAGCAGAACTAATTTTAATTTTGATTTAGATTTAAATCTAAATTAATAATAATAGCCTACAATAGTAATAACTTGTCATTATGCTATTAGGTAATCTTACCAACGACGCAGTATAAAAATGAATATACATATATTTTTCCAAAATCAATTTATCAGAATGATTCATTAGTATACTTCAAATTCACACATTGTATTGGCATAAACCAAAATATAAAATATTTTATTATATAACAAATGCGATGGTTACCGCTAACTAAAAGTAAAAATGATATGTTACAATCAATTTGCATAAATGAGCCGATTGTCCTTCAGCATATTCAAGAAACGTATTTGAAATCAAACGGTGCCTGAGGATAAACTAGAATTGCTAGATTGATTGTAATACATTTAAAAACCGGTCCTATTTGGCAGACGCGCCTGTTTAGCCGCAAGCTATCCAATATACACCTCCACAATATAGGTAAGGCCTACAATTTAATAACTTTCGATTTCACAACGCTCTTTCTCGAGATTTTTAAATTTTTGTTGCATTTACGACTCTCAAGACGCAAAAAAACGTGAATTTTAATAAGAACTTGTTTCAAAAACGCCAAATTGCATATGTGGTCCTATATGAAACTGTTATTGTAATTAGTGGAGATACGGTAAAAAAACAGGTGTTTATTAACTGGGTAACCTTGATGCTCTCCCCAGATATTGCAAAAAATCCTTATTCACCTCATAGAAGATAAATGTACTATGACGAGCGTGACAGTCATAAAAAATCCCAGAATAGATTCTGATGTGGAGGTTTATTTGGTATGTTAACAGGATTCAGCTTGGAGTACTATAAAGTAAGATTTAATATTTACATAAACTATGAATATGTTTTATATTTCCATGCTACCTAATATAAGGTATATGATCATTTTTTCCATCTTTCCATATATAATATCTACATACGGTTTCTATTAGTGAAGGTTTTAAAATCTAATTATTTAAAACTCAAATTTGATTTGACGTCGAAACGAAAAATCTCTGTGTAAGCTTAATACTGCCATTAATAAAAAAATATTTATGCAAAATAATATATTTTTGTTAACGTATAGACCTATCATTTTCCAGCCTAGCCGACAAAAAAGTCGGAACACTTCGGGTTGTTGACGACGGACTTTTTATTCCACCATTTCTTAAACAATTCATATTATTTCCAATACCTACATACGCGAAGATCTTGCGAATAATGAATTGTCCATAAGATGTTGGACAATCTTTTAGTAATATGAGCTGGTGTCTCCATTACACTTACTTACCTGTCAAGCTCCAAATAAAATTACCGAAAAAGATGATGAAAATGATAATTCAATAAATATTACCCAACAGCTTTGAAAATCTTTTACCATAAGAATTCAGTATACTGGGCGTGCTTTCAATTTATGTAATTGCATTAGTCGAACTATTAAGTTTTACTGCTGATTGCTTAGTACCTCCAGTACAGTGGTATGGAATTTTTATAGCATTTCCTATTAACACTGTTTTGAGTGTTTATGTTATTATAATACCCATGCTATTGTTCTTTGGTTCCTGTCTTGAGGTTAATTATATTTTTTCGCCTATGCACTTAAACATTTTCTTTGTATTATAGTTATTCAAATTACTTGAAAACTCATCAACATATCTGTATTGTATTCGGTTATTTAGCATTTATTAAATCTTTTAAATTGGTATAACTATCTAAACATCCAACATTATTTATCTATTTAAAGTGAAACAGTTTAAATATTAGTTTTAAATATATAATATGTATTCATTTCATTCATTCATATGCACGTAAAGTTGATGTATCTATAAGTATCAAAGTCAAGGCAGTGTCAAATCATTTTTTTAAGTAGCACCTATGACTTTTTTTAAAACTGTTTAAATAGCCCCGCAATTTAATACTATGGAGAAAAAGTAGCCATTGAGAAGCATTAAAATTGATTCACAAATACAGTGCATGTCAATTTTTTTGGCAAT
Source organism: Protaetia brevitarsis (assembly GCA_004143645.1). NCBI lineage: Eukaryota > Metazoa > Arthropoda > Insecta > Coleoptera > Scarabaeidae > Protaetia > Protaetia brevitarsis. The sequence continues at coordinate 1,512,185 of RXPK01000317.1, read as the reverse complement.
TTAAAGAAGTTCTAAAATGCAAAGTGGTCCAAGACTTATTCAAAAATTAAATCCAAAATCCTTTAAAAAAAGAGAGACGATTTTCCTGCCAGCTTGATGTACCCGAACATTTTACCACATTTTCTACAATAGATCCATTTCAGCACAACCTCCATACAATAAAATACTTGGCCGAAACATTTCATAAACTAATTACAACTTGAATATGTTAACAGTTACTATATTAAATTAAATCAATATAAAAAATGTGAAATATTACATTACCATAAAATTTATCCAACGAATTGTTTTATTTAGTGTGTGTTAATTGACTGATAAAACGAATTACACAAAAGATAAGATATGTGTTACTTAATAGTTCTTGAAAAAGACGATTCAATAAAAATAAAGATCAGAGTCCTTAAATCTGGTTCCCGTACCAGAAATATGATAGCAATATAACAAAGTTTTATTATAATCTGCGAAGAGAAGTTCACAAACTTCTGTTGTTACTGTAGATGTCGGGGGGCGTACTACTGCAATACCTTTTCCTGCTTAGTGCTACGAATCGCAACCGGTTTTGTGTGAAACCAAAATCGGATGTAGTGATTAATCATCTTCTAAACAAAAACCGTGATCGTAAAACCAGTTAATATAAGCAAAACTGGTTTTCAAAAGCAAAACCAGTTTTTAAAATTAGATTATTGCGTACTAAATATGTTTTCGAATTTAAATACATAGCAACTCTAAAAAAGCAACAAGTGTTTTTACTCCGCACTATAGACCAGAGTTTTGAAAATCGCTTTTAAAAAGCGCATTTTAAAAACCAGTTTCGAAAACCGATTTTTACTGAAAATCTGTTATAATCGGTTCCTGGAAAAATCGGTTAACCGGTTTTTGATATCTGGCGATTTCCGCAGCACTATTCTTGCCGACAGCTACTTTTCTTCTTATCCTACGAAACCGCAGCGGATGATAGAATGCGAAATTTAGAGTGGGGCCTGTCAACTAGTCCATTTGTTTACATGGTAGGTTAGGTGTTTTTAACCTTTTTAACAGTCTGAGAGAGAATGAAGTATAAATACCGAACTAAAGCCAAAGAATGCAACAAATAAGAATTACAAAAGATGTAAACAAGTTAATCGAAAGACAAAGTCCACGCACAAAAAATAACTATAGTTGTAACGTTTTAGCGGTGCTACTTTTGCATCTAATGCGGCCCAAAAAATCCATATTTGCTCAGTAGTAAATTAATCCACACTGAATGAGATATTTACTTTAACTTTTGATTGATATAGGAAGTACTCAAAAAGGAAACGTTGCTTATCCGTTCTCTACAGTTAATTTATATGTGTTGTGTTTTAAACTTAGTCGTGCTTTCCACAATCAATAGTGAATTTAATAGAACGGCAGCGGAAAGATCAAATATGTCATGTGAACAAAGAACTTATTGAATAAATACTATTTCAAGCCGTTTATGGTTAACATGATAATAATGAACGTTCCCATGTTTCTTGCCTGTCATACCCGTACAAGTTTATTCAAATTGATTTTGCAATAAAGTGCCTGTTTCGATTGTGTATTATTATTGCCTTGAATAAAATGGGTAAGATCATTATTTGATAACATAATCCTTATAGACGAAGCCAAGATTTTTTAAGGAAAAATGTATGAAGTAAAACAAATTTACTAAAAATATTATAAAACAGAAATACAAAGCAAATACATATATACCTACATATGTAGGTATTCATGTAAAACGTATCATGCGTATAGAAATCTCTAAATATTTATAACAAAGCGCTAACAGTGAACAGCAAGAAATTTAAATAGTGATTAGATGCTTATAATTCAGTATCTAAAGAATTTGTTTTTATTGACACTATTTGCATAGCATCAAGGCTTTTCGCTAGCATACCACGTATACCTATTCTAAATTTAATAAAATCAGACTAAGAAATTGCTGTGATTCATTTAAGATTTATATATGAACGTAACGTTTGTCGACACTATCTCAGGATAAGAAATAAACTAGTTAATTACTGAGCAACAATCATGTCACTTTAACACAGCCTTATTAATTAAACTGGGAATATAATGTTTAATTTATTAATCAATGTATAATTTAAAAATGCAAATAAAACCTATTTTAAATCAGACTTTTTCTTTCCTTGCTGCATTTCTTGGAATGCATTATGACTTATATAATTTTGTTTATCTAAAGAGAAATACAGATTTTGTGTTTTATATTGAAACCTTAACATACGCAAATACCTCCAAAATATCAAACTAAAAATCCCACTTTGAACAAAAAACGTTTTTTACACTGAAAAACTGTTTAACACAATCAAGATTATAGGAAAAATAAGATACTAATTGCAATATTTCTTATACCTATAAACGCAGTTAGTTGCCCCTATAATACGAATGAGATAAAATCTGTTTAACATTATATTAAGTTTACATTTAAAATTCTTGTTGATTTTATTAAACACTGTTGTAATACGACTATGATTTTATACTATGTTTACTGTAAAACATTATAGTAATTGTGCCATGGTAAATCGGTAATATTACATGAAAATAACATAAAAATGGAAAATTCAGTTGGAGCTTCGCATTGATTTGTATCTAAAAAGTCATACACTGATCTGGAAAATTTATTTGGAAAATTGCATTGTTTTATATCTAGGAAGTTATATTCTGTGGCAATAAATATTACAGCGATAGACGGTGATTCATGGTTCGTAGTAAAAATTAATGTTTTTTCAATTTAATATTACACGAATAGATGAATATTTAATATCAGGCGCAGCAATTTTATTGTTAGATGGCATAAAAATAAAAAAAAAACTTTAATCTGGGATATCTACCCATCAGGTGACTAAATGGTAACAAGGCAAATATTAAACCAATACCCCGCAACTTGCAGGGTATTGGTTTATAATTTTGTATAGGGAGTTTTTATGATACTCCTTAACAGTTAAAAAAATGCCTAATATGTTTATCTAAACAAAAAATTGTCCTTTTTAAATTATAGCGACGAACGCCACACAATCCCATTTTCTTGTTGCCATTTAATCACCTAATGGATAGGTATCCTCAACTAAAGTTTCATTAAAATGGGGCTAATAATGGCGAAGATACAATATGGAAGTCATGAAAAGTGAGCCATACTGTATTTATACTTATAATATTCACTTCCGTAGTATTTTTATTTGCGTTTCCTGTAAGTTATTTATGAAATGGTGTGTGAAGTAAACTTTTTGTACTGAACGCGATGTTTAGAGCACGAGCGAAGTGAGTACCCGAATTTGCATGAAGGCATAAAAAGTACTTCACGCCAACTTTCATATAATATTTTATCTAGGCTCTATGAATTAAAAAGGGAAAAATATTAGATGAACGCAATTTATTAATGATAAATTTTCGTTTATATTTACTTTGTTTTGTTAGGCAATAACCATTTCTGTAATCTTGGGAGTGGATAGTGCAGTGATTTCTCGGATTTATAATCCATTTAGATCACTTTTATTAACTAACTCACTAGCTTTAATACGTTCAACAATATTAAATTTTTCAAACTGTCAAGTAACTATCACAACGTTTTTTGTTATTGTGTATTATTGCCAAGGAAACGTGACTTACCATGAGCAGTTTAACGCTAACATATGTACGCGTGCAAAATACGCACCTTCTTTACTAACAAAAACTCCCAACAACTTTTTATGCAGGGTTTTTGTCGTTACTCATATATAAATTTTTGTGGCTGCACTTTTTGCAAACTTCGGCTGCATCGAAAGTAAGGTTCACTTTGTTAAGATCAATAATAGTGATGTGCGGTGTTTGCACTCCGTTATATCAGGTGAACGATCGATCATTAGCAGGTTATCTAGTATTCGGAAATTGGCAAAGTAAAGATTTCAAAATATGCGTCTATATAATACATATGTAATACAAGAGCGAGCAATGAATAGAGTTATAAATATTTTTTTGCTGGTAGATCAGCTTTATATTTTTTTGGCCACATGTTTCACAAAACCTTCGGGATTATTTATTCCGCAAAAAGCTTATATATAACGATCCTTAATGATTCACTCGCTCAAGGACATACTGTGAACACAGGTACTATATAGACGCATGAAGTGTCTATTAGTTTTCGGAATTTTCGCTTTGCCGAGTTCCGAGTTCTCGCTAAGATAATGAATGATCCATTATTCATTTGATATAATCGAGTGCAAGAATCGCTCGTTAAGCACATCACTAATCAATAAGGTTGAATTTATGGTCAGATGCTAAACAATGGTACTCGCCTAAATTGTTTCGTATACTTGTCTTAAAGAAGAAATAGATGACGTTGAGGTGGAGTAACAATACTTAAGACCACGGGTGTAGCTGCTACCTCTGATTTTTATCCCTATGACACCTTTTCTTTTTTAGAAAAAGTTAATTGGTGAAAGAAGGTATAGTGATGAACAACGAGACAATATAGTACAACACATTAAAATACAACGTCCAAAGATCTTTGAATTAAAAAAAATCAATTTAAAAAAAATATATCGAATCTAACGACTGAGAGGAAACTCCTTTGGCGGAATGGAAAATAAGGAACACATTTAATGGATGACCACTGCTGAGTTGATGGCTCAGTGAATCCGCTGAATAGCTGCGATCACTCGGCGTCCAGTGTCGCGGCTAAGTGTTTTAAACAAAATTCATGAGATGTTCAACGGAATAATTATATTGAGACAGAACTAATAATTATGATTTTTACTGACCCGGATAAACTAAATTACCAATGGTGGGCTTCCTTGATTTTTAACCTCTCCTGTATAATCATTTTGTATTCAATTTGCTGAAGAATTTTTCTTAGAGTCTAGTTCTTCTTCAGAATCGTCTAAAGAGTATTATTGAATGAGTGGTTTTATTAATGAAGGCTCAGTCCGTAAAAATGACAATCCAAAACACGAAATAAAAGGAATCTAATAATTGCAACACACCGGCATTCCATATTTTTGGAGTGGTTAAAAAGTAACTCATTGAGTGTGTTCAAATAATGTTACTTAACATACTTAAAAAGTTTGAAAGAAGTTGGTTCGAAAGTTTTTGAGAAAATTTGTTTTCTCTCTTGGTGATCTCTATAGAGTTTATTTTATTATAATTATATTATTATCTAGTGACCACTTCAAAAATTAATTGATTGTTCGATAAATATAAATTTTACAAGACAATATTTGCAAGATAAATCAGCAGCAAATTTTGTGGAAGGTAAAAATATTACCGCATGCAGTAATTGACTAGATTTTTTCTTAGAGTGAATAAAAAACACGGTAAATATAACGAAAATGAGGTACAGATGGCGCCTCTCTTATTTTATTAATATTTAATCCGTTTTCACAAAGGTGTATGTGATCAACTGTGTGTCGAACACTGCCAAAACATACTTGAAGTATCTTATAGGAAGAAAATTGTACAATTACACATAAATCGCAGTGCGCACCTAGCCTTAGAAGATATTATTTGCGTTTCATATTGGGTAAAAAGAGGTAGTAAATACAGTGAAAACGATTAAAAAAAGATATAAACTTATCTGAAGTAAAAAAGAATGTTAAAAAAATATGCTTAAATGTCCGGCTTTTTTGGCGGGAAATTTGCATATAATATTCAGATGAAATTCCAGTTTTAACTGTCATTGGAATTTTCCAATTTTTATAATTTATTAATTCATTATTCGCCTGAAGCCTACATTTTTGGAGGTTAATCCAGAAGTCGATTGTCTACCTTAATACGTCAATCATATATAAAAGGATGCCCACAAAATTTCGTCCAAAATGATGGCATCTCACGATTGGGTACAAAAAAAAACCTTGCTTGCGCGCATTTCATATAATAAGCATGTGGTATTCTCATCATATTATATAAATAAAGGAACAAGAACAAGGTCGTGTTTTGTGTGTTCATTAGTTCATGGTAATTTACATAACTGGTGTTATCTACGGAAGCAGATGCAGTTTGCGATTTAATATAAACGTTTAAAAGTATGAGTAGTATTCGTAATACTAAACATACCAAACAATACGTTAGATAGCAATATTTTGTACTATAACCAAAACCACAGCAACATTCACTAACAATAAATTCCTGCTAATCCTTCTATAACCAGTAAAGAGGACGGACTAATGTTAATCAAAAGTGAATTTAGGAAATTTTTTTTATAGCAGGAAGACAACAAACCTATTTATAATATATGTATGTATTGGTATATCTATACTGTCAAACTCTTGAACAACATAACAACTGGAAATTACATACAATTTTGATGAATATATGCAATACACAATAGAATCTATTGATTCAAATAATAATAAAATATATTTTGAACAACAGTTTTATGGAAAATCGCCGGATAACATAAAAAACAGATCGTAGGAATAATGAATCCCTTTATATTAAACGTTAAAATAATTATTCTTGCAAAGATAATGTGCTATATTTACTATTTTATTATACTAAAATAATGAGTTTTGATTGAAGAAGTGCAACTTAGATTATGGATGTAACTGTGAAAATATTTTGTTGTGAAAACATTGTATATTGCCAACATTTTGATTGCACATATTTATGTTACTGTCAATGGTGGTACCTGATATTAAAGTGTTAGTATTATTTTAAGTAATAATTTTTCATAACTCACAATCTCCCAACTAAACTCTAAAAAGTAAATCCAAACGTGGAGTATGTGTAAAGCCAGCAGGGTGTGATTATAATCGATGAATGGCACGTTTGAGAGTCTGCGTTAATGAAATCTTGAGTACAAGTACTACCTATATGTTGGACACAATCCATACTTAAGCTTACGCGTGCTCTCTACAATGATTCGAACAATAACTGTAGAAAATGATAAGGAAGGGTGGAGATTCAGGCAATTCAATGACTATTTATGAATAATTATTTACCATAATTATTATATAAGAGTGTAAATTTTTGTAAATTTCATCATTATCAAAATGTTATATTTAGCAAGATTAGCTTGGTTATTAAAGGTCGAAATAATACACAACTCTTCTGTTTAATTATTTGTTAAAGTGATTATGTATTTTAAAGTTTGTAACTTACATATTTTGGTTAATTCGGCTTTTACACTCTGGTGTCCGTAGTTTGAACCTTACTGTTACATAAAAAATCATAAAATGTATAAAAACCGCAGTAATTTTATCAGAAAATTAGTTCTATGCCCATCCTTGTCTATATCTTTATTCGTCGCAAATGCAATAAAGTAACGTGTATCACGTATTTCTCATACGCTGCTGATAACAGTGAAACTCCCACTGACGTCGCATTAACCAATTAGAAAATCTACTAGGAAGTGGCTATACAAGTTATACCTATTAGCAAATAATGTATGCTAGTGTAGTTTTCGTATAAAATTTTACATATTGTGTCAATATAATTCGTGTATTTTTTTATTGATTATGTATTTCAAGGATACCTAACTGATAAACCGTTTTAATGAATTTATCCCATACCTGATGGGTTTTATTTTAATACTAAATCAATGAAACGTGAGCATTATCTATATCTCCGCAATTTTTTTTACGATTCAACTTTAACAATTAATACAATAATTTTGTATATAATTTCTAGTATGTATGTATGTATGTAAATGGAAGGGTGGTGTTACACTGCGACCTAAAAGACCTATTGTGTCTCCTATTCTTGCTGCTTTACAGCTGGCCTTCCAATCCTATTCCTTTTAGAAAGTGTAGGATGTCAGAGGACCCCAGTTTAGGTAAGTCTCCCTCTTTGATTTCACATGCTCCCAGGTACAATGCCTTCGAGTTGCACAGTGCTACGCAGTTTGAGAGGAGGTGGATGGATGTTTCATCCTGTTCCCCACAAAATCTGCATTCAGGATCTTTTTCCAATCCAAGCTTCTAGTAAAAAAAAAAAAAATATTTTGAATTATAGAAATTAAAACGGTACGGTGGGGGACAGTTGGTGGAGGATAGTTGGTCGGGGTAGTTGACGGATGGTAGTTGATTAGGAGAGTAGTTGTAGAGGGTGGTTAGGGTGGTAATGGGAGGGAGGGGTAGTAGTTAGGGAGGAATAGTTGGTGGTAGGGAAAGGTAGTTGATCGTGGTCGGGGTAGTTGACGGATGGTAGTTGGTGGCGGTGGGGTTAGTTGATGGTGGTGAGAGTAGTTGGTGGTGGTGGGGCTAGTTGATAGTGGTGGGAGTCGTTGGTGATGGTGGGGATAGTTGGTGACGGGTAGTTGGTGGGAGTGGTAATTGTTGGGGATAGTTGAGTCAGCTGCATTTTTTTTTTAATGAAAAAAAATATTTCTTAGCGACGTCGCAGCCAGGAAGAAAATGATATTTGTTTAACATTGAGGGTAAATTTAAAATACTATATTTAGCCATTGTTATGAGCAGAAATAAAAAAAACTGTTGCTTATAAATCAACAATCAATGTTTTGATCTACTTATATATTTTTTTTCGTCACTGGTTGTGACATACTTTTACTTTTCGTGTACGGTTCATTTCTGTTTGAAAACATTGGAAGCTTGGTGTCAGAAGACATAAGCAAATTATTGAATCAGCACATAATAAAATTTGCCAAGATAATATTTATATCTGTAAATTCCGTGTACTGACCTTCTCTTTTTTTGAAAATATTTATATTATATCAGTGCGCGTTCTGCTTTAGTCACATCGGACGGACCCAGTTAGAATGCAGCCTAACAATTTACTTGGTGAAACAAGTATTCCAGTAATGCTTTCTTCAAATGATGTCTAGTCACTTCAATAAACTAATACTGAATAAAAACTAATTGGGTAATACTAACGATTATTTATTTTTACTGAAGTGTTGGAGGAAGCCCTATAGCAATCATCTGTGGTATTATTGTCTTCGTCGATAATCGAATTTCAACGATATAACATAAAAAATAACTACGTACATAATCCTGAAATGACAAACAAAAATAATAAATGGCGGGAATATGGACATTCCTTCGCTTTGCGGGGTCTACGGGCGCCTTCTACGCCGCTGATTGTGTGTTAAGAGTAAAGAATAAATTTTATGGAAATAGAAATATTGATATTTTTTAAAAATCTGAAAAAGCATTAGCAATTTTCATGATTCTAGTTTCATGATTATTTTCTTATGAAATAGAAATGATTCTATTTCATTTGGCATTTTAATGTTGCATCGAGTGTCATTTTCAATATTTTGGCAACTTACATAAATAAATTTTCGAGAAAAATAATAATAAGTACCGAAACGTACATGACAGTAAAAAGTAAGCAATAAATTCTGTAAAAAACCAAATTTTACTTTTTATTTCTTGGAAAAATCCAAGAATATATCACTTTTTTGTCGTCGATTTTATGTCTCTTAATGTAATGCTGCAATACGCCGGGTGATAAATGGGAGTGATATGATACCATTATTTTTTTTTGAATGGCAATCCCGTGCTTCTTTTAATATTTTGGTGCCTCATCCAGTTGGCAAAGTGAAAGTATAAATATTAGTGTATTAGTTATGAATGCTATCTTTCTTAAAGAAATGTTTATATGAGTAAATATATTTAAACTCTAGTTTTCAAGAAGAAGCAATGGCGTCAAAACACTTACACCAATCATACCGCAATTCGGATGTTTCGTAGGAAAAAGTAGGATTAAATTTGCATTTTCAAGCTTTTACCAAAAGAAGCAGTTTTTATATTTACCTCAAATTTATTTCTTAATTGTTGTTTCCACTGTATACTTTAGATGCATTTGTGTTTAAAACGATATTTTGATTAATTACACTGACTTATTATATGCATAGGCTAAGGCTAATTAGATCATATATAAATAATATACGCCTACCTTCAACTTTGAATTCAGCTAGTAGTTTATCATAATCCCAATTATGCTAAACCCACTGGTTTCCACCTTTATACTTGCTTTTATCTTTTTACCTAACTCACTTGTCAACTTCATTATTTGCATTAATTCATCATATCTGAAATGTCTAATTACGGATTATTGCAATAAATATTTAAATTGTTTCGTGGTGTTATTGCTTCCATAATATTTTTAAATGTTTTTTTTAACATTTAGCTTTTGTTATGACACATACTTTATCTTAATACTTTTTTGTTAATTTATATCAAATTAATGCAATTTATAACTGCAATTATTATCTGTTAGGAATTAGGCTAGAGAAAAACCTAAAAACGAGAAAAAATAATATAGGTAGTAAATAATCCATCAGATAGGTCAGTGTTCGGGAATTTAAACGTAATGTCTTGTTAATCTTCCAAACCATTGGAAACTATCAAATTTCATTTTTTTATAATGGTAAAAGTGAGTAACAGTATTTTTGGAAAATTTAAAAATCGCTGGAAAATAAATCATATAACACTAATAATAGTTTCCAAGAATCATCAGCATACATTGAGTAATTTACTCAGGATTTTTGTAACGCATAAGTTAAACCATCTTTGTTGCTAATGTTTATCAACATAAACAAAACGTCAAATATTACAGATATCATGTAACAAAAAAAATATTAAGGAGTATTTATTTGAAATATAGAGAATTTATATAATCATATCTTCATGAGGGGAGTTGTCTTCTTTGATTGATATAAAGAATAAATTATTTGGCAATAAGAAATTTCAATGTGAGCGGTTTCAATTCCTTATTAATTTGAAACTATTACGCCGTTTTGTTAATCATCATTATGAATTATGCAGTATGAAAAATAACGTAGATTAGCTACTATAGCGGCTGCAATGCTATGGCATGCCTATTCATTTTTGTTACGCTCATCCTATGTTTGAAATCTTTTGTAGCGCTGCTGAATGAATGAAAATAAGAAAGTCGCTTAATCACTTCTGCATTCTTACATTAACACAACTTACTAACACATTTACATTTCTCCTTTGACAGACATCACAAGTATATTAATAAAGAAAATATTACAACAAAAGAGATTAGGCGGAAACAAGGAATAAAAACAAAGTTCAAACAAACGATTCGACGCTATTCCTTTCGAGTCTGCGAATGTAGTAATACGTAGTATAGGTTACAGTACATACCATCTCTATTATATTTGTATGGTCTGATTCTTAAGGTTATATTCGACTTATCTGTATAACAATTAACTCTGTTTCCATATTGAATTGGTTATCTTTAAATAAAGCTAAATTCACGTGATATAGTATACTTTGTTGGTTGTCAGATTATAAACCGACAAAGTTTTTAGAAACCGCCGACAGTGAAAAAGTACAATTAATAGAACATATCACAGCGGAAAACCCAATAAGCGGCATTGGTAAATCGCAGATAAAACGTTATATCCTCGGGTAAGATTGATAAAACCCAAAACATACAGCTAAAAACTTTATGTGTGTATTTTGGTTACATTATGTGGTTACATTTTGTATTATTTACAAAAATGAAGTGTTCAATGTATGCACATACACATACATGTGAGTGTTTATAAGATTGAACACTGATTATTTGGAAAAATGTTTGCCCAACTGTCGAATTAATGCTACAAATATCTTTTAAACAGAAGAATTTAATTTATGTCATAATATATGTTTTTCTAAAGAGATTTAGATCTTCAGATTCGAATTAGAAGTATAAGTACGTTGAGAAAAAATTTCTTTCTGCAAAGAAATTCGAAAAAAAAAATATTTCACATAAAGAGATTATTTTAATTAAATATAGTAACTTAAGATTGATTTTACTACTTGTTTTGATACCATAAAAATATTTTTTAAAAAATGTTATCCAAATAAATAATCTTGACAAAAATAAAAAAATTTGGTCGGTAGTTACACACAAAGAAATGCTAGTTTTATGCTCAAATTTTAATATTTGATTGTATTTGATCGCTGAGAATTCGGCCCCAGGTAATTTACCAGCAAATGTATACTGTATAGGTTTCACGGTCTTAAAATAACCACTCAGGAATTAAATCTTGTTTCCATTATTTTTTACTTGGGAATTGTTTGGGAAAACCTGTGGTAACGCAATTTTAAACAGTTTCAAAGAGAGAAGATTGTGAGAGTGGGTAATTACAATGACTGAATTCATAAAAGATGTGTCAATAAAGTGAGGACTCCTAGAACAAATTGAGAGACAAGAAAATGTAGTGAAACCAATTATATTATTTTATTATTCCTCGTTGATTATTTTAAAGCTAATAAATTTATTTAATACTTAACCGGACAATCTGCATCTGATATAGACTAAGCGATAATGTACAAATGTAGTTTCAGATGTTACCTATCCGGTTAAGGGTTAAACTTAATATATTTTTCTATTTAAATACTGCATATCTAATACGCATTGCGTGTAATAGTAAAATACGGCATCTTCACAGCAAAATGTCTTCAAACGCGTTTATATAAAACCCTGAAATCATAAGGCTTAATAAAATCTACAATTTGTTTTTTTTTGATGATATTAAAGACATTATATTTGTACTATAGCGGCTATCAGTTGCATGGATAACTATTAACAAAACTTATTACTACCAGTACTATATTTTTCCCATAACCTAGATCATATTAGATAGTTTTTCCTGCGTACTTTGTGGAATGTTTTCACAATCATAATTTGTCTGTGTCTATTTTTCCCTTTGTTGCAAAAATTCATCCCTAATAGCGAAAAAGATTTTGTTTGATATTTCTAAAAATGTGGGTTATTCGAAACATGCAAGCAAACTAATTATGTTTCTCCTTGATGGAATGAATATAAAAAAGAGGAAATTACAAAATTAAATGTCGGCGCAGATTCCAGCAGAAATCCAGAATGTTTTCCGCTTATTAGTTAAAACAGCTCCCATTAAAAGATTCCACAACTTCCTCAGACGAAGTTTTACTGTTAGTTATACACCTGTTCATTTTTTACTGATATTTAAATTTTATATATAATAATTTACAGATAAAAGAAATCTATAATTTATAATGTGTTTGGTTAATATTCCATGAAATTAAAATCATTGAATAATGATTACACTCCATCATGAAACTACATATTTCTAATAAACATACATTTTATGGCGTTTGTATATCATTATCCTTCTAATATTGCATGAACTATTATAGCACTTTTACCAACTGCTGCACCCAACTCTTGCAATGCGGTACGTGTCTACAATGCATCGCACGGTTCTCTTTCCGCAGAATCATGTCGAAATTTCTGTACGGCCTTTTCTACAGTGAACTTTATAATAACAAATTGGAATACGAGATAATTGAAAAAAAAATAATAGTGATGCAAATACCTTGTGACGAGTAAATTAGAATTGCGTTTTTCATTCAAATTTTATATCAAACTATAACAAAATTACAAAAGTGGAATGAATGAAGTAAAAAGCCGAGTGAAATCTTTATTTGTGATGTTTCAAATTTACTGCTAACGTTATTTTTCACTGACGTAGCTAACCAACACTTTTTTCAATATTTATGACTATGTAATTACTATAGCAATCGGATAGCTTTTAAGTAATTTTGCGTAAGTTATTTCATATTCATCATATTTAGAATGATCTTTGATCTGTACTGTACATATATATATATATTATATATAAGACTAACAACATTTATGTGATCTAAAACTTTATTAGCAAGCTATTTTGCTACGCTTATTGTCCACCTGTAAACTTTAATTACAAGTATTAATAGACTAATTACATTATTTCGTTTATAATAAAGCAATTCTCAGTGATATTACTTGCACTAATGCCTGTGGTAGGCAACAGATAATTTATAATAGGGTTTCCAAAGAGACTGTCGATAACATCAGTTAATGTTGAGCGGTATAGTAATAGTCGGTTACTATCTAATAGTAGTATAATTAAAATAGACAGATGACTCGGTTAGGTATGATTACTTGTGCTGAATCCTAATTAGAGATATGTAATAAGTGATTTAAGCTGATTCTGCATAATTACGAATAAAAAAATCACTGCTTATTTTAAACGCATATCTAAATTGTTCAAATGAAATTTTTGAACTCGCCGGTTTTAACAAGACGTTCTCATAAAAAAAAAGTCACTAGCACGCAAAATTGTATTAAGATAATTTTCTGCATCACTTTATGTAAACTATCATTGCCTAGCCTAGACACTAGACACCACCTAGATGTTGTAGTGAAATAAATATCTACATAGAGTATATTTTATATTATTTCCCAAGGCGTAATTTATATAAAGATAATGTAAGATAACAGATCAGTGGATAACTTTGTCCTCAATCAAGTACTGTTAAATTTAATATACGATACCGAAGGGATTTCAACTACATGTAATTACATATGTTCATAATTATATGCATTGACGAATACTATCAATAATTTAATGGAAAGGCAATTAAACACAATGATCGCTATACGTGCATATGTAATTTAATAGAGGGGATACCTATATTCATTTTCTTTTGTGGTCTACACCTTCTTTGCCGAGTTAACATCGCATAAATTCCGAACACATTTTAAAATGGGTTCTATTTATACTACGGTTAGATTATCAAGTATTTTATTACAGTTATCCTTGCCTGGAAATAGCCTTCTTAAATAATTACTCGTTTCAATGTGATTTTATCTTAACTTTTTAGTCGCAGCTGACATTAGCATTTTTTTTTGTCTTCTTACCTATTCCAAATGTCTAGATAGTTAGCATTTCAGGACCAAATTAAACGTAATTCTAAAAAGCATGCATAAACCAACGATATTCAAGCACCAAAATTGATTGTTATACAATACTTAATTTTATTTTCCCTGTCTATTAAAAAAAATTTTGTTATATTACAGTTGTACCATTCATAACGTCTAAGTTCGGAATAAACATAAACACATTTGAAATCTTCACTGTAGTCCATAATTTAAACTTTTTACTTTGATTCAGAAAAATGAACAGAATTTTATTTTATTTATATAATTTTTATTGATATAAAACAATCCTTTTGTTTCCTATGTTAGGCGTTTTTTTATCATATATATGATATTTCAGTATTAGTGAAAAAATTATTTTGTTTTTATTTACATCATATATAAACAAGAAAGAACCTCACAAAATGAAAGCCGAGTATTATATATTTGTATTCCGCAGTTATCAATGAATAGATTTGTTCGCCTTTCCAAAATAATTCTGTTATAGTGCATGGCATTATCAAAATTATAGTCATTGCTTTAAGCACTTTTCTGGTAATGCCACATGACAGATTAATTTAAATCAATCCAATCACAAATATGTTTTAAACATTTGATAATTTTTTTGTGGCCAATGTTTAGATCACTAACCTTAGCAGTATTGTTAGTCTTTTTATATGTTGCCCATTTTTTTTTTAGAATATCCGGTAAAATTCCAAATTGTTTCAAGAATTAATAATTGATTTTCGTACTTATGTGTTGCTTATTTTGTTAGTCTTCGTTCTCTATACTATACTATATGTGGTTGGAAAAAAATTGAGAAGGTAAAATTACATTGAAAATCGAGAGGGCTGTCAAAAATCGTCTTTTTAGGAACCGGTTCCGGGTTACTCTGGTACCGGGTCCTATAATCGATTACTAGAAACTGGATATTCAATTATTCGATTCTTAGTCGGTTATTTGTATTTCTCTGTATTGCGAGAGGAAAGCGATGTACTCGCAATTTGTAGATGGTGAATAAATATTGAGTGTATCGGTTTGTAATAACAAATTATGTTAAACCTCATATCTTCGATATTACATTGTCATCAGAACGTCACATTAAAATTCAATCAGTAATTGGAGCAATGAATTAACAAATAAGATGGCGAATCAATCAATTAATGTGAGCAATTGATTAAACAAAGAAATAACAGCAGATAAAAAGTAAGATTTAAACGATTTGTCAAGAAATAAATAAAACAGAACACAAACAACAACAAAAAAAACCTTGCCGAAGTTCTAGGACCTAAATAATAAAATAAGATATATACGGTTCTCCACCGAAATGGCTGGTTTTTTCAGTTTTACCAATTTGGGGTTTGCAATAATTTGGTATACCTATATACTCTCTTTGTAAAATATTTTAAAATTCTTACTAGTCGTGAACTTTATAATTTTAAATGAAACATCCTACATATTATTACGTTTTCAAATTCAGAAAAAAATCTATAACAACTATATATAGCTAGAGTTTTCCATACCTATTCTCAACTATTTGTAAAGTAAGATCCACGAATTTTCATTTGCTTTAAGTGCCAGAAGTCCCCCATTTTAAAACCCCAAGAAAATTATTTCACCAGAATATAGTAAAAAGTTCCTGTCGCATCACATAAGGTGCCTAAAAATTAGTGACATATCAACAAATTTTCAATGTTGCAAAATTTAATTTTTGACGTGGATACCCTGTATTTTTTATATTGTTGGGTGCAGAATTAAATTCTACACTGACTTGAAGTGACATTCCCTATACTCACCTTCGATAGTTTTCTTTTACATTGTCGTTTTGTTTATTAACGCATTCAAATGGGTAAGTAATTTTTCACCTGGTAAACTATGTCTTTGACAATACAATAAATTCTTATTCTCAGTAAATATTATTGTTACAATCATTGTCTTATGCGTGGTTAATGTTAGTAGCTTAATTTAACGTTTGAAATATGTTAACAGCTACTTATATTATGGGATCCTGGAAGATCTGCTATATACCAATAGCTTACGTAGGTTCTACTATAGAGATCTACATTGGAGTAACTCTTACTGCAGTCAAACATTTAGTAGCAGTTACGCAACAACTACTGAGTGAGTTGAGTTCCGTTAGTTTGATGCTGGTTGGGATATAATTATATGATGAAACTAAATATCGTACTTTTTTTTTATATTCTAATAAGTTGATAGAAAACCAAAGTCAACGATTTTGTCAAAACTCTGACACAGTCATTTTTTTTTCTTTGCGGCGTACTAAGGAGACTCAAATAGTTGAACTAACAATATTATTATCTAATTGTAAGGCAAACACAAACACACACTGTTAAAAAGACTGTCACACACAGTATTAGTATTACATCATTAAATGGTTAATTAGGACAGCAAAATGTCCATATTTTAAAAAAATAATACTTGCTGTTTTACAAATTTAGAGTAATTCATTAATTTCCACTGCATGGCGGTTAAAATTAATTTTTTTATTGAAAGAACTTGTTTAGACATTTTTTTTCTCAGTATTTGCCTTTATATAAATCCAATCTCAAATATTTAATATTCTATACCACTACATCTAATTTTAAATAACAATAGGCAACACAATTAACAAATTTTGCAGTTAAAATTTCAAACATTTTTACTAATTCCTGAAGAAAAACGATTCCTTCGCTAGAACCAAGAATTTTAAATAAAATATATTGTTAGCTGTTCCTATACGCTACTTTACCAGAAGAATTGGCAATCAAAACCCTGAATGCAGAAAATGATTATGCAGAAAATTAGACACCCACTTTCATAGTATTATTAAATTTTACTAAAAGCGCGCTTTGAAAAGCGTATGTTGCATATTCTCTTGCTCGACCAGGCTGTGCTGGTCGAGAGCAAGTACAAACAAAAGTAATAATAAATCATCGCGAAACACAAAAAGGTCCGTAAAGTCATAAAATAAACAATAAGACGTGAAATACATGCGACAGCTAAAGAAAATCGTATAATTGCCGGCAATAACTGTCCCGAGTGGTGTAAGTACTCGAGAATGATGGAGATCTGCAACCATAAAGAAGTCCGGACAGATCTAATGAGTGCACCTAATGCTGAACTGCTGTGCGGTCCGCACTTTACTACAAGATATCCTCGTAAACAACGCCGCGCCGGGCAATTGTCCCAGCACCAATTCGTAACTATATACAATCACAACGTAAACACGCAAGCAAATCAACTGGTAGATGAAGCTAATACATAATATCTTACGATTAAAGTGTATAATCCAAGTTGCTTCATGAAATTACAACATTGGTTCTCTATCCTGCGTAGATAATTGTTCTTTATTACTTTGCTGCTTCAACAAGTGGTGTATTTGTAACAAATGTTTAGAAACTGGCTGTTACAAAAATCTTCTGAGTACATCTTCATTGACAGAAGAGATGGGTGGGTATACATAAAAATAAATGCTAATCTTCCGAAAAAAGAGTATGTACTACGTATAAAGACAGGGTAAACGCTTTTTTTATTTTATCCCGAGTAAAGGCGACGTAGTATACAGGATGTAACGCGGTAACGCCGTGATCTCTGGTGGTCAAATGGTAACGATTTTTGAAATATTGTATATTAGGATATATGTAGGTGGATCAGATCTAAAATTTCAAAATAATGTGCAATATACAGGGTGTTCCAAAACTTAACAGTACATCAAAGTTATGTTTTTCTTAATGGAACACCCTGTATTTTATGGCATTTTTGAAGTGTACACTAAAAACTAGAACAATTTTATTTAAGGTTCCCTATACCTAATTTTTATAGTTTATGAGATATTTCAATTTGTTTAAAAATGCAATCTTGCAAAAAAAGTCTAATATCTCGGAAACGAATTAATTTAGAGAAGTGAAATGAAAACCGTAAATGGCAGATCCTTTGGCTGATTGAATGCGACATTCAACGTTGTCCAGCAGTCTACAGGATGTTCTTAAGTACTTAAGTCAAAGTTTGTGAATTTTACTCGTGCGTAACTTTGTTATTTTAAATAGAACACC
Source organism: Protaetia brevitarsis (assembly GCA_004143645.1). Classification (NCBI taxonomy): domain Eukaryota; kingdom Metazoa; phylum Arthropoda; class Insecta; order Coleoptera; family Scarabaeidae; genus Protaetia; species Protaetia brevitarsis. Next base: position 1,493,499 of record RXPK01000317.1, on the reverse strand, counting down.
CAGTATATTTTTACGTTAATAGATAGGAATTTTTATTTTCTTTAAACCAGTATTAGGATTCCCTATACCCATTTCGACTAGTTTTTAAGTTATTTGGGTTTTTTTATGTGGTTTAAGTAAATTGCCTTTATCTTACCTTAATTTAATCTAGTTAGCTGGTGATTTTTTTGAATGTGTCAATTTGATATGTATCCAGTTAGCACCATGAAAGCATACTCGTTGCAAGAAAGAACTGATATGATTTTAGTTATTGGTGAGTGTCAGGAAAATTGCTTCCTTGCGTCTCGGGTGTATGCGCAGAAGTACCCTCATCGAAAACATCCAGATAAAAGGGTATTTGAAAACTGTTGGACAGATTTCGTACCACAGGCAACGTTGCTTACATAAAGCGACATAAAACAACAATTGTAAGCGAAGAAAATGAATTTGTGGTATTAGGAGTCATTGAAGAACCGCATAGAAGCACAAGAAAGATTGCTAAGGAATTGGATTTAAGTCACATGACTGTATCTAGGATCGTGAAAAAACACAAATACCATTCTTACCTCTTTCAACACCACCAACAATTATACCCTATGGATTATGAGCGAAGAGTTGATTTTTGCGTGTGGGCGCTCGATAGATACGCAGAAGATAATGATTTTTTTAATTATGTTCTATTCACTGACGAATCCACATTTCATAATAACGAACTAGTAAACTGTCACAATTTCCATTATTATGATACCGAAAATCGTCATCTTTTTCATGCCTTGGATCGACAGCATAGGTGGAGTTTGAACGTGTTTGGAGGCATTATAGATGATCATGTAATTAGTCCACATTTCTTCAATAGACACCTAAATGGAAACGAATTTCTAAGCTTCCTTAAGAAGGACTTTTGTGCCCTTTTGGAAAACATTCCCTTAAATATTAGAAACCGGATGTGGTTTCAACTAGACGGGGCTCCTGCCCATTTCAAACGGTCCGTCAGAAACTACCTTGATAGAAAATTTCCTAATAGGTGGATCGGAAGAGTTAACACTAAATATGCTGAGGAACGTTAAAAGAGCATTTGAAGAAAGAGTTGTGCATTGAAGAAAATGGCAATTATGTTGAATGCTAGTGGCTTTTCGTTTATTTTGTTGCGTTTTTTTTCCCTTTATTCTATAGATGCATACAAAAATCCCTTGTTATTACCTTTTTATACAAAAATATTTACTGTTGTTTTGTTTAGTTTGTATATACTTCTTAGCGTTTATTAATTAATTTATTAATTAAATAAATCAATGCAAACATACACCGGATGTTCCATTTAAAATAACAAAGTTAGGGCCGAATAAATTTCACAAAATTTGTTCACGAGCAACTAAATCATATCTGCTCTTTCTTGCAAGCAGTATGCTTTCATGGTACTGACGGGATGAACGGCAAATTGTCACAGTCAAAAAAAAAAATCACCAGCTACCTAGATTAAATTAAGGTAATGACAATTTACTTAGACCACCTAAAAAACTCCAAATATAACTTAAAAACTAGTGGAGATAGGTATAAGGACTCCTAATACTGGTTTAAAGAAAATAAAAATTCCTATCTATCGACGTAAAAATATACTGGTTGTTCCATTTAAAATAACAAAGTTACGCACGAGTAAAATTCACAAACTTTGACTTAGGTGCTTGAACATCCTGTGTACTACTAGAAAACGTTGAATATTGCATTCAATCAGCCAAAGGATTTGCTATTTACGGTTTTCATTTCACTTTCCTAAATTAATTCGTTTCCGATGTACTAAACGTTTTTTTGCAACATTGCATTTTTAAACAAATTGAAATATCTCATAAACTATAAAAATTAGGTATAGGGAATCTTAAATAAAATTGTTCTAGTTTTTAGTGTACATTTCAAAAAAATGCCATAAAATACAGGGCGTTCCATTAAGGAAAACATAACTTTGATGCGCTGCTAAATTTTGGAACACACACATTATTTTTAAATTGTAGAACTAATCCCCCTACATATATCCCAATATAAAAGATTTTGCCATTTGACTACCAGACACCACGGCGTTACCACTGTTACACCCTGTATACTATTTTTTCGCAGAATGAGCATTTACTTTGTTTTTATGCACACAACCCATTTATCCAGTTTTACTGGGCAGTTTTTATTTCCTTACTCAATAAGCGTCAATTTTTCTTGCAGAAATTGAGCTATTTTAATAAGCGATTCCAACGATATTACAATTCAATATAGGGATGATGATATTTTAGAATACTGTCGGAATAAACAATACATCTACTACTTTCAAGTTATTTTTAAAGCGTTTTGTTGTTCATACCGCATAGATAATTATTGTGGCTGATGATAGTAAAAGTATTAGAAAAGTTTGTTCTGAATACAAATCACAAAGATGTAATGTGTAATAAAAAAATAATTTCACTAGATCCAACACAATCACACTGTAATATAGTACAAATTAAATTACCTAAATGTTTGCACCTGCATGTGTATTTGTAGTGATCACGTTGCATATTTAGTAACTGATTATGGCATATTATTTTTGCTGGCGCATTGTATGTAAAAGAAATTGAAAGTAATATTTCTAAAAACAACCACAGAATAATAGAGTAGGGTTAGTTTACTTAAATATGCAACGGCTGTCGACATGAATGCAATTACTTGCGGTTTCAAATGTTCAGATTCGATTCGAAAATTGTATTGCGGTATATCTTCATTGCTGTGGCTATAAAAATGCATGGGGAATTATTGTGCTTTGACCAGAATAATATAAGTGCGCATATACTGTGAGTTACGTAAGATTGCACAGAAACTTATGAATGGCAAATAGGAAAGAAGGAAAAAAAAAACACTGCCTACTCATAACGCATGCAATCTGGCATTTAAATTCTAGGTTAGTTTAGTTAAATCGCTTCAAAAAAATTGCGATACAATTTTCATGCATTTGCGGTAATAAATATCTTGAACGCTGACAGGACTAATAGGGTCTACGTAGTACATTAGGCGTTTATTGCGGACAAGGGTTGATAAGCTTTAATGTGCGCCTGTAACAATACTATACACGCCCAAATGTTTAGTACACGTGGTGTAACTTAAATACGTTAACAATTGTTTCATTGTACGGCTTTTCTGGGCCTATACCCACAGACTGCATATATTCTTCACTATTCGCAATGTATGCGTAAACGGATTTCTCAAAACTTAAATTATAAGGTTAAGAAACAAATATTTTCACCTTTGTGGCACTTCCTGTATACAACATAGTGATGATATCAGTTTTCTTATCAAAATGGATGTGTAATGTGATTTTGATCTATACTGAATGTCTAATATGATGTGTAAACAATTTGAATTAAAATTCTCTACCTTTAAAGGAACTGGGCACTCAACATATGAACAAAAAAAGATATACCTATTTTTCATTTTATTTAACCAAGAAGTTGGTTTTTAAATGTTTGAAGTTGTCAAGACCAAATTATAGTAATAAACAGTAAAATAAAAATATGTTAACGTAAATTACCATAAGAAATGATAGTATAAATATGCAAAATAAATAAATAATACATTAAATTTTCAAAAATATACTGGGTAATTAATTTATCGACTCCCTTCCCTGTTCCCCAAAGAAACAGACAGTTTTATGAAAAAAAGTTTCAAGTAAAAGTTTTAATACAAGAAAACACCCACCTAATGGTTACACAGTTATAGCGGTTGAAGGTCAAGTTGCTTTTTTTAAGGAATATTGTATTTTTTTAACAAATTCTGAAAAGCGTTCAATCTCTCAATAAAAAGCTACTAAAACTTATATGACCTAAAATGAACATATTAAAAAAAACCTAAAGTGGTCTATTTATCATGAGCTTCTCCAATTGAAAGCAGTCGGTTTTGGGAAAAAAAAGTTTTTAAGTAAAAATTTTAATTTATAAAATTGTCTAAAATACATCTATTAAAGGAGCTATTTTTAAGTAAGTTTTTAAGTAAAACTATTTTTTTTGTACAAAACACTATGTTTTCTTTAATATCGCAAAATTGTTTTGAAATATATTGGTCGCAATTATTAATAAGTTGAATTCTTGACAATTAATATCAACTATAAAACTTCTATATATTAAGAAACAATAATTATTTATTATACAATTACGCATGTTGATTTCAAGTAAGTTTATTGCTATTAAATTATTAATAAAAAAAACTAGATTCAAACTAATTCAAATTTTTCAATAAAATAGCTGTGAAAAAGATTTTAAATTGAACATTTAAAAATTTTTGGTTCATTTTCACGTTAGACATATAAGTATATAAAAAATATATTTCATCAATGTAGATACATTACTTAAACATATTTAGCCATCATACATTTTTTAAGGAAAAGGTGTTGATTTTGGGCTTTGCTGTTTTAATATGCACGGTGTTTCAAGCACATGTAACGGTAATGGTATAAAGTTAGAAACAAATCAAAATATCATCACGAATCGTAACATACCGACCTAAAATATTTACAAAATCGTTAATAAATTGTTGCAATACGACAGCGGATCGATCATAGTCAGCTGACGACCATACATAAACTAAGCATCAGATGATGTATTCAGCAATGAGCGCCCACATGTCGCGTAATTAAAACAATGACGTCATCGGTCAATAAAACGAACGTGAAAACTGATTCGCTTTACCGTTATCATGACGACATTCACACAATGACATGCGCTCTATATTTATGTGCATGTTTTTATATTTTTTCGCAATACTCTAAGAATATAGGTAAGTACACATTTCTTTAACCTTGCTTACTTACTATCGTTACGAAATACTGCAAAATTTAAAGTGTTCGTAGCGATATTTATTGAGTTCATTTAGAAATGTATACAGATTATTGATTACAGTATCCCTATCGGTATAGATAAAAATATCTGCTAAGGGATGAACAAAAAATAATCAAATGTTGTACGGTTTTATTTTTAGTAAACACAAGGACAAATTTTAAAGCATCCTTAGGTATGTATATAAAGACTTATCGACAAAGAAATATATTGCTTTCCTGTTTCTAAAAATTTTGAAAATTACTGTGCTGTGTTTTATTTTCTATCACCAAGAGAATTGCAGTGTAATCCTGTTTGACATAATAAGCGGTTAACCAAAAAGGACTCTTCCTCCTTCACCTGATGGAGGCTATTTTTTTATATAGTCGCAACCGGTCGTGAAAATAACTTAATGTAGTAAATAAATACTAGCTAAAAAATAGGATGTCCTTTTTTCATAATTCATTACAAAAAAAAAACAATTTTTAAAAAAAATATGTAGGCATCACAAATTACAATAATAAAAAAGAAAGTATTAAACGAATTTTATAGGAAACTAAGGAAACACCTTAACATAAATTTTGTATCAAAATAAACTAAATAAATTAAAACAGCAAAATATATTTATTGCAATAATTGTTAGTAGTAAGAATGTTATGATGAGCATAAACTGCGATACTACTTTCACAAAATCTTGCGTGTGTATTGGGAAGACTTTTGCTTATGTCAATATTTACCTAAATAAACAAGACCCATTACGTAAGTGTCAGTATTAAAGCCTTTCCCGTTAGCGAGGCAAGTAATTGTGTTTGTTACTTAATATTTTCTAATGGTCCTAAAACGAATATATGTATGTACATACGTATGTTTGTTTTCAATTGGGTAACACCACAATTATTTAGACAGTTAAGTTATTATGACTTCCGCATTATTGATTGACTGTAACTATGCATATTATATTTAAATCCATTAGTTAGAACCCAAGCAATCAAACAATAAGCAGTTATTTGATATTTTCATAATACTTTTTTTCTAAGGATATACACATCTATTACATCTACAGAAAAAAATTATTATTGAAGAACAAAGTAAGAGCAAAATAGCTGTGAGAAATTACGAAACTTGTATCAGTCAAGATCAAAGAAAAGAGTACAGCAATGTAAATATCATCTAATTTCTAAAAATAAAACTTTTAATAAAAGCAAAATCTAAAATCATTAGCCAACTTTGAGTAAAAGCAAAAATGATACTACTTACAATTAGTAATAGTGACTAATTATGTGATTTAAGTAACAAATGTTCCAGTTAATTTATAATTATTATTAACTATCAATAAAGACGTATCCACTCTGCTTATCGTGTATTTTGAATTTTCTTTTCCAAGTTTTCCAGAATTTGAATAGTTAATAATAATGAAATTTAAAAAAGGTATTCAAAAATGCATGACAATACTTTAATAATCGGACATGAGACTAAATAAATTTAAATAATATCGGGGCGCAAATTATGAATGAACAATTGAAACACAATACCGAAGCGAGTGTGTAGGTATTTGACAAATACCGATTAGGTGTTAATATTCCCAAAGGTATGTAAGAATATTCTGCACACATATTTTTAACTTTGCGCGTTTGAAACATATTAAGAACTGTCTGTATTTCGAAAGCAGGATAAGCCAAACGTTTGCACACAAACACTTACAAATCTAAATTTCATATAAGCTAAGAACATATAAATTTTGAAACTCACCCAAAAAGACACAAAACTTTACTCGGTGATTTATTTAGGGGATAGTTGCCCTTACTGCACGCGTATAAGAAATTCACCTGGAGAACGGACCTAAACCTTTCGAAAGTAGGACGAGTATTGTACTACCACAAACTTTCGCTGTGACCTCGACGCCGAGCGAGCGTCGGAAAGATTAGAGAGACGGAACATTAACCACGGTACACGTTGAAGAGAGGCGGAACACCGATGACGGCATGGATCGATGTCGACGTCGTGACGTAATAGATCGAATGGGTGTGCGGAATGACGCCACATGAACGTCATGGGTCATTATGTAGCCAAGCGTCGAGACGTGGATATAAATATCGACGGTTTGACGTCATACAACGTTCGCTCTCTATAGAACGCTTCCGTATTTTGGCTTGTTTCGTGGCGTTAGGAAGTTTTAACACATGTTCCAAATTTTACGTATGTATACAGATTACGTCGTTTCTCTGGCTTAGTGTATTTTGTACGTCTGTGAGGAGGTGTTTGTATTTCGAGAATACTTTGCACGTTTTTCACGAGAAATAATCTTATTATAACGCAGGTTGCGCACGTACGTAGCTTTTACATCATTGATGAAATATATCTATATACTTAGATGAAATATTGATATACCTATCTATATTGATGACATATAATAAATAAATAAATAAATTTAGAAATAAAACTGTTAATTTTTTTAACAGAATAAAGATTGTTTCTTTATTGTCATTGATATTTATGTAAGTGGCGTTTCGGATTACTTACACTTGACCCTTCCTCAGGCCTATTATAATTAAATTCATCAAGGGAGAAAACGAAAATATCAGATATAATAACTTTAATTCCTTTCCGAGAATATTAAACAAATCTACTAAAAGGGGTTTATGCGATACTTGGGTACTTTCTCGTCTCACCTATTGTGGTGAAGTGTATCATTCATGCATAGATCAGAAAACAGCTTACAAAATGCGAAAACTTCAGAACGCGTGCCTGAGGTATATTCATGGTATCGAAAAGTATGATATATATGTCTTGCACAAATTAAGTGAAGCGTGGTTCAATATGAAACACTGAGAATTGCAGACCGTAACGTTGTATCACAAAATCCTTACTTTTAAGAGTCCACCGTATCTGTATAATAAAATAAAGCTTCAGACCGATGTGCATACTCCGGCCACCTGTTTTCGAGGTCTTATACTGTCCCCATATCCTCATAGAACAACCTTTGCAAGATGGTTTATTTTTAATATTTATAAACAATTCGATGATATTCCTTGAATAACAAATCTTCTGGAATCGTCACTTTAAAACAAAACATTCTTCTGTTAGATGTTCAATAGAATTAATGTGTACTTCTCCTTCTCCCTCTCTTCACAAGTTATTATACCAATTATTTTTTGTATGTGGCTTTGAAATAAGTGAATTATTTCGATTATATTTATTTATTAATTCTTTTTGTGACAATATACCATTAAGCATGCGTAGAATTTTACATTTACTTTTATTTCATATCTTTCTTTGTTACATATTACTCTCATTTCTTTTTTCCTTTGGTGAATTTACTTAATATAATAGATCTGCTGATGTGTCAAATTTAAATAATCCGAAACGTCACAAGGCGAGAACATTGATTCCAAGAAAGAACTCTAAATAACTGTTAAATATTTTTAAATATAAAGAACTTTCGTTTATGGAAACTGAATATTTTTTCTCACCAATTCCAAATATATGTATATACAGTGTAGTCCACTAAGTGTACAACAAATGGGAGCTTTCTTTATTAGGTGCACAATTCTAAAATTAATTTTAGATAATAATTTTTGATAAAGTAAATATTTTAGTGAACCACACTGTATATATAAAAATAAAACTCTTCTACCCTTTAATGCGCTAACTGTGCTGAGAGCAAAATCGTTAAAACTTGACGTCTCGATGGATTTAGCAATTTTACAATCTTTTGCAAAGGTATGTGGAAAACCACAATAATATTATAATAATTATACATAAATTAATTTTAATTGAAGAACACTTGCCAAGTATTTTTTTCCGTTTCCTTATTTTAAATAGTTAAAAAGATTTATATTTTTCATATTTTTAATAATATTGTAATATAAATATAAAATATAAATAAAATAATAATATTGTAACATTTTAATTTTTACCTCATTAAAATTTCAATTTTGATTACTATTTTTTACGTCATACAAGATGTGAAACATTCACAGACATGTCAAAATGGAGTAGTAAATAACTGTATTGAAGTCGATTCCAATTCTACAGACACATATACCTATTTTAAAAAAATAAATAAATATTTTTGGAAGGTTAGCAAAAATTGTTTGTGTTCTCACATCCTACAACAAAATTAATGAATAAAACATATAAATGAACAAGGTTATTTAGTAATTTATGACTGAAGAATAAATCTTTGATAAATTCTGAATTTTGATTGTATCATTAACCGTTTTTTTTTGCCTTTGAATTTGCATCGCCCCAAGAAAACATTTAGCTTTGCAATTGAGTTCTTTATTAAGAATTTTTGTATTACTAATATTAAAATGGTGGCTTGTAGTGAACTATACCGTTTAAAGATTTGGTATTAGTAACGTATTTGTGTCCATTTAATCTTTCTATTAATGTTTAGTTTGGCCTATGTTTTTCTGATTGTTTAAGAGGTATTCGATGTACAATATTACTCTGTTTTTATTATACACTTATATATCCTTATATACACTTACAACATGAACCAGTGGCAAAAGTATTTGGAGATTTTTTGTTAATTGAGTTTTTGGTCATTTAATTAACTGACTTATAGGTGTTTTTCACAGTATATTGCCCAAAATAGCAAAACCAATTAAAAGAAAGAAAAAGCACATTCAAATTAACCAATGGTCAAAAGAAAAAAAATCAAATATATTAAAAAGAAAATATAACCATTGTAGATTTAAATTTTGTGTGCAATATGTTAAGATTGTTAGTTGTTTCTGAAATGAATTGGTTTACATACAGAATTACTACACATTTTTGGATTGGTTCGCTATTCTTTTGTATGGTTTCTTGTTTGTACATGGGCAGTATAGATATGTATGTATATCTTTTATTATTTTATTAAAATAACCAGTTCAATATTTTTTTTTTTATAAAATTAATTTGATTTTATTCAATATTGTAGGTCTATAAGTAGATGTGTAAAAGACATTTTTTATGACGTAAGGGTTGGATGGGATTACAATTAACATATCTCCCAGATGTTAGAATAAAATTATAATTTTTAATTCAAGTTAAATCAAGAAAATTAAATAACATGATATTTCTTAATTCTGTGATAAACTTAACATTGGAATGGAATTTATTTATTTCATTTCCATTTTGTTCCATATGTATCTTTTAAATATGATAGGTTTAATCCGATTATTGTTACGATTAACATAGAGACTTATTATCCAGTTTCTACAATTCATTTTTCTGAGTGTATGAATTTATGTTTCTATCTCTATACACAAAAAAACAATCCTACGATTGTCAAACTTAAAAGTAAAAAATGTCATCTATTTTTTTGATGTAAATTTTATTCCTAATATGTGTGCCTTTATCTTCATGTTACAATTCTATAACTACGAAGAAAGAATTACATTAAACACATCAGATATTGCATTAAGCAGATTGCTGATTTTTAATTAATATTAATTTGCATTCCTGACTATAAACTTCAAGTCGAGAAAAAATATGAAATGTAATTTGTATGGATTAAAAGATACAAAAGCCACCTGAAAGGCTTACTTATGAATGTTATATTCATAGTGTGTATAATTAGTAGACAATTTATGCTGTAATTTATATAAGAAAGCTCTGCATAATTTAATAATACAATATATAATATATATATATATATATATATATATATATATATTTACATCCCGCTAACTATTTTGCTTCCTTTCATAACGCGGGTCGTAGTGCGTCCCCGGGAAGGAGCGTAGTTAGAAGAATTTTAGTGACGTATATTGAACCGCGGGAAAAAATGGATAACGCCGATCACTTTTTTATCGCTGTAGCTTTAAAATGAAATTATACGATTTTTTATTCTACGCACTTTTTTGCTTCCTTACATTTGCCTATCTATTTTGCGTCCACTGCGTATATTTTCAGACAAATTGCTAACTATTTTGCGTCCGATGTATATTTTTTTGTATAAAGTTGTAAGTATAATGCGTCCGCCACGTTGCCACATGTTGGTCGAAATAAACGTATATAGGAAGCAATATAGCATATTTAAAGAGTAATATAGGATCAATATAAAATTGTATTTTTGTGTTCCTTTGTGATGGACGCAAATTAGTCGATATAAAGTATATATCGCCAGTCGAGAATACTATATGAAGTTTGGTCTAATTGGATAACTAACTGAATTGAAAATCAGGTTAGCACTGTTTTTTAATGCTTGAGAATTATTTTGTATGTGTAAGCTGATAGAAACATAATGTGAATGTTAAAACAATAAAGTCTTATTTAGTACTAATTATTATGGTTTTAAAGCACATTTTATGCTTATCTGGGAAAATATTGGTACGAACTAAATACATCGGAACTGATTTTCCTGTGAACCAAAAGTTTTGAAACAAAATATACTTGCTTTACTGGAAGTATTTGGCAAATGAAAGAACTGCTAAGAAAATATCATCAATTACAAACTTCTTACAAGCATCATTTCAGAACTCAGAGGGCTTTGAACCGACAAAGGAGTAGTGTGTAAAGAAAAACCTAAAGGTTGATCCTGTGAAAATTACACTAGTTTCCTTCGCGAAAAGAAGAAAGCTGGATGACCTAAAGCCACCAACTCTTCATAGCGAAAAAATGCAATTCAGGCAAGATTACAAATCCTTAGGAGTGGTTCTTGACTCGAAACTAACTTGGAATCAACACTTGACCACATGACAAATAAATGTAATAGCTAAGGGCATTAATGATAACCCTTGCTGGGTATCACTGGTGCAATTAACAGCAAAGGGACCGCCTCTTTGGAGACCATTGTGGGCCTCCATCGCTGGAGCTTTATGTGAGAGCGGAGGCAATGAATGCGATCCTTAGCCTGAAAGCCAACAACCTGTGGCATCCCAACTTCAGAGTGGGAGGGCACACTTATACTACGGGCACGATGCTGGACGGGCCATTGCTGCAAATGCCCACGGACAGCATGGCACCCGAAATTATCTTCACTGAAAATCTCCATACCGAACAGAGACCAGGCACGTAGCGAGATCGCTCCTAATGATAACTGGTTCACGGACGGATCCAAATTCAGCCAGGGCACAGGAGCCCGTATTTGTGGGCCCAGTCCTAATCAAAGGATATCCATAAGCCTGGGGAAACATACAACGGTTTTCCAGGCAGAGGTATTCGCACTTGCAGCCTGTGCAGAAATGATTGCAAAAGTGGGCTACATGAGGAGGAAAATTAATATAATGACTGACAGCCAGGCTGTCATTAAGGCAGTCTCGAACCACGTAACTAGGTCAAAATTAGTTCGGGACTGCAAACAATCTCTCAATGTATTGGCACGAAACTACACGGTGTCCCTGATTTGGGTGCCGGGACATGAGGATGTAAAGGGCAATGTAATAGCCGACGAGCTAGCCGACGGGGCTCTAAGAGACACTTCATGGGTTCAGAGCCCGTATGTGGAATTACTAAGAATTCCGCAAGAAGGGAGATCTGGACCTGATTAGATAAAGAAAGTACAAAGAAATGGAGGTCGAATGAAGGTCAACTCTATACCAAAGCCTAGTTTAGCTTTAGTTTCTCTGATAGCCTACTCAGGTGCAGTGAGAAAGAAGTTAAAACCATTACTGGGTTGGTAACTGGACACTGTCCCCTGAAAAAACATCTATACAACACAGGCCGAGTAAGCGAACCGTGGTGTAGAAGATGAGAACTACGGGAGGAAACGAGTCTACATGTAATCTGCACGTGTGGGGAATTGAAGGTACTCAGGTAGAAATATTTCGGGAGAGATCTATTGGAGCCCTCGAAGGTTCTCAAGTTTCCACTGGGCAAGATATTGGGCTTTATAGAGAACACCAAGCTACTCGAGTAGAAGTAAGAGAATTTAAGGTACGGTACAATGAGCACCTAGCTCAAGTGCCCGGACAGTAAGTGCCCACCCTAGCTTTAATGAATGAATGAATGAATGAATGAATGAAAACCCTTAGAACAATTCGGAAAACATGGGCATTGACATCTTGTAAGCCTTTTGTTAACCTATGGATCCCTGATTTGGTGGACAAAGACCACGCAGAGGTAGACGATTATTAAACTCGCAAAGAGACGAAATTAGCTTGCTTGTGCATCACTGGAGCTGCATAAATCTACTACGGAAACCATGTCAAATCTACTCCCTTTATTTACATTAAAGGGGCGGCAAGAATGGAAACATAGATACTCCTAGAAATGTCAGAATAACATAACACAACCGTATCTTTGAAATGGGCAGTGATACAATGACTCTCAAAATCTCCTTCGACAAATCCTTCAAGATTATCTTGAACGGGGATGGTTGGACAGCAAAACCCAAAACTGGTATGCAAAGCTCATCAGTATCCTATCCGACAATCGAACCGCTCTAAAGCAGTATTCTATTAAGTAACCTCAAAACTAACTTGGAATTGCTTGGTAAATGTTGAACTACTGACTAAACAGAATAAAGTTACTTTGGTGTGAATGCCAGGGCATAAGGGCATAGCATGCAACGAACTTGCGAATGCTAACAAGGACTCTTCCATAAAATTCATTGGATCTGACGCAGCTCTCGAGATAACCAATACTGCGATACGTGATGCAGTGACTGAGTGGATTGAAAAGAAACACCAGGCTCACTGGAACAGTATAAGGACAGACACAACAAAGGGATGATGAGGCAATCATCTAGGCATTTAGCAACGGATATGCTGGCTATCAACCGAATACAGCTTGGAACGGTACCGAATCTATGAACATGGTACGGCTGCCTAAGATAATATCCACATAGAATAAGCGTCTTTAAAGATGGACCTGTATGCAGACTATGCGAGAAGGAGAAGAAGGTAGCCCCCCACGTTGTTTTTGAATGCGTTTCATTGGAACGGCAGAGACTACCATTGCGGGAAGCAATCAACTTGAAAGCTGATCTGCCGGAAAAAATACCACACAGGCTGCGAAATCTAGTTAAGGGATTAACACCTCTTTATGTAAAGAAATACACTACTCGTATCTAAGGAATAATACAATAGGCGATGTTAAAGGAATAGGAAGATGATCTATATTCAGTGCTCAAATCAATCAGTTAATCTATTCGATGCCAGAATGAGTAGATCATCTACGTATTGTAATAATGCTGATTTACCTGAAATTTACGCCTTCTTTTGTTTAAATTTTTACATCATTCTCTGTATCTCTACTAGTGTTACGAATTGAAACCTCTTTTATGTGAAACCGGTTTTGGATGTGGCAAATAATGGCTTTCAAATCAGAAAGTGTAACCAGATAACCGGTAAAACCAATTTTGAAACCAAAACCAGTTTTCAAAACCAAAATCGTTTTTTGAAATCAGAAGACAGGTATTTATAACTTAATTAACTTCAAAAATACACACAGTTTTTTTACCTTAAGTTGTAAAACCGTTTTTTTTTTGTTACTGAACATCGATTAACCGGTTTTTGATAACTGGTGATTATTGCAACACTAATATCTACCGTTCTTAAATTTATCAGTATACAAAAAATCTGTTTTATCAAAATTGCACATTCATATCAAGATATCATAATATTTGCATTTGAAATTATTTAGTATATGTGTGTGTTGTCCAGTACATTAACATTTGGCAATAATAACGATTATGCAATAATAAATTTTAATGATTACCGACATTTTGATGACACCGAACCAACTTCTTCAATTAATTACAAATGACTACAGAAATAAAGAATTAAAATCAACAACATTTTGTATCCGCTGTATTAGGTACATACTCATACATTAACAGTAATCTTTCCCTATTGTTTGTTTTAACGTGTTAAATTATATCTTGATACACAGCCGGAACATATATTTTCAAGAAATCTCATGCATCTCATATTTTTCTTATTGTGAAACTGGCATTCCGGCACTATACACCACAACAACTTTTAAAAGCAGTGTAAATGGAAACATTATGATTATAGACCCAGCATAACATAAGCAGAGTAGTATGGTGACAAAATTGTAATAAACGGAGGCGGTCAAAACGCCAAGTGGTGTACAAGGCTAGCGTCTTTAAGTGGCAAGGCTGCAATGAGATCGATCCCCACCACTGCAATGGAAGTCATTCTTAATCTGCCACCGTATATAATTACTACAAGGAAATAGTATATAGCATACTCAAGCAGCGATAAGTAAATCGCACAGCGTTGACTACAAAAACTATTGAATAAACTTAAGGAGGCATTCTTTGTGGGGATGCCATGCGATGCCATGTTTCAAAAATTCAACCTTGACAGAAAATATCAGATTATAATACCAGATAAGAGGGACCGAAAAGGCACTCCGGTGAGAGCGGACTCGAAACGGTATACAGACGCTTCTGGAACTGGCTACGGCATAGGAGCTGGACTATATGTAAAGAAGCCTAGAGAGGCTCTTACGGTAAGCTTCAGCAGAGATGCAACGGTGTAGTTAGGCTGAGGTTGCTGCAATTCATCATTGTGTCAGAGAAATCGAACCGCCCTACACTTAAAGTGTTCGTTACCTAAGTGCTGAGTCTAAGGTAATTTGGGACTGTGTAAGCACCCTAAATGAGGTGGGTACCCGATCTGCATCGGCTTAGGTTCCCAACCACTCGAAAGTGAGGAAAATAAGAGAGCGCATGATCTTTCCAGGCGGGGCTTGTTAAGGTCCTTCGTCAGAATTGGTCCTTCTTTTGGCATTACCAAATCGCAAATTTATTTATTTATAACCAACATGATAAACCTACAGGGGTCTCATTAACCCCGTCGGTCTATTACAAACTTCAAAGTCGTCTATAAGTAATGCATTTCATCGTGCATCGTCGCATCCATATCCTTATCGTGGATCAAGCATGAAAGATGTTAGTGGGCAGATTGCGTTGGAAGTACGCTCGTAACAGCGATAACATTTGAGAAGATGAGAACTACTTTCTTGAAGTGTTAAAGTAATTGTAACAGCAGGCACAGCACTTGTCAATATGACGTTTATAAGTATGTGGCAACTGCGCGACACAGAATATACATAAACAGCATATTAAAAATTAACAATTGAGATATGTATAAAACATAACAAATGTCGTCTCATCTAAAACTACAGACTAAAAGCTAGGAACCAGACGCATGATGAGTCCAGAGAATAGTGGCAAAAGAGACCAGGGCAGAGACAGGCAAAAAAATTTCTAAAGGAACAAAGGCGTGAATTTGCTAGAGACCTACTGAGTAAAGACAGGAAGATGTCAAGATGTCAAAATGGTAGTAGGTCTGCTGACTGGTCATTGCAAACTAAACAGGCATATGTACAACATTGGCTTGGCAGATGATGCTATTTGCATTTACCTAAGCTCAATGCAAGTTTTTGAATATTTGAACTGAAAATCTGTTTTAAATGTTGATTTCCCCACTTATTGGATAAGCAAGATTATGACATGTTTTTATTTTGGTGGAGGCGGCAGATGCCATACTTCAAGCTTTTGCAGTTCTTCCGTGCTATTACTTGTGATATACCATACTATTATCAATTGAGAAAATTGTAAAGAAAGAAAGTCGATTTCACTTTCCCGTGTGCAAAGTCTTCTCAGATTAAAAGTTGTTTTTTTGATTCTAATTGATTTATTAGGTGGTCTATACATAGTCGACACTTTAGTACAATAGTGAAATCTATCATATCATGATATCCATTTTCTAGAATTTGTTTACTATAACTGAAAGATAGTTGTTGTGGCCAACTGGATTTTGTAATTGTTTTTGGGAGATTCCTTGGTTTATTGAACTAAATAAAGTAATGGGAGAAACCTAACTGAAAATTATGTAGAGATATCAAAAAAAAAAAAGAAATGCTGGAAGAGAAACGGTAGTATAAGTTAAATAATTATAAATTTCTGGTAAATATTACATTTTGTAAAGAAATATCTATAAAAAAATCAAAGTCACGGGCACCTCTTACTAAACGGACACTTTTCAAATGCTTCACAATGTATTCATTAGTCAAAGGAAAAGAAACACTTCTAACATTTTTTTTTAAATTGTGTCATACATATGCCTACTGATTCACAATCACTAACCTCATCGGGCCTTCTATATATGTGCGACGTTGCCAAGTAGAAGGAAGCAAAATAATGCGCGGTATGTAATAAAAATATACGGCATGGGTATATTATTTTGGCTCTATCGGCATTTCTGTGAACTAAATTATACGTGAATTTTACATATGACGCACTATTTTGCTTCCACCTATTTTCCATCTTAGGTACTAAACGGGTTGGAATAAAAATATAAGAAAAAAACCTGGCAATGGTGGTGGCATGACCAACGGGCCCGTACGGACAATTTTTTTTTTCTTAGCGGTTTACTCGATTAATAAGGCCGAAACTATTTTGCGTCCGGTATACGGACGCAAAATAGTCGAAGACGCAAAATGTAATGTAAAATGGCAATGTATGGACGCAAAATAGTGCGTGGGATAAATATATATATATATATATATATATATATAAACATCTTCGAAGTAAATATATACATTCAATTCAATTACTTTATGATTTAACATGCCTCCTTGATTTTTATCGGTATGCGAGTAGACAAATTAAAACCCGTCTAAATAATTTGGAAGTGTATTAACATAGCTTTGACATATGCTATCACATTTACACGCTAGTCAACACGCATACTCTAACTAAATGTGTGATGAAACTGATGTGGCTATCCTTAACTGCCACAGTGATAAAGTCAAACGATGTAGATCTTTATCTGAGAAATAAGCCGAAGTTTATCTTTTTCAATAACAGGGCTTACGGGAAGTATCTACTCAAACTAAAAGATTTTCTTTATTTATCCTACACATCAGTAGTGTGGGTTAAAACACAAAATAGGCAATAATAATGATAATGTTTATTAATTACAAAGGCCACATTTGTGTTTGTAACATGTCAACTAAAAATAAAGGTCATTTAAATTAAAATGTGAAAAAACTAAGAACAATAGAAACAAGAAAACTATGAAAACAAAAAATAATATCTAATAACAGAACAAAAAAAAAACTACTACTATAAAACTAAGTTTTAAACACAAAAAACATAATGAAAGCGGTGAAAGTGAATAATTATTGATATTATTATATACTTATATATGCTTATATGTGGTGGTTTAGGTGCAGAAACAATTCTTCAATGGAATAAAAATTATACTGCTTAAGGTATTGAGATAACTTAAATTTAAACTTTTTATTCATTGTATTAGTGCTGCCTCGATATTTGGTTAGACATTTTTATACCAACCAATGTCAGTTAACTGCAGACTACACTGTGGTCGATATATCTTACTTTTTGTCTTAGTATTGGGATCATGCATTTTGCCGTTAGTTTTAAACATGGTCTTATTTAAATGAATATAGGCACAACTTTCGAGAATGTACAAGCTTGCCAAATGAAGAATCCTTAGATCGAAGAAAATTGTGTTTAACTGCTACTATTGATCTTACCACCATTTTCTGTGCAAGAAATACTTGCTTAGAGGAAGTTGATGATCCCCCCAAAGTTATGCAGTATTGGAGTCGTGATTGTATTTAGCGGTAGTAAATAGACTTGAGAGTATCGAGTGATACATTATCTCGAAAGCACCTGAAAATACACGATTTAGAGGAGGTCTTCGCTGTAAGGTAAATGCAATGCTCTATTCACGAAAGATTATCTTGCATATGAACTCCCAAAAATTTGACGCTTTGACTGCAAGTTAAAGAATGGCCGTTTAATAGTAAGTTATAGCTCCCTACCAGCCTTTGTCTAGTGTGAAAAGTCATTAAATTAGTTTTTTGAATACTTAATGTTTCTCCGAATCGCACACTATACCAAATAACGGTATTTAATATAAACAAATAGTTAATATATTAGGGAATTTTGATGAGTTTTTGGAATATGGGTTTATTTGTTTAGTAATATTTCTCTGATTAGTTTGGTTCTAATAGATCGCGAGAAAAAGGTATTGAACCAGTAATATGAAACACCTTATGACATCGTAACTACACAGATTTGACTTATCCATCACTTTTGTTATTTTTAGTCAAATAAAACGACGTGGGGTATCTTGTATATTAAAAAAAAAGATGTCAGAGAGTTTTTATTATTTGCTGTTTTGTCTGATTTCGCAATTACTTCGACTTATCCGAATAGCCGCACTGTCGCACTAACTATACTTATCGATAGTACCCCGTGGTTCGAACCACAAAAAATATAATAACAACTAAATGGTATTATTTTAACTTTGTTAACAAATTATTAATTACGGAAAATATAAAATTTTAATAGTTATAGATATAAAAGTATATCATTTGCGATGCCAAAATCAACTCCGCGGAGTTAAAGATGAAATTTTTAACGGTTTGGGATACTAAAAATTGCTATTACTTGCTAGTCACTCTTTAGTAGAACGGTGTTTATTTTAACACAAAATAGATGACGATTTTATTAAACTGAGAGGTACATTCACACTATCTGTGAAACTCCAACACTGTTTTTGCTCCGAGGATTTTTCATCTGTGTACCGAAAATAGGTGACCTGTTTAATTTTTTTTAAAATTTATTATTCAACAGTAAAAATATCAAGAAAAAAGTGATATTCTGCTTAAGCAAAATGCTTACATTGTAGTTCTTTGCTTACAAAAACTTTCATAGGTTAAGAAACTGATTTACAAAAAAATAATTTTTAATTTATAAAATGAATCCGATAAAACTATAGTTAAATAAGTTTCTTGCGAGTTAGGAAAATAACTGCAAATTTTTGATGTTTGAAAAGAAGAAAAGATGAAACAAGTAGAAGCTGGTACTAGGTTTCAATAAAATTTTTATTTATAATACAAGGTTATTTGTTTATCATTTAGTTACAACTTAACTATTTAGATATTTTGAAATTTAGCGACTTCCAACGTCCCACAAAATTATTTTCTGTGACTTTCCCATTGTCCCACTTCCGGTACGATAATTCCAAAGGAATACCTTAAGGTTACGGAAAAAATCTCCACAATTTATGTATCGGATATAAATATTATTGTTGTTATATATCTATGGAAATACCTAGACGATAGCAATACATACGGCACACTGGATTAGTACCAATTAACCAGATAAACAGATGGAAATTTTGAAACCTCAGCGAATGGAATTTCAACAGTTATTTTAGTAAACGATTTCCGTGCGAAAATCAAACCACGGCGTTTGCTACTTGCTCCTGATAAGCCAAGCCGATTTACTTACATGTTAGTATGCATGCATAATATGAGTACACAAATGTAAATCTCATATATTCACATGCATACATATACATACCTAAAATGAAATAAAGTAAATTATTGATAATTGAGGATTCAAGTGAATTATTTAGATAAGTAGGAATCGTGTTAATACAAATCACCTGTCAAACCTAACGCATCGTTCTACGTCATCATTAATATTACGTTATAGATTGGATAACAAAATATCTTGCCCATAGCTAGTTACTATTCTACTCTCACGCTAATCTTTGCATTATCGTGATAAAAATAAGTACCATGGCATTGCCATGATAATCGTCTAAATTAAATTATTCATCAAGTAATTTGATCCATATAGGTTAACGAACGACAACATTAACGTCAGGTGACGTCACTATATATAGGGGCTTTATCAATAAAGATCCCTGATTAAAACTATTATCAATGTTCTAATATGCAACGTTTTCCACCAGGTAGTCACCAATCAATTTTTTGTTGTCAATACGGTTTAAATTTCTTGAATATTTATGGAATAGCCAATTTATTTATGTTTAACGATTTTTTTTTTGAAATATGGCTTAATTGAAACAACTTTATTCAATACGACGTTTGTCTTTTTTATTGTCTTTTTAAGCTTGAAAAAGACAATAAATTGTCGAAACGTCGTATTAAGTAAAATTGTTTCAATTAAGCCATGTTTCCAAAAAAAAATCGTTAAATACGGTTTAAGTATACGCAAAATGTAGCTTGGGTGCATAAGCATCAAACAAAATGAAACCAGGGCACATAGATGACGAAAGAAACTTTAAAAAAATTGTAGAAGACCAAGGATGGCGAAAAAAGGCAATACAAAAAAAAGGAAACAAGTTGTGATTTTTGAGATATTACTCAACATAATATAGTGTAAAAATACTAATACTAATTTTCTTTTTTTTCAGATTAATCATTTAAAAAGTTTAAATCCGACGGTTACTAAATACCTGACAATATTAAATTTCATTTTAGTTTTTTTTTCTAAAATAGGCTACATTAAAACTAAACAGTAGATTCGAAGTGACTTGGGACAACGGTGTGACATGCAAAAAATTGCCCTTAATTAAAAAGTGTGTCTTACCATTTAGCTGGGTAATATAACGTTAGTTGTTATTACAAGTCAAGCTTTAACTATAGGTCAAAATGAGTGCATTCAGAAAAATACCTAGATTAAGCTCACCAAAATTTAGTATATTTAAGAATACTGTTTGGTTATTTATGGCAAACTAAAATTTTCTGTTGCATGAACAAAAAAGAAGTTAGGTATTTGTTGTTATCACAACATATTTATACTATTGTGGTAATGCTGGCAAGGCGTCAATTAATGGTGGAAAAGAATTTTTTGTTAACACAACTTCTCACTGCAACAAACATAGGCAATGGTGTTATTTGCAGCAAATACGACCATTTTTACCAGAATTTCTAAAAGTAGGTGTAATACTGCCATCGTGCTGATATTCTTCAGTCACCACTATCGAAAACGTAATTTGATTTACAATATTGTCTGTCTAACCTCATTTATAGTTGAATGGAAAATAAACCTTAACTTTGTAGTGGTGTTAAAAAAACATTTTTATTGATAAATAGGACAGAAACGATATGTTTACTGAATGTAAGAGACTGCTTTAGTTTGACTCAAATTTTTGTCATAATAACAAAAAAAAAAAACAACAAACAGTATTTTGTTTATTGAACATCATAACTTTTGCCTATGCTAGATTTGAACATAAGTTGTGCCGTATATCGTTCTTATAGTCTACTACGCATTATTTGACATGAACAAGCCTTATGTCCTAAATTATAATAAAAACATTGTTTATTCAAATACTTGTTTCTGTTTACGCGTTCTAGAACGCAAACTTCCCTTAAACCATAAAAAGATAGACTCAACATTTATGTTAGTTTTCAATCACCGCGAATGTTGAAGTATTACTATACACAATATAGAATAACGAATAAAGTGATTATTTAAATAAATATTCTTTTACGTAAAAATCAATTTGCAAAATCCGTACAGATGTATACAGCCACAACACAATAGGTTTGTGCAGCCGTAAGAATTTCTGTTCGATTTCATGACAAAACGAACAGCAATCATAAAATCTAAAGCTGGAGTCCATCCAGCGTTTTACGGCCACAGCTTGCGTTAAAAAACTTTACGTGGCGTCACGCGGCTAGATTTTCGCGTTACGACGCGGAGCGCCAAAGCGAACAAACCTAATGAAATTTCCGACTTGAAACTCTGAGGAACCAATGCGCACGGGTCGACCAGCCCTCGAATCATAATTGAAGACATAGCGTTTCGTGTGTGTCGAACCTTGTGAAGTGTTTGAAACCGAGTGTTGCACGAATCGAATCAAACATATACCGTAAGCAATGGAGGCATATAATAAAAGGTCACTGCCGTTTTGCGACCACAACTCCAATATTTCGGCTTCTTAATCTCCTTTTATTTAGAAACGCTTTTCGTATTATTTACTAAATTTGTGTTTAGTGAAGTAATTAAGCGTTGGTGGGCTCTAACTTCTGACCTTTTTTCGCTGATGGTTGTAGATATTTTAAAGTATTAGAGGCTTAGTTCTATTTTTCCTTCTTAATAAAAGTTCATATTCTCTTACACTTGTTTTACGTCGAAAACTGAATCACCTATAATTCTAAAACATTATCTTCCATTACTTATCCCCTTCTCTCAATGTGTTCACTTTTTCCATTCTTTGTAAATTTGTATTTAGTCACATGTTATTTCAAAAAGTTACAACATGTAGTGCGAAAAGTAGAACTGCTTCCCAAACAATTGATTTGAGGTATTTCTGGTGCTCTAAAATTTCTGAAGTCATGGTCATTAGAAGAAGAAAAGATTGGATCCCTTTTCTAATTAAAAAAAAAACTTTTTCGGCCGAAAACTAGTAGTAACTCCTTGACTTCGTGAAATAGAGTAGCATCCCGACTTATATCAACAAAGAAAGATCTACGTAGTGAATGGCAAGAACTACAGTTTCCAAAAATGCAATATACGTTTCTTTTGACATTCCATAGAATGCCAAAAATTTTGAATCGCTCTTTGGCAATTTTCTGGTCCAATGGCCTATAAGGTAACTTCTATTCTAAGTACAGATGCATCCACACTGCTACTGTTACGTTATATTACATTATTGAAATTAAACCAATAAGCACTTCGATTTTTTAAATATAATTATATCATAAGATATATACTAATTTACACATTGATTTATAAAAAAAAATTGCCAAAGTTTTGCATGAACAATATACACCTTGCGGGACGATATTGACATAGCAACGAAATTGAAGAGGCAAAAAGAAAGCTTTAGAATGTCAGTAACCGAAACTAATTTTATTGCATGCGCAGAGTTATTCTACTTAATTACATTGAAATTAGATAATCGTGTTGGTTCTAGAAGAAGCATCTATCAACTTCTTAGATTTTGCTTCAACACGGTTATACTTTTTTTTAAATTTTTATGTTTTAAAAATCTTTTAAAATGTCATTGTAGGTATTCTCACTACGCACAACGTATGGCAAATCCTAACGTCAAGTAGTATTCATTGTGTCGCGGTATATAGGTGGGGTTGGGCACATGTAAAATTCAAATATTTGAAGTACAAAATGCATTCTGTATTTTATATTTTTTCTTATGTATATAGTATTTCGCATTTAAAAAATATTTTTAGGTGTTTTGTGTATTTAGGAATACATAAATTACTTTCTTTATTATCATATAACCATTATGACGTCATCATAGTACGTAGGATGGTGCTAACGGATACGGCTGGTACTAACGCATTTTTTTCTTTTTTTATTGACCTTTTCTTTGGTAATCTTCTTTTTCATTCTTTTTTCTTTTAGGAATGTAAGTTAGAAGAATAATTGACATAATTTCTTCTTTGAATATACTTGATGTAGGTAAGCAATCGTTTCATTACTTGTTTGTAACACTTTCAATCCTTTAACAAAAGCTTAAAATTGTAAAACGGGTATCAATTATAATTAATAAAATTGAATTTATTTTCTTTGTACCTTTATCAAAATCTATATTTTGCGTCATCTGTTCTTATTTGATGTTTGTTTTAAAAATCTGGTCAATATGAGAAATAAAAACGTGTTAAAAATGTAAAGAATATCACAATCGTCGAACGCACAAACATATATATTGAATTCAATTGAATTCAAATACTTGTGAACTTTTATATGTTATGTTGTTGTCCTATATACAATTTTATTTTATTTATCCTTAAAATGTTAATATGTTGTGACGTTTATTAGTATTTGATATAACAACGCAATGTTGTTAAAAACTTTTAAACAAGTAATAACTAAGTAATTGATTAGAATAGTAGAAACGTTTTACAAGATTTAGGAAACTGTTTTTATTATCATCCAGCCAATATTCCACTAAACCTATTACAAGAAAGATAAACTTATTAGAATGCACAAGGGAATGAAAATGTCAATAGAGAGTCAATATACTAGAATAGAACAGTGTTTTATTTTTTTAATATAACATAACAACCGGCGATAACAGATTACTAAAATATTTTATAGTACCTACTGTCCAATCTTAAATACATAAAATGAATGTATTTTATATTTGGTATTTCAAATAGTTAGAGGATTATATTTTGCATTTTATATTTTAAATACATTTGGAATGCATTTTGACCAGCCCTGTATATAGATACAAAAACAATGCAGGGATATATTAAGAAAAATATGCATGTCGCCTGACTAAAAAATAGAGTCCAAATATTTTTGAACACAGCTTATGCGCTATATATTCATGAATTAACAATTAATTAATTCCTTGATCTTAGTAGTAGTAATTAGTAAACCTAATACCTGTGATAATTGTTGTGCAACGGTTGGCGAAAAACAACGGTGCATTTTGCCAAATGTGTGATCGTAATGAACTAAACAAAAATGTTCCATTCTAACAGTAATATTTACGTTGTAGTAAATCTATTTATAACTCAACTTTACATCATTTGTGTGCACATACCTATACAACTATGTATGTAGATAAATGCAGATTTATGGGGCTATGTTCGTGTATTGCCGTGACAAATTGATTTGAAATAAGCAATTCACAAATTTAGGCACGTTTTCCAAACTGATACATTGGACATTTTTATCACGTGCCTACTCTAAAAACAATTCACGAGATCTTACTACCGCATCATGTCCACCGAAAATTGGCTCAACTTTCTGATCACAAGACTACCTATCTATTTACCACGATTCGTATAAAAATGTTTCTAGAATCTATTATGACCTGTACACATTATCCACGCAAAACATGTTAACGCTATTTTAATGTCAGTCGAAAAAAATTTCTATTCAAACCATGTAATATGCAGCTACATGCAGAAAGTATTTGCAATTAGAAAAGTTTAGTTTTTGTTGAATTAAATTTTTAGTCCTTAATTTACATTCAAAATGTAAAATTATCACATTTTGTCGCTTTTGCTATGTTTGCATTTGCATACAAATTTTCTAAGAGTTTAGTTAACTTTAACACTCTTTTAAACAGCCTCCTGTACCAATGACTATGCAAAATTTGAACAATAAAAAATTGTATATTAGTTGTTTAAAATACAGTTGTCATTAAAAAAAATTTTCGATTTATTTTTGTTATCCAATTTTTATAGTTTAACTAAATATTTCATAAATGTTGTCAATGCAAATTTTATTTGTATTTATCTTTTTAATGAAAATCAGTTGAAAGTCAAGTATAGTCTTATTGTTATTTTAAAATAACCGTACAGTGAAATTTGGCTAATGTTTTTAAGTAGCTTTGTAGCATTAAAATTTACTAAAGTATACAGAGTGCTTTTCGAATAACGTAAGACATTTTCAAACTAAAGAAATTATTGCTAAATAATCCAATTACCTCCAAGCTAGAAAGCTCCAAATGTTAAGGAAACCGAGATATGCTTTTTTAAATTCACCCTTAAATATTGTTTCCCAAGGCAATGCATATTTTTTTGCGGTGAGTAAAAGAATAACAGTCGTCCTTTGATGACTGAGGAGGTAAGTGTACGTTAGAAAAAACGTTACTTTAGCACTGCAATTAAAGTCTTTCAATTCTTTACCTAAACTTAAATAACTTTAAAGTTGTAAAGTGATATTATGAAAATCGCCATGAAACACTTAAATCCATAAAGAAATCGTTTGTGTTTATATTATCTAGAATTACTAATGTGTCCTATTTGATACTTACTACTACTTACTAGTAACTTGTTAAGTCACCATTTTAACAGATTTTTTTATTTCATGAGATCCTTTTAAAACGTTCATTTTTCATTTTATTTGTTATTATTATTTTTTGCAATTCGATATCCACAAAATAATTGTTTTACTTATTAAGTAATATTAAGTGATTTGTAGTAATATATACGTTATAGACGGAGTATTAGAATCAAATTATTTACAAAAATGTTAGAGTATAGTGGATTGGAAATGTAAAATTATCAAAAGTAAGCAAATAAGTAAAATTGTTATTAAAATGTCTCTAATATAGCAGATATTCTTAGTGAGAATTAAAGTAAACTAATAATATTTTTTTTCATGTGATTGTTTCATTAATAATAATATACAAAATATAATTCAAAAATAATACCTCGAATTTTAAAATATTAAGTAAATGTGACATTATTGATAAAGAAAATGGTAAATTATTAAACGATAGTAATCTACACCGGATAGTGTTCAAAAAACGACGAATAAGCATAGTTTTAGATAGAATCCAATTATAACGATCAACCAGATTTTATATCTCACTTAAAATATGTACTGAAAAACCTTGAAAACCTGTGGAACTACATCCTCAATTTTTTATTACTTTAATTATTTCATAAAGAGTGCAGTATTTTAATCAATTTCAAGTAATCTATTGCAAGAAAAAATGCACATATTCTTACAGTGTTGATGAACGCCATTCATTTCATTAATGCCACGTAATGTAAATTTCACTTCGACACAATTCCTTATTTCCCATCATTATAAATAGGTCTTACTATATCTGTTAATTCATAGTTACTGTAAACCCGTTCCTAATAGTATAGCTGCTGTAATATTAGAAGAACAAATTCAAATTAATTAGCACCTAAATGTAAAAACACGGACATCTTACTTAGACTTTCTAATCACAATATAATAGGACTTCTTTACATAATAACAACTTATAGACAAAAAATATTATAGTACTGTTCAATAACAGAATTTAATGTACTCATGCTTGAATACAAATTAATTTCAATTTTCTCATAAATATGCGCGTTTTGATGAGAACATTTTTTTGTCGAGATGTACAGTAGTGGTCTTAATTAATGTCTCCCTCTATGATGGAGAATTAGCAAAAAACGGTAGTATATGTAAAAAACTAGATAGGTTACGACATGATATTTAAATAGTAGAGTAGTACGTATTTAATATGAATGAAGATGGCACGGCTGTCGGAATTGAGGGGACCTGCTGCCTCTCGAAAATTTAAAGGGATTGTAATAATTTACTGGCTATCAGCAACAAGGACTTCTTCCCAGGTCCTACTCCCACAGTAAGGTTTTTGCCATGGTTATCCGTTACCCGTTGGCGAATGCTGGGAGATAAACAAAATCGTTCCATTGGCGAACGCATAGCGATAACTTTTTTTAAACAATGTAATATAAAACCTATCTTTAAATCTAACAATACCATTAATAACTTACTACGGAACAATAAAGATAAAATTAGGAAACTTGATAAAAATGGTGTTTCCAAAATTAAATGTAAAGGTTGTAACTATATTTACATAGGAAAAACAGATAGAAAACTTGAGAGCAGAAACACGATATGAAATTAATGAACGAACGAATTAATGATAACATTAAATCTATCTTATATTTACAATTTTGATCTATTTTATTAAATATAAATATTAAATTCCCTTGTTTGGTTTTTTCCTTTTACGTTAAACTTTGTAAAAGCTTGTTTATTTGATTCCCATGCTGTCTTTACGTATGTTCAGTCTGCTTTTCTCTTCTCACAAAACAGTTTTCTGAATTTATAGCTGCTTATTTTATCGTTTTTGAATTTAAATTTTACATTTTGATAATTTTAATTATTTTTTAATTAATTTTACTGTGTATTTTCTTTCACCCAGTTTTATATTTTTGCTTTTACTACGGCGTGAGTAATTTAATAACTTTTCTTGTATCTTTTATTATATTTTATTGTTTGCTATTTAGACGGCTCTGAATATAACTAATCTGATCAGCAGAAACACGCCAGGCAATAATTTGTAACATTGATTGAATTTTTACCTACTGATTTCTTTATCATAATGACAACTGATAGCTGACCGATATACAGTAGACTCGCGACTGTGTGAACTAATTGTATTTGTGGTTGTTCACATATTTCAGCATTTCTCATAAAGCAGTATTCACATAATTGCGAGGCTATTCTATTATGTTTATGTTATTAACAATCATAGGGAAACTGTTTAGTTATAGTAGGAACATTTCAGTTGTTACGGAATATAGTATTAGAATAGGTCGCTTCGTGTACCTTTAGGTGGAGTTAGGATTATTTGTAATTATTTAGTTTTTCATAAATTGTAATAAATCATTCCAATTGGTATGGTATTACTCTTTTGTCATTTTTTTTTCTTCTGGCTTTAATCATACAAAACTACTCCCTTTCTTAGTGCTTATACATACATACTATGAAAGATGCAAATAAAATTCTTTTTGGAGCCTTCAAAATTTCTTCAGAAAAACAAGAAATCCGAAAAAAATATAGAACAGGTTGATGTTTGTTGCTGGGTGAAGGTTTGAGTTGTCGAAAATGCCTTGAAATTTGGAGTACTGATTCTATCGATGAAAAACAATGCTTATTTATTTAATCTTAATTCAACTTTTAGAGCACATTGCTCGTATTTGAACCGAAAACATGTTCAGTTACTTGGGGAAACGATTAATTGAACTATTTTTCTTTTTCAGTAGGATAGAGATTTTTTGCTTACCAAACATGGCATTGACATGGGGCTAACGATTTGATTTCCTATCCGAGTTGTTGTGATTTTGATCCAAAATTAAAATCCAAATTATCTCGGCAACATAGCAATACGATAAATTACATTAAAGTTGGCGGAAAAACAGTTCTCTATTTCCGAAACATTAAGATTCACGGGAAAAAAAGCTATATTAACTAGTGTTATCCGGATCCGGATAATTTTGGATCTGGATAATTTACTATCCAGATATCCGGATCTTAATGTTGTCCGGATCTGCTATCCGAAACCTCATATCTGGTGCAATAATCACTAAGATTTATGGAACACCTATGTAATGCAAAGTGACTGTGTACATATCTGGTAAGTACACTAATATTGAGTTGATCGATTATTTATTACTTTTTCAAATCCGGATCCGAAAACCGGATAGTGGATCCGGATCTGAGAACCGAACAGTGGATCCGGATTCGAGAACCGGATAGTAGATTTTAGATAGTAGATGTCAATTTCATCGGATATCAACAGCACTAATATTAACTAGTCAAACATATGTTACAAATCCACTGTTATTTACCGAATCCTTTTATAATTTGTCTATTATTGAGCATAGGTGAAGTTGAAAAGGTGTAAATACTCATAATATTCACTTATCATTTGTTGAACTTGCTTATCTACAAGAAAAAAAAAGAAATAATCAAAAATATTTTATTCCCTAACCGATCGTGTATTCTTAAACTAGCAAATATAATAAATACATTTTTCTATTTATTCTTACTCTTTAGTTGACTCAAACATAAATATCTTAAATCACGGTAACAAAGTTGGTTAAAATTTTGTTGAAGGAGAAAATTTTCCATGAAAAAAAAAATGTGTGCCTTAGTTACAGACAATTGGCATTTTACTTAGCGTGCATAAAGTTATTGTTTTAGGTAAAAAAAATATTTCTCTTTGTATTTAGCGTTTTTCTTGCTTAAGAAAAATATATATTTGGTATGTTATATATTTAACATAGCTAAACTAATACAT
The DNA here is from genome assembly GCA_004143645.1 of Protaetia brevitarsis. Taxonomy (NCBI): domain Eukaryota; kingdom Metazoa; phylum Arthropoda; class Insecta; order Coleoptera; family Scarabaeidae; genus Protaetia; species Protaetia brevitarsis. Next base: position 1,463,399 of record RXPK01000317.1, on the reverse strand, counting down.
ATAATAAATTATCGTTTTAATCTTTTGGCTGCAGTTTATCCGACTTGAGATCCAGGTCTCATTTCTTTGTGTAGCTATCTAGTTACTAAGAAAATGAGATAAATTCAATGATTTATACTACTACTATATCGCTGTGTGAAGACTGAATGATTTACCTCGAATTAATTTCTTGATGCAGGAAACCGTTTTTGTCAATGTAGATAATCATAAAACACTCTTTCTCGAACTAATTTGCATTATTAGCTCTAATAGATCTAATTTTTTTAAGAAGATTCAACTCAGAATTGCGCATTGCAACATGAATGGGCGGAAATAGGACATCATTCTATGCTTATCAATCACTGTATGTGCCGACCCAGTCAATATCTGTAATGAATCCATAGATGAAGCATACTTTCACCGTAAAGTGCTCGCACACAGGCATATGCTAACCATAGGAGTTGCAGTTACATCAGAAACCCTTTTCTTTCGTGTATATATGTATTTCAATTGTACACCATCCAAGATATTATTAAATCAAAAACCAAACGAATTTGAAATTGATAAGTACCACAGAAGTTTTTTTTTTATTTATAGAGTGAATTTGAAAAATGAAATTAAAATGTAAGGAAATTTTAATTACATCAATCTAAAATATTTGATTCTCATATTATACCTCCATAATTAATTCCGTGATTCAAATTGTTAATTGTACTTAAGCAGCATTAAATGGATTTATTTTTTAATGAAGAAATACATTGTAGATATAATTTAATATTTTTTAAATAGATATGTAAATATATAAAAAAACATGCTTATAATTAAATAATTGACACCTTAACATCTGGATACAATTCATATTATTTCTTGCGGTTTGCGAGGATAACTGTGTAGATTACATGTTCTAATTTATTCATATACAATTTCAAGGTAGCTCCAATTCCACAGAGAAATTCTATATTTTTAACTTATACTACGTTACGCATGCGCAATATATTAAAGTAAATGCAGAAATTATTAAGACATAAAGTAAATTATTTTCCAAAATATTCAGCATCTCATTACGCCAATTACGAAGCAAGTATCTGTAAAAACTTCTGACCTTGTTATCTTTTCCTTATATAAATATGCAAGGGCAGCTCACATTAAATTTCTTCACCGGCAAGCTTACTACACTCTTAAATTAAGTAGATTGTAATTAGAATTTCAATATCATAATCGTTAGGTTGAAGTAACATACCCAAACAAAATAATATCCTCTTATTCAAATGTTGTTCGCAACGTACTTATATACGTACCTACATAATCTCAAAAGATTTAGATCTTATACGCCCATTATAGGGTATAAATCAATGCGCGTTGCTTCATAAGGCATTGTCAATACGTTTCGCTTTCCTCTCCAATATATCTAACTCTGCACTTATATACTTACCAGCAACGCAGTAATCAGCTTTCTAATATATTCTTACATGCATATTTCAGTACAACAAAGCACGACTTCAAATATCTTCCAAACCATTTATGTGTATACACTTAAAAATATCAAAAATATCTTCTAGTGATTGAGTAGAAAAAAAATACGCAACTTTCCAGTTTTCCAAGCCCATATGAAAATTAGTGCATCCGAATAGAATTCGAATCTTTTTACCAAAGCACGTATGTTGCACATCGTTCTGTAATCTATATGAGTGTTTACCTGTTGAAAAGAGCAAAGTTTCCACAAAAATACTACAACCAAAATAATAAAAGAATTAAACAAAAATGACTGTTATAGTGATATAATAACCAGTTATCTGATTTACCTTTGATCTTTCTCAAACTCGTTATATCTAAATTATGTAAAATCAGAATTGAGTAGATGACCACACCTGGAAATTTCATCAAAAAGAAACTATAAACGCCACCGGATGTTGCTCTAACAAGGTGTTAGTTTGGTAAATTGGAATAAGAAAGGTTAAAAAGAATTTAAGAATCATCTACCATCTTTCCCCCCACAGCTACCGAAATTTATCAGGAATGATCTTTATTAGTTTTAATATGACAATAATACGAACAAAAATAAAGATTTTGACAGTGATGAAAATTAATATTGCAAATGCAAATCTATAATAATCTACGGTATCTGGTTTCCGTAATAACTTAATAGAACCTGAATATACATCATGGTTCGGAATGATGCTCAAGGATCAACGAAATATTACAATTTAGATTTCTGTAGGAGTCAAGCGAGATAGCATATTTCATTAGGAGTCCAGAAAATAGGCTTTTCATATGCGCGCATGATAATTTCCCGTGTGAGGCGACACCGAACAGGTGAAGTCATGCAAGCACAGGAAAACCCTCTATGAAAACAAAATACAAGGTAAAAAATACACCTAGATACATATTTTTGGAAACCTTTACTTTTAAACATGAATCAACAAATACCTACATACTTACATATTTACCTATATCTTTAATTTTTTCTAAAGGAAATATTTATGATACAATTTGTATTATTGTAAATATGCAATCCTTTAGTAGCCATTTCACTTTATAGGATTGTAGTTGTTGAAGTTGAAGGTACTACATCACTATTTATTTATTGGTCTTCCCCAACTACAGTGAACCTCAATTTGCGAACATTATACGTTCTATAAAAATGGTTCGTAAGTTAAAATGTTCGTAAGTTGAATTTGTAATATATCTTGTAAGTTATCATTATTATCGCGTACATATATGATTATGAGTATTCGTAAAATTTTGTGAAATAATAGAAAGCTAATTACATGTATACAAAGAATTTATTTAATAGTAGGTACATACTCAAAAATAGAATTTTAAATAAATATATCGTATTACAAATGTATATAGTAAAAGTTAATTCTCGGTACAATTTTTAATTGCAAGGATATAAGCCTCTATGAAAAAAAAACAAGCAAATTGTATCCATCTGTCTATCATATTCTGATCTTTCTTCCATAAGTAATGAAGTTTGATGTGTTGGAATAAGTTCTTCCTAAGTAGTTCAAACTTGTGATTTATTTACTATATTTTAAATTACACTGCGTGACACGATTTTCGTACCTGAAAAACTAATTGCTATTATGATTTTCAATTAGTTACAATATGTAAGCAGTGGATGTTTTTTGTTTCTATCACGTCTTGTTTTTAAAGTATAGACTGATGGCATTAGATAGGCTATGCCGATTCTGGCACAAAATCTTGGGATTTTCAATGGGGGTAGAATTCACATTTTATCCCCTCATAGTACAATATGCATATTTACATGTCACTTCGTGCTCGTAGCGGCAGATTGAAATATTCTACCTGATATACATACCGGGTGTCCAGCCTAAGATGCAACGATCCATAGCCGATTTATTATTGCTTTTTTGGAAAAATGTTTCAAATAAATGTTGGCTCGAATCAGATTCTACACATTTTAAAATTAGTTTTAGTATTGGCGGACTTCCGGTTGTACCAGAAGTAGATACTTTATTATTTTAAATGGAACACCCTGTATATTACTGTATTTTTGGATTCCTTGCTAAATTTAAATAACAATACGATAGGCATACATTGATGGGGCTAAGTTGTACCGTTTCCGAATTACATGACGTTTTTCGAAAAAAAAAATGACATTTGCAATGTCTGCGGTGTTTGCAAATATCTCCGGAAAGTTAGAAAGATGCGGTTTTCAGTTTTCGCTTAATTATGAAACAGCACACGTCTTTTATTTTAAAATTGTTGCATTTACATTACAGAATTATTAAATAGGGCTCTGTAATTTTCGAACTCTAAAATCATGGATAACTTGATTTTTTTTTTAATTGAATTGCATAGCAATTTTTACATAAGTGGATGTAAAATTTGATTTTCTTTCGATTTTATACGAATGTCATTGTGTCTATCTCCAAAGATTTTGGAGATATTCGCGATTTTTCAGTTTTTCATGATAGATACGTATTGTGAAGCGCCGGCCACCTTCCCCTCGCATTTCACCAGGCTTGGGACTAATTAACAAAACAAAATAAGTTTTGTCGTTAGTTTTAATTTTTTGTCGTTAATTTAATCGATATTGATAATTAAATAAAGCAATGTGTATTTTTTAGGTTTTTTACAATAATTATTAGTTACTGTACCCAAAAACAGTACGTGATAGAAAAAAGTACATAGGTGTTCTTATTAAGCGATTTGTATAAATAAATAAACAGAAAAAATTGAAGTGGGTACTTAATTTTTTTTTTAATTTGTAACGTAGTGTTATCTATCCCACTACCAGCTTCGGCATAAAATTTGTGTTGTTTAGGTTCATAAATAGAAATAATTAGATGTAATAGTCAATTGAAAACTATGACAAAAATAATCGAAACTGTGGCACTGGTAATAGTGCAAACTATATTGAAAGATCAGTTCCAGACATAAGCGAAAGATTTTTTTTCGTATAGTGCCTGACCTAGGTCCTTTGTTATATCTTGATATAAACTAATCGCTTTTTGTTGAATCTTGAGTACTTAAACATTGATTTTTTTTCTATTTAAGTTCCGAATCCAACATTGTTCATTTTTTCAAGAGTAACACGTAGTTTTGTCGAAATAATTACGGATTTATCAGAACTTGCATTTTCTACGTAATTGGATATCCTTTATTTTTCCTTTAATATTGTCGCTATTGTGGAACGATTCATATTAAAATAACGCCCAAATGAAACAATAGATTCCCCATTTTTACATCGTCTGTTAATATTAATTTTTATTTGAATATCATTTTTACACGTATTGTAACTTGCCTTACTAACTCCATTTTAAGTTTCCCCATTTTTTTAATTGATAATGGGCTTTGAATCATTAATATAGTTTATAACCGTTCGTTATAGTATTTGTTATGGATGCTTACAGACTTACAAATAACCTTACAGTCGCTACATATATGCAAAGGACCTCACCGTAACATCTACTACATTTGATAAACGCGCATGGACGTATGTATGTGCATGTTTGAGTTAAAACAGGGAACTACCAAATACGTGTTCGTAAGAGCAAGAGAATATGTTCGTTAGTCAAATAAGCGGTATCAATTTTGGCTGTTCGTTACTTCAAATGTTCGTTAGTTACGACGTTCGCAAGTTGAGGTTCGCCTATTTTCTAGTTTTGACGTTGTATTTTGACAGCTATGCCCACACAAGCAAAAAAAAATGTCTCGTACGAGCGCACAGAAAAGGGCCATTTTTGGTACGCTAAATAGGCATGCAACTGTAAGTATTTTCAGAGAGGTATAATAAAGTATTTTTCGAAATTGCACTATTCTTGACGTTTTTTTCAATTATGTATAGGTGAAACATAAGCTAGTGTCAACTTTATAATAATTTCTCTGTGGAAACGTAAAGTTAGATGTCTGATACCAATGCATCTTTTTTAAATGTGATATAAATAAATATGGCAACTACTAGATCCAAGTTTCGTAATAAAAGCGCACATTCTGGATTACAGGTAGTTTTTGTATAGTATTTACCTCTAACAATTTCTTTGAACACCAAATATTTAGACGAGCTTAGCATTACGAATATAAAACGAAAAAAGGACTTTTTAGTAAAATTGGCAGTATTTTATAAGCATTTCTGCAGAAATAAAATTTAAAATACAATACGAATAAATATTGAAAATACAAAATAAGAAAAGTTCATCTTAAACTGCTACTTCTGGTGAATTCCAACAGGGTACTTGATTGGGAACGTTGTAAAACAATCACATGGTAGCGATAAATCATTGTAAAATCGCGCATAGCGTTAAACAATACGTAGCTTTCTGACCAAACCTAATAAAGGAACAGCTAGTGCCAATAATTTGATGAATCTGATAAATGTACTTGGTATAGCGGGTGTGTTTATTTAATGACAGTAGAATGAAGCGAGTTGGTTTTATGAGGATATCTTTTGCTGTATGTGTCAAGGAATTCAAGCGAAAGATAAATACGTATTTTTCTATGTTTGTGCTATTTTGAAAATGTATAGCAAATAGATGTGCATATACGTGGTTGCAGAAATGTAATTCGACTTTGCCGTATACCTGCTTTGACTAGAATGTCCCCAAAGTTAAAGTTTACCCGTTACTGAACGCTGTATTCATTAGGCGTGTTCATTTATTGGGTGGAACATATTGGGTACAAGGTGCAGAGATTAGTTTACAAAAGTTTAAACAAAGTGCAAGTTCTACTGTGTTCGTTAATTTATATAGGGCAAGTATCGAACCTAAACTGTATTAGGCAGTGCAACTGTGATTAGCTGTTTTGCGTGTGTGCATGGACAACAAAATATGAATGGCAAATCAATTACTTTTCTTTCATCTATAGTGAGCTAAAATTTGTAGTGCAATTACTTCAGTCCAAAGTTGTGCCAATGAAATGAAAGAATGATTTAGAACGATGTAAATCAACCCACCTATTTTCTTTGTAAATAGGTATATAAACTATATTGATTTAGAAACATATGTAATAATGTTAATAAATACTGAAATGAAATATGCTCTTTGTAACATTCCTTTCCTATAATTTTACACGGCCCACAGTTGCTAAATTTTTAACTGTCTCTATGCGTATGTGTTGTTGAATATAGATAACTACTATGCCGATCACATACGTCCTCATAGGTTCTTCTTAGTTCATCAATTTTACCATTCATATAACAAAGTATTACACAATATATGTACCTATATTACACGAATGTCCGTCGTTTTTGTAGGCCTATATATTCAAATTAGGACGTACAGCTCACGTATTCGCATACTGCAGGTCAACCGGTTCAATCAGCTGGAATCCAACACTCTTAAGAAATATATAAAGTAGTATTTTCTTTTAAACTAAAAACAGATATAAACTTACACATCTCAATTTAGGAAACATGTTCTTCACAAATTAACAAAAAAAAATGAAACTTTTTGTAAAATCATTCTGCCCTTAATTAATGTTATTTTTCGTTTTATTAAAATCAAAGAATGAAATGAATACCAAAATTTAAGCATTGTATACTCAACACCGCAAAGAAGATCTAACGCATTCCAGGTCAAAGTTCAAACAAGTAAAGAAACATACAAATTTTTAAAGTTACCCTTAAATATTGTTTGACTACCGCTGATATTACGGTCGAACCTCGTTTATTTATTAAATATTTAGAAGATATACTTATCCATGGTTAGTTTTTTATTAATTTATTAAATTATCTTGCTTCATTTATTATAACACATTTTTGTAATCAATTTGCCTAATAAGGAGATATTTGTTTCCTTAAGAAAATCGTTATTGCATAAGTTATTATTCAATTAAAACTAAAATAAGAACTACTATATCTGTAATATATGCTACTACGTTTAGTTGCTATTTTCTATTTGACCTAACAGCTACTAACTACAATTTGTGTTTAGCTGTTGCTCTTCAACAAACTCGCCGCTAATATATACTATCAAAAAGAAATTATGTAATATTTCTCTTCAAGATAACAAAAAACACTATGACCAAGAAATAGTTTTGTTAAACATTTATCAGTTAACTGAATGTATGTTTCTTTTTAAAAAGCAGTAAATTTTCACCTAAAATGTTATTTTAATCTTGTAAGTACTTAGTTTACCATTATTTTGCATTAATTCCACAATTTAATGATTAGATTAATGTGTATTGTTTAGCATCACAAAAAGTGTTAAAATAACCTTTTCATTTCTCTCAAAACATGATTTGGAATTATTTTTCTGCGATTTTGCTCAAATAAGCGACTATTATCTAAGTAGGTATGCATATCTTTGCTTTAATCAATATTTTACACTTACGGTATATTAACAATGATGCAATTCTAAGTGCATAACTTTCGTTACAATTGTTATATTGCAATTCAATAAAATTAATGCAAACGCAGCAAACTGTGCCCAACTTTCCTTAACCCATATCCACCCCGTTCTGAAGAGACGAAAGGAGAAAGAGTAGGGCATATATATGATACAGGAGCCACCTGTTGATAAGAAAGAGAATGAGTAGGACATACGGGAAAACTTTTCGTGAAAAATACAGACAATGAAACAAACTTTTTTTGCTGGAAAATGCAGTTTCAGTGATGGTTTATAATCAGTATAAGATTTGCCGATCGATCAACAACTACTACAAATGTATTAATATGTTATATTGAGTTGGAGCTATTTTTTTTTCTTAATTAATTCAAATTTGATCATATCCACCATTCGTAATATCTAGATACAAAAAACTTTAAAAAAAACCTTTAAAACTGTTATTATTCCACATATTGAAAAATTTGCTACATCAGAAGCACGTCCTTTCTGTACTCAAATGTAAATTCCATACAATTTTAAGTCAAAGATACTAACAAGAGCACTTAAATATGTAAGATATTCATCTTCTTAACACGTAATTAATTTATTTAAAAAAAGATTTATGGCTATAATTTATCGCAAAAAGATAATTTTAAATATGTAAATTTTAATAATCCAATGTTAATGTAAATACAGTAATTCCAATAATCAATGAATCGATATAATAAAATATACATTAAAAATTTATTTAAAACTGTTAGTAATAGAAAAGCGTTATATGTGGCAGAATAAATCTACGTACACTTGCTTCGGAGATAGTTGTAACTGGGAGAATTGTTGTTGGTATCAGTGTGGCGCGAGTTATAGGATTGCAGCCGGGGCTTTTGCGGCGGCGAACCGGATCGCATGTCGCGAGGATGTCATGGTACAGCACACGAACCCTCTTGAAAGTCTCTATTTACTTTTAAAAGTCCACAAATGCAAGTAGTTCGTTACAAAACACTATCAAAACTACGATGGTGATACTGACGATACCGAGTCAATTCAACTCTCAAAAAGCAGACGTCACTAAATAATAGTCAATTAAAAGGAACGCTATCGCCATGCAACAATTCAACAAGTCTTCTTCAAACAATGGCCAAAAGTGAAATAATCATGCATGGAAATCAAGTCACCGACTTATTGCAGAAATACGTATGAGCGAGATTGACATATACAAATAATAGATGTATATAAGAGCACATAAAGTAATTAATAAGTTCAAAAAAAAAGTGCGAGTATAAGAATGGATAACTAAAACATCAGTCTAAGACACAAAAGTCACCTGTGGGCGATTCCCGCAACTGTGACTCCGGTGAAGCGGGAGAGCGCAACCCTTCTTGACCACTTACAGGAGAATCCACGCTTGGATCCCTTGTGAACCTCATATATCACACGTTACATCGACATAACTAACAGAAGGAAATCTTTATCTCGTTTGGAAGCTCACTGTGTCGGTATTCGGAACGAAAGAGAAAGTTCACAACCTTCGATGAGCGGAAGCTTTAGCTTCTTCTTGTAGTAATGCGATAACGGAAAGCGCACTGCGAAGCCACTGTTATTTTTAAATTATTTTAGGAAACAGGAACAAGTTTTTATATATAAGTAATGTTAAGTTAATAAACTAATAATAATTAATAATGAATCACTTTCGGTATATAAAAAGTCTCTTTTTCTGAATCGATCATGTAAGCGACTAGCGGCCACAGAACAATTAGCGGTTACTAGTCCCTAAAGCTCTGATTGTCGGTAACTTTCTGTCTAACTGAAGAGTGTGTATCACCGATGCGGTCCAGAGCACTCTGAGATTTGCACGCGACTGCACGTCCTAGTCGACGCCGTCACACTATATCCCTGCCACTCTCAACTGGCCCATTATAAACCGCTGTTCGCGATTTGCAGACGTCACAACCGCACTGACGTCACATAGGATCGATCCGCTAGGGCTCCCGTTGTACAAAGATTGCGCGCTCCCCGCTCGCCGTATCCAAAATCGTGACGTAATAACTATGACGTAATAGTTGTGACATCATATCCGTTAGGAGTTTTACAGCGGAATTTCATGCGGATCCTCTGCATCGATTTTTCTCTCGCTTCGTAAGCACAGGCAAGTTACCAGCCGCGCTGTGCAGTTAGTCCGTGGTCATTGGGGGGTATCGTGCGCTAAGCGCGTGGGATTCGGTGAATCCCGTTTATTGTTAGACATACAGAAAACCAGTGAACAAATTTGTGGGGATAATTAACACTTAAAAGCGATGATTAACGAACCGTATCTGTTCTTTTAATTTTCTAATGAAATTAATGTTAAATGAGTGTTTATATAAAATGGATCGAATAAATGCCCTATTAGAAAAAAATACTTTTTACCTACAAGCGACAGCAAAAGCTGTATCCTTAATTATAATCTTCTAATTGATTTTAAAAGATAGGAAATAGCTAAATTTGGGCATTATGTATTTTTGTCCTTTTTAAACGCATAGTGATCACTTCGCAAAATAAAAATACATATTTCTTTTAGCACAATGGGATTGAATCCATGTTGTAAGAAATTTTTAATAATTTTATCATTACGAGCTGTAATTATAACAGAAAAAAATAAAAATGATTTAAAATTTGAGGTAAACGTGGTTTCACCTTAAAAATTATATAAAAAACAGTTATGAATGCAAATTTGCCATCCTAAAATTAGGTTTACAGTTTTTTTTTTTGTTTATTTTACATTTTGAGTGTTTAAATTACTAATTTCTCGTCTAGCTTCATTTCTTCATTTTTCCCCCATAGGAAATAATAGAATTGTTTATTCTGAAGGTAAATTTCTCTTATAAATCTGATTTTTACTCCCATCTGTAATTTTTGTAGTATGAAGTGGTAAAACTTATATAGCTAACTTAATCATGTGGGCGGGCATACACTTACATTATTTATTACTAAATTAAATTATATGTACCTAAGATTTAGATGCACTAGGTAGTCATATATTTTACATAATATGTAAGGTAGTGATTATTTTTACTTATTTTTGTACTCATATTGCATAAAAGGCAACTTCATGCACTTAAGAACGTGCATAAAGTAACAGTTTATGCTATATCTTCATTAAAGTTAAGAAATTCAGAGATTGAGTAAAAACATTTTGTTCTTAGCCATGATTTGAGAGTTCTTTTAAAGTTATTCAGCGTATAAAGAGAAATTGGTACTTACTAACTGGTAACTGGTAACCAGACGTATGCAAATGCATTGACATTCCTGGTGACATTTAAGACATAAAGTAACTAAACTGTCAAACGTTGTAATATACATATTTGACAACTATCTTTGACAGTTAAGTAGGCAGAATTAATCGTAATAAATCATAACATATTAATATTGTGTTAAAGGTATTTGTTAGTCGTATAAAAAATAGTGTATAAACCTGTACGTGTCATTTTATGGCTATACGAAATAAAATTATATTTTAACTAACAAAAATATCAGTTATAGTTTCCGATATTTACAAAAATCTAAAAATCGTGTAAATCTTTGGAAGGCGCAGTAACGTAAATTACTTACTTACTCCACGCTTACAAACTTGTTCGAATTAGAACATATGTTTATATGTAATATTGGTAAATTAACAAAAATCTTAAAAAAATTAGTTTGAAAATGTTATAACTATAATAAATCTAATTAAGTGTTGTCGTATCCTGAAGTAATGTTCTTCGAAAAGAAATTGTCGTCGGCATAGGATAATGATTTGCTAATAAAACTACAGTCTACTAAATAGCGGCGTTTCGATTATTGCTTGATAAAGATTATGTGCAATAATCGAAACGTCGCTATTCAGTAGACTGTAGTTTTATTAGCAAATCATTATCCTATGCCGACGACAATTTCTTTTTAAAGTATATAAATCTGTCTGTCCAGCATAAATTGTTATTTGTAATCATTATGATAAAGCATTCTAGATCAAAATGCTTTTTTGAAGCTTATATGTTGATTGCGATCAGCGTCATAGTTAAGAATAAATATTCTAACGAACTTCTTGGCACATTTGGTCTGGTTTATTATAGAAAATTTCAAATTCATTGATATTCCCATTCAAATTGTCACCTTATTTCTTTTTAAAGTTAGTTAAGTGTTGCTCAATAGATGACTCTACTAGTATTGAATTAGCGGGTATATTTGGCATACTTAAATCTACGAATCACTAGTCAATCTTTGAATATTTTGATTGATTAAAAAATATTTTATATATTAGTCGACTATTGATTGTTATCGATATTCAACTATCGATAGTCAACTATCAATAATTATCGATAGTGAACTATCGATATTTATCGAAAACTGTACGTGTAAGTCATATTTATCTGGTAGGGAAGATGGCAGAAAAAATATTATTTTGTAAACGAAAATTAAAGTCCAATAATATACACTGTTACGCATAAATTCCGCATCCTATCAGGACCTTCTTTGTTATTTATTCATTAATTGCCATTAAATTTTGATTTAATGTTTTGTTACTTAATTTGACATCTTTTTCAAGAAATTGTAAAATACCACATTTTGAAAAATGCTAACTCTTGAAAAGACAATTGAAATAGTTAGGAAAGTGACAGTAATCTTAATGCCAGACATAGACATAACTACAATATACTAACCGTATGATTGCATTATACGTCCTAGTTCTTCTTCGGGCCCACGTTTTATCCACAATCGTAAGAGCATGTATAGTATGGACAATGACCTCGAAAGTCTACATGTCAGTTTAATCAATCTCTACGGGGGGTACAGAAGAAAACTACAGACTCCAGAAAGCCACGTCAAAAACTAGTAAGACTAAGTTATTCTACATATGTAGATGTAGTAAGCACAAGGGTATTCCTAACCCCTCACGTATCACACAGCACATTATGTTCTTTTCGGCTAACCATATCTACGAACACGCTAATCTCGCCTTAAATCGGGAACGAATTAAGCACACTAGGCAACTTTATCTGCTTTCCTCGACTTTCCTATCTTTGCATTTAGAGCCTTCTACTACCCTTTCCCAAGTCGAGTGGAATCATCTAGATCGGATAACCTTCCAACAGCCGAATCCATTAAACTCCTGATAACAGGCGAACAATCCTATAAATTCTCTTAAACTACCCCAACGTCCTTATACCATGAATTACACTGTCATTAACCTTTCTATCCTATCCAAAAGTCCCAACTTTGCATCTACACTCTAGACATATTCCTGCTGAAGACGTTATCGCTGACATAGGATCAGCTTCTGTCAGAAAACCTCCAAAATTCTTACTCGTGCCAAACCTACTAAACCTAATATCCCTGATTCTGAAATACTTGTCCTTAAACCCCTAGAATCCGACCCTCAAATCGTTATATTTAGAACTGATAAAGAAAACACTATGTTGGTACTGGACAGTAATGAGTCTGAACAGAATATCCTACCCTTACTCCAACATGGCTCCTACAGACTCCTAATAGCGTGATTTCGTGTCACGTATTGAACGTTCCATCATCACATCCATAAAATCCTCATCAATTCCTCCTGAATTTCATCCTCACACAGTACATCCTCAGGGTTTACTTGTTAGCTTCGGTGTTGAATCCTTCCTTACGAAAGTTCCTATATCCGATATATCCAATTAATCCGTGAAATATGAAACACCTTCGTGATCTGGCCACGTGGACGTGATTCCTTAAACAATTTCTTCACATTCCTTAATTTCCAACGCAGTTCCACTAAATTCACTATGGAAGTCGAGTCAGGCGATACTTTTCCTTTCCTAGTAGGATATCTAGGAATCGTCGCTCGAATGGTTCTTTGGGGCATTCCATTTACTGCAAACCTACACATTGTAATTGTTACCTAAATGCCTTTTTACACCACCATCCTACCCAGAAGAACGGTGTCATAATTTTTTTATTCCGTCCAAAGTCCAAATTCATATCCGGACCTAATTTTCAAGAAAACTATCATCCAAACTTTCGTCCTCTTTCCCTCCAAAGATCGTAAATCAGTGAAAAATTGTGGTTACTAGAATGTACATAGGCATATTGATAAAGGGTATACTGATGAAATAAACAGCTTTTCCTATAACATTTTCAAGAAGAATATCTAAAAAAGATAGATTTATGTCTTCGTTTATAATTGTCCAGAAATAACAGTACTCCAAACAAATTGATCAAAATAATTGAAGGTTATTAAACACCAGCATACGGACTTACTAAAAATCGCTTAGGATGACTCATTCATTGTATAGAATATACCAGTTTGACCCGTCCATATCTTTAAATGTTATATTACCGCTTGTATGGAACGACTGCATATAGCAATGGAGGGTGAGACTATAGAATGTTTTTATTAAATAGTATTGTAAATATTCGGATGATTTCAATAAACGCAATACCCGAATCGGAAGGCCATGATATGCGGAATAATATTCCGATTCCATATTCCATGAAACATACTCAGTTTAATGTATACAGGTATCCCAACGGTGCGAGGACAGAAGATTGCTCATAAACCAAGAGTATTTTCAAAAAAATATATCATGGATCGTACCTGACTGCATGTCCTAAAAATATTTTTAATTATACAGAGTGTTCCGTTTTTCAGCTACATATCAAAGTCGCATTTTTTTTTAAATGGAACACCCTGTATTTTGTTGAATATTTAGATAGACCACCCAAAAAGAAAGAAATTATTATAAGGTACTACATAGTTGGTTTTGATCGTCATTTGTTTAGCTATTTACTGTTTTATTGGAAAAAAGACCCAAATTTAACCACGCACCACTTCGCCATTTTGAAAAATGATATTATTAATGTCGTATATTAACCGAGAATAATAATTAATTAACAATTAAAACAAAACTGTAAATTGAAAAACAAATTTAAAATTATAACTATTTTATAAACAATACTTAGTGAGTAGCAGCCAACACATTCTTAACACCAGTAATATTTATCTTATAAATAAACAGAAAAGGGAAGGTTATATTAAATGTTCAAAAATGTCGCAATCTACTAATTAGTGTTTCTTTTACATTTTCAGGCGTATGTCGTTGTACATTCCTAAAAACTTCTCGAATTTTTTGCTTCATGTTTTCTTCGGTAGCTGGTGGATCGCGATATACCTTCTGTTTCACATATCCCCACAAATAAAAATGTAATGGTATGAGGTCCGGTGATCTAGTAAACCAGTCTATAGGATCGCCCCGACCTATCCAGAGATTCCCACGCCAGTTATTTAAATATTGTCGAACACGTCGACCGTAATGAGCATTTTCATTTTTTTCCAGAAGTTGTGGTAAGAACTCCTGTAAAAAATGTAGTTGTGTTCTTCCGGAGAGAGAAAACCATAAAAAAAGATAGGACCAATGACGTTACAACCAATTATTCCTTCCCTTACATTGAACTTCCATTGATTTTGAAAATCAATTTGTTTCACCCAGTGGCATAATAATGCATTCTTATTATGTTTATTTACCACCCCTATGCTATTAAATGTGGCGTCATCACTAAATAGTACTTTGTCCAAGAAATTTGGTTTGTCATGCACTCCTTGTAAAAATGAATTACAAAATACCATACGATCTTGATAATCCTGTGCACGCAAGCCTTGATGGATACACAGGTGGTATGGATGATACGTGTGTTTCTTTATAATCCTTCGTATAGAGCTCTTGCTAATCTTTATTTCATTTCCAATTTGTCTTTTGCTTAGATGAGGATTTTCTTCTAAAGACAATAGTACATCTAATTCGTTTTCTTGCGTTGCTATTGTTGGATTTGCTAAAACCTTTTTTCTTATACTGCACTGCTCCAGTTTCCTCGAAGCGCTCACGTAGTTTTTGAAACATTTCTGGTCGTGGATGTTGAAGGATACCGTTGCTTTTAAATCCGAGATGCCAACAGACAATTTTTGTCAGCCTCCCACAAAATATAAATCATATTAAATAGTTCTCCATTTTGAAAAATTATTTTTTTTACGTAATTATGCACACGTTAATAATTATGATGACAGATTTTGACAGTAACTAAACAACAACAATCATAGTGTTTCATTTTTTCTTTTCATAGATATTGTGTTTTCATATTTTATTTATTGTCCAATTTCTTTTTAGAAAAAAAAAAAACAATAATTGTTGTGCCAAATTCCAACGAAAATGGTATCAAAGAAAAGCTTGTGAAAAGACGAATCGAATGGTGTAAAAATACACAAGATATTCCATTTAAATTTTAGAGGAAAATTACATTCTGAGTTATGGAACATCATGTATAAACAAATTTAAATATCATTATATGGTCTACGGCGATTGAAAACTGAAGTAACAAAATAAGTTTTGTTGAGGATTTAAAAATTTAAATTTTAAAAATGGCGATGTGGTAAATAATTAAACTTGGGTCCTTTTTCCGATACAATAAATAGCAAAAGAAATGGCGATAAAAACCATTTAGTACCTTAAAAAAATGTGTTTCGATGAAGACGGTGAATCCAAGTATTTAATAAAATACGGGTGAAAAATGGAACTCTCTGTATAATTCGAAATATGTTTAGAACATGCAGCCCGGCACGATCTATAATAATTCATGAATATTTTTTTGAAAATACTTTCAGTTTATCAGCAATTCTTCCGTCCTCGCATCGTTGGGATACTCTGTATACTCGGAATATTTCAATAACCGGAGTAACTGAATCGGAATAATATTCCGATCCCATATTCCACAATATAGTCGTATAAGTTGCACGTATGCGGATGATTTCAATAATTGCACTAATTCACACGGGGCGCGGTGGAATCATATTTCGTCTTTATTTTATTTCTTAACTAAATCTCTATTAAACTTATTTATAACAAAAGTTTACTATTTTTCCTTAATAAAAAATTCTACGGATTACTAATACTGTGTGTCCCTGAGTGAATGTGACTCTGTAATTTAAGTGTGAACAACAAACACGGCACGTCAGTTTCGGAAAATGAATTTGGGATGAGTGAGGCAAAACCGGAAAGTTGAGAATTTCCAAAATCACACAATTTATAGAATACATATACGGATAGCAGTTTCGGTAGATTCATTCGGTGTAAAATCGTTGTACAAATTTTATGGAATTTGGAATCATCCGAATAGGAGTCATCCGATTCAGAATCATCCGAGTCGGAGTCATCCGATTCAGAATCATCCGAGTCGAAATCATTCGATTTCAAATCGGATTTTAAGAATCAGAATCGAATCGAATATTTCAATAATCGGTATCAACGAATATTCAGATGCTCACAACACCAGTTTTTATGCCTAATTTTATATCCGTATTGAAAGATGTAGGCGTTCCCAACCAGTACAAGTGATGTTTCCTAATTAATCCCACTAAATTATTATTATGTTGAATGCTCTAATAATTTAATTGTTTAACAATAAACCAAAAGATTTTTCATGTTATTCAATCAAGAAAGTAAAACAAATAGGTAAGTGAAATTAAAATTTTCTGGCCACTACCGATAATCGGAAGCATATTGAAGAGGTAATCACTAGTACTCCATCTGCGCCACGATTCGTGAAGTATGTGCCGGCTGCTACGTGCGCAATCAGTTCATCTAAATCCCGTATTATGGAAAAATATATGTCTACAGCACTTACCACAATATCACAGTTATTGTTACAGCAATTTCAGCGTTTTATCTATTATGTATGGTATTTTGTACCACTACTTACGTACCACAATACTATAGTGTTTCTCTACTATACTAAATATGCTTACAATAACTATTTCTTTGTGATATTAGTTACACCACAGTTGTGGTAAATTTTCGCATCTTCCTATGAGAATTCACTGTAGGTATAGGGTGTATCAGATATAGAGGTAAATATAATAATATGTACCGGCTGTAATCATATACAATCAAAAAGTCTTAATTCACAGGGGGTCTATCTGCAAGCATTAATGAGAAAAAAAATATTTTATAAATGCCTTGGGCTAGAACCGCCCTGTGCCCAACTTAAATGCTGTCCCGAGTATACCCCCACATACCACTATCATTCAGCCATTAACGCTGTTAGTTTTCTGTGTGGATCGCCGCTTGGACTGCAAGCCACTTCGAACATTTTATTTAAATTCTTCCCGTCTCGAAAAAACGATCCTTTTCCGGACCATCATGATTTTATATAAAGAAAATCGAAGCTTGATGCATCGGCAAAAGCGCGGGAATGTATAGATTGATAGTAAAAAGGCGTGTTTGCAAATTTTCTGTATCTACATTTATTTCTGTGTAATTCGATTCAATTCATTTTGCGTTTTTTGATTAAATAAATCCAAAATAACTCAGATTCATGTGGTACCGTTTATTAACAAGTAACTCTCGATTCGACAAAACAAAAGAAAAATATTTACGTTTTTTGTAACTACTGAAGTCGCATATCCGGTGAAACTCGAACGTCTTATCAGGATATTAAAAATAATACTTTGTAGACTTACGTAAATGCTCTTAACAAAAAAGGAATGTTTATTTTATAAAAAGAAGAAATTTAAAATGCCTCAGTTTTGCTATTTTTACAAGGGCCTTTATTTATTCAGAATGACGTTAAATGAACTTAGGGCATACCATTAAGAATAATACCTACTAAATGAGTGCAATGTATTTATACATAATACCACGTTTAGCGGGTGGTTAGTATGACGCTTCCTTGCATCAGGCCCGGACTAAAGAATTTTTGGCTCTAAATTTTACTTTTTTTTTATTCTTTAATGATGAAATCCGGTTTCGGTGGGTTTGTGCTTTGTATGTCGTGTAGTTAACACCCAAGCAAAATTTACTTTTTTATTTGATACACCCTGTATATACCGCAGTATGGTATGTATACCACAGAAATACATAAATATTTTTTCTGTAATTTATTCTAGATGGTAGAAAAAAGTGCATTTGTTTTCCTTTACTTTTCACTCTTTCCTTTGTCACCTTAAGATTTGTTCTTATGATTTCCATGGCACAAAGGGCAAAAGCATAATTTTTGGAATTTACGGTTACTAAGTAGTTATGTTAATTGTTTGCCTGCCACAGTTAAAACCTTTTTAGTAGGTTGCTAATAACGCAAAACTGATAAAATTCTTTGAGTATCAATGAAACTCAGAACTTATTCTAATTGCGGCTCTCAAAGCAAAAATATAAAAATGTGTAATTTTTTTTTTTTAAAGTGACTTGATTTTTTTTTAATGTGTATGCAGCCTCAACGTTGAATTCTGGTTAACTTTCTTCGATCATCCTTTTGCATGTTGGGTATTCTAACCTCACTTTTTGCTAATTGGTGGCATATTTTTTAAGTTTGTTTCTATATTAGTGGTTACGTAATGTGCCAAAAAAAATAGGAATTGTTAGCTATACTGAATCCATTATCCCCCAAAAAAAGTTCTATATTTTAATAGTGAAAATGTTTCTTATGTGTTGCAACAATAAGATAAGTCGCTATATATAGGATGTTAATCTGATAATTGACTGATCATAGTATGAATTTCTACGAATGAGTGAACATATATAATTATTTATGTAATTAAATGTATAAAAAAGAAATTTTGGTGCCTATAGTGACAAGGTAAATTCAAGGAAACGACTACGGAAAAGATTGGTAGGCGAAAGAATTTAAACTGTAGAAAGAGAAGGAATATCTATCCCAGAACTGCGGCCGATGGCTGTCGTATTCAGGACAGTGTTTTGCGTAGGTGAATATTGATTATCTAATACGGTTTGATTCGGACAGATTACGCTACTCTTATTTAGCATTTAAAAAGAACGCACATGTACAAGAATATTACTCTTGTATTAAGCAATAAAAGATGGTTTTTTTATAAAATGCTACCACCGTCAGGAACATAATATTTATGGTATCGACACAGGTATCTAATGTAAGCAAATAGAGAATCTCTACATCGTATTGTAATTCTTGAAATTTCGAATTAACAGTGATAGTCGTATAATCATTCTGCAAAGCTAAGTTTTATGAGCAAATTTATAATCATGTAAGTAAATTTAACTGCTTCGCAGGTGGGAGATGTCTCATTGACCGGTCGAGCTCGACACACATTCAGTTGACAACCAGAGTTTATGGAAAACCTGTTTTATTTGCTTTAAATTCTTAATTAAGGAATTTGTAAAACTATTCAGTTTTCTAGTAGATTCAGTTAAAAATATAATATAATCCGTTGTGAGTCTGCGTGAGTACATATTTCAGAAAAAGATAGATAATAAATAAAAATAGTCTAATTCCTCACAGATTATTTATAATATTCAGGCGACCAGTTTCGACAGCAATTTAAAGTAAATTAAATTATACAACTACCTACTTAAAAACATTTATAATTTGTAACCACAAAATTCAATATTTCAATCAAACATTAATCTTTTAAAAAAACCAAATTTAAGGAAATCTTTCTTCAGGAGCTCCCAACTAAATTATGTCAACACATTAAAAATTACGACAGTTAAAAAATTAAATTCAAATTTTAAATATAAAACCTCTTTAACTAACACACGAAATACCAATAAACTACGTCTCACAACAGTTTTTTAATCTTTAAACACTATGTACATTTCATTAGCTATGCTAACATCATCAGGTGTACATACAAGTATACTGTCAGAAAAATGTGTATATATGTATAATAAGTATATCCTAGGTTGCAATATTAAGCTTCAGGACTACTGTCTTCAATAAATTCTAAATATTTATAATTAAGGGGTGTTAAATCGGTATTATGAAAGCTATTATTATGTGTTTCATATAAATAGCTCCCCACATATCAAGATTCTTAGAATTTGAAGACTTAATTACATCTAAATCATTAATTGAAAAAGTGCATGCTGTATAACAAAATGATACGCTAAGACGGATTTATCAGCATTATGATTCCTAACGTGATATAAATGTTCTTTAAATCTAATCTCCGCATTCCTCTCTGTTTGACCTATATATACTTTAGTTCTTCCAGTTTGGCTGCGTGTAAGTTCATGATTTAAAACAATTAATACTACTAGTGAGGACCAATCTAGTAGTGTTAATTGTTTTAAAATATATATACTTTATTACAAACACCGCATTTAATCTTATAAATCCCAGAACATTTTTTTAAAATCAATAATTTCAATACTACATTTTATTAAAGTATTAGAATTTTGAAAAACCGGACTAAGATTGTATTTTTTACACAGATTTAATATCTGGTTAACTCATAATTTATTAATGTTAAATCTGCAAATCTTTTCTCCACTATTTTCTCTGGAATAAGTGTAGTTATATTTCTTAATGACCTCTTATTTTCTAACTTCTTTTTAATTTTATCTACCACATTTTTCTTATAACCATTAATTTCTGGTAGATGATATATATATTTTAACTCCTTTTTAAAATTATCTTCCGCAAGCGGCATGTTCAATAATCTAGTGATTAAGAAAAAGAATGTTGTGTATTTTTGTTTATAGCTTGTATAAAACGAGTTGTGTACATAACTGTTTGTGTGTGTCACTTTTCTATATATATCAAAGTGGGATGTATTATCTTTGATCATAATTAATAAATCAAGGAATGGTAAACTGTTCATTCTCAATTTCAAAGGTAAATTTTATTAATGGGTTTCTCTTTTGGGGTGTTTTTTTTTGAGTTGAGTTTACGGCACCAACTTGACTTTTTGTTATATAATAATGTACGCATTTGAGTTTATTATATATTTCTTTAAGTTCTTTCACTGTGATAGAACATATAACAGTTGTGAACAAATAAAAAATCAAATCCCTGAAATAAATGATATATTATTTATTAATATAAAATAAAATAATATTTGGGCTTAAGGTGCCAACTTGACTCTTTGTTGTATAGGAATGCACGGATTTGGATTTACTATGTCCTTTTTTCAGTTTTTTTTCCAAATAAATTGTTTATATGTGATGCCGTATGAACTAAGAAATCTGCTCTTGATTTGAAGCCTCCGCTGATTCTTCTGGAAGCTTCAAATAAGTATTTCTATCATCTTCGTCGTTTATAAGTTTTTTTCTTCCAGGTATTTTTACTGGCAAATCACTACGAATAATACACTTTTGTGAGAACATATTTACACTTACTTTCTATAGTACTACATACTATTTATTCTATATAAGGAAATTACATTAAAAAATAGTCTCAAAACTCTCGCAATCAAATAGCTATCATGTTAAAACAAATGATACGCGTTCGACGCCATTGATTAGAGAAATATGGCAAATGCATATATTTATTTGGCAGTAAAAACGAAGTAAAATACTGGTAGGAGTTCTGTTCAACATTAAGGAAATTATAACATCTATAAATGCAAAGCTTACAGAGATCTGGTGTATTTATATTAATATGTTATATCGTACAAAATGTATGTTTTGTACTAAGGCAAACGTACTTAGAGGTAACAAAAAATTAAGTGAAACCCTTAACCCAACTTGAAGAAACGCCCTCAATAGGAGAAAATACTCATAACTTTGAACTGCGTATATGGAATTAAATATTATTTTATTGTTACGATATTCTTTTTTATAAGTCCTGAAGCCGATTGATGAATTTTAACCCTAGAATAATCAAAACCCAATGCTACTACTACGATTACTCAAAGAGATTCTATTTTTGAACTGTATATTCTACTTTACTAAAGAACTTGAAGAGATATACCTATAGTAAACCCAAATACATACACTCCTATATAATAGAAAGTTAAGTTGGCACCCTCAACCCAACTCAAAAAAACCACCCCTCAAAAAAAAAATAATAATTTTGAATTGCGTCTACGGAATTAAATACTATTTTATTCTTAAAATATTCTTTTTTATATTTCGATACTTTTATAACTACTAGAGCTGAAACATGCATACAAATAACACTAAATTTGATTTATAAGTTATTATTCTAAACCTAAAGTAACGTACATAAAATAAACAGAAATTATAGTTAATTTCATACATGCGTGTATTTGAAATCAATAGTTATTGTTAAATTGATTTCGTATGTGATGTGGTTCTCAATATCAAGTGTTTTAGAATTAAAAAATGATTTCATTTTTCTTTAAAACAATCTGATAGTAATTTGAAATATAAGGGAACGTTAATTTGCACCCATTTTTTAACAAAGAATTACATTTGATCTAAATACATTTTTTGCTTCATATTCAAATATATTTATAGTGTATTTAATCCGTGATGTTAATATATTTGTGTTGAGTTTCACCATTTTTTTTTCTCATTGTGACTGTCTATTGCAATATAGATCCGCGTATTTTTTTAAGCCTTCTGATTAATTTCTGTTGCCCAATACAATAATTATGTATGCCTTTGCTTGAAAGACCGTGTCATATTTTGCTAGTAGAACGGTGATTAGTATGTTTCCTACTTCACTATAGATTGCAGCTCCAATCCAGTTTCTGGTTTCTAATGCTCTAAACCAGATCAATTCTCCGAACTCGTCTCTATAATTCGATTGCTTCCAGCTTATCAGATCCATGATTTCCACTTAGAAATTTCTGTTGATAAGGTCTGTTGAAATCAAGTGGGCTGATCTCATTCACAAAAGGTTACCTTCCATATGATGGCCACTACTGTTATATTCCTGCATATCTGCCACCTGAAAGTTCTTGCAATCTGAGATGCCTCATTCTTGCCTGTCTATTATCACCAAATGGAGCACTGAACCAAAAATGGGTCCTGAAACAAAAAAAAGAAAAATGCCCACATAAAATACTGCATTAAAGTGGTGCAAAGAATGAGTTCATCAAATCAATAAAAAAGATTTTATTAAATGACGAAAGAATTTATTGAGTAATAAATCATTAGTTGTGTTAATGAAACCAAAATCATTGAAAATGAAATGATAGCTTCATTGGCTCAATGAAATATGTTAATTGTTGTAAGGGACACCAATTTTGTTTTAACAACTTTACACCTTAACAACTTAACCCGGCTAATGGTCTAGTGGCTTGCACGCTTGGCTATCAGTCGCGGGGTCCTCGGTTCGAGCCGGATGGACTGCTCTCAGAGTGAGGTTTTCGTGCTTTCCCTTACTCCTTGGCAAATGCTGAGAGACGGACATCTTAAGTCGCTCTACGGCGCAGGCGTAATAATAACTCATGGCCTGAATCATTATTATTATTATTTATTAGGTTTACTTAATGACCGCCAGTTATCAATTTTATGTACGAACTCCATTTGAAGAATGAAGAAAGACATCAATACAATGCATATTATTTGTTGATATGCTAATAGCAAGTGGTTAATTTAATGTGTGTTGTTCATAATCCTAATAAATTTTATTTATTGTTGTAGAGCAAACTTGTAATTAAAATAATGAACTTAAATCATAAATGCACTAAACGCATTTCATTCTTCAAATAAAAAAATTGGTATCAATCATTGGCAATTGTTGGAAAACATCAAAAGAAAAATGCCTACACAATTAACCGTAAAAATGTTACCATGCCCATGCCAACTCAAAGGATATCATTTAATACTTCATTGCGTTTATATGGTGAATAATTTTATGAAAATTTTGTGCGTAAAAATAACAATGTATAACTATTTCATATTCATATTATCAACATAATTATTTATTGAACGTATAAAAATATACTTAGCCTAACATATATTATTCATGGATTAATGTAAAATGATTTGTTATAATAATGAAAACAAATTTGTTTCACTAATGAATCTTGTTATTACTTAATTAAGACTTGTAAATAATATTTTATCATAACAATTACACATTTCGCTTTGTTAATGAAAACTCACTTAATAAATGTAGATTATCCATATTACGACCAATATTTTTCTCAGTGAGAGGAGAGACGCTTAGGAGGCATTCCATTACTGATGTAGGAGAGTACACACACGCTTGACTGGTCATAGACAAGAAACCATATTTAGTACTCAACCCATAGCAAAGTGAAAATCCAAGAAGAAGGCACCGAATACCTGCAGCATATGAATAACTATCCGAATAGGATGTGAATTATCGTATATCGGAGATATCTTTGCCCGTTTTGAAAACAACGTTACTTCGAATCTACACAAAAAAATAATTACTCAATTTGAATATAAATAAATAAATTTATACGGAGAATAAAATTTGTTAGACGAAACAACTTTTTAGTTCAAATGTAATCAATATACTAAAATCATTATGAACATATAATATTTTCACCTCAAAAATAATTATTTTAGATTTGAGTAAATAGATTTTCTCAACTGGAAACTGGAAACATATTTATGCCTTAATAATTTATGTACATTTGATATAAGTATATAAAAATATTATTTAAAGTATTGCCATCATTTGCTTCCAAAATATAAGTATATTGAACTGATAATACTTACCTGCTTAATCTAAGCATTTCTACTATTCAAGGGTAATAATTACCTACTAATTTTGTATCTGTAACACCAAAAAACCTCAGTAGGGGAAAATTAATAAATATAAGAAATATTATGTATTTAAATAAATTTACTGTCATACTTTATAGTTTTACAATGTTTGGGAGAAGGTAGCGTATCGGGCTACTCCAGGAGTGCGCACGGGATATTGACGCAGACTCGGAATACTTCCCGCTCAATGCCTGGGCCTGGTGTCTAGTCGGCGTTGGTTACTGATATAATTTCAATCAGTATAATAATTTGCTGGCATTACCTACTGAAAACTAATAACTAGTAAATAGTTACTAGTAAATACCTACATATGTTTGTTAATGTATATACCTACCATGTTCATATATTATCGACACAATGGCGCTGACTCTAAGTATTATTTCAAAGTTTTTTAAACCAGTAATCCTTTAATATTAGATAACACGTGCGTACTTATCTTCAAATATTTTAATGGTAGCATCTGTGCATCAGCCCCATTCCACCGCATTCTCTTAGTAGCTGTGAAACTGCTGGGGTATCCATTTAGATTTACTTACACTCACAACCAACAACACTGTCCGCTGGTCAATCAAAAAGTCACGCCAAGTAAAGCGTATGTATATGCGAAACCCTCCTAAAAAGAGAGAACCAATGACGTATAAGTTTTAGTGCAATAAATGGTGGGGTAAAATTCGTTTCAAATGTTTCAATATTATGATAATTCCAATTTGATATTTCATGTTTTCAGTACAAAACATTTAATAATTTCATATAGTAATTCATTATACCAAACATATAAGGGATTTCATTTTGAATCTACAGTCTTTCTCACTATGATTGCATAGATTTATTCCTTACAACAATAACAATGTTCATTTGAAGGAAGTATACTTCAATGCAAATATTTATATTATTTGTTCTAAGAGTATATTGTGTTTTCAGAGAATTTACTCTTGTGTTCTAACCAACAAGATTTAGTTCATTTAAATATATATTAAGTTTCGATTTCTGAATAAATAAAAATATTCAGATTGATAATAGATTTTTGTGTGTACAACATGCTTTAGTCGCCACTAAGATAGAAGGCTAAGAAGGCCTTTATATTGAACAATCAACAAATTTTTATTATCATGGAAATATCATTTGAATAAGTTAGAATATCTGTAATAATATCATTACTTAGTGTTAATAATGCTGTAGTAAGTATATGGTTAAATTACGTGAATGCCCATTTTATTTCTATTTATTAATGAATTATTCTCTTAAGTATTTATTTTTCATTATTTGAGCTATTGATGTATATTCTCGTATGACTATGCTAATTAAGGATTGTATACCGGTTTACCGGTAAACCGGTTAACCGGTAAATTGACCAAAATATGTTCGGTAAATTACAAAAATTTACCGGTAATTCGGTAAATGAAAAATCCATACCAGAAATTTTTATCTACGAAATATTGTGTTTATAGATATGTATTTAAAGGTCTAAAGGGATATTGAAAATAAAAAAAAAAAAACAGGTACACTTATTAATTTTATGGAAGATGTTTTTTGTTTAATTTTAATTTAAACTTTCTTGAGATTGAGAACCGCTGTAATGCCGTAGAATAGAGAATATAGAAAAGAAAGTGACAAAAACTTTTGATTAGAAACGTATAACCTCTATTCCACCGAGTTAGTCAGAAAAAGAAGGAATCAAAAAATTGAAAAAAGGTCGTGTAGAAATTAAAAGAAAATAAGAATGGAAACAAGACGGATAACGAAAAGCAACGCAAAGAAAAGCGAGATTAATGTTCATTTTGTTGCTAGGGTGCTTCCTACCAAAACACCCCACTTTTCTTACGTGCCTTTGTCAACAAGTGCAATTTCAATTCACTTAATTTTTTGGTTTTTTTGTGTTTTACTTATCTTTCGTAAAAAATAGAGAAAGTTGAGTTAGCATATGTGATTTGTGCTCAGGAGTTTTTTAAAGATTTTTAAATGTTTAAAATCGTTTTTCTTAAAGAGTAAGTAAATGTCTCATTTTTTAATATTTAAAAAATAATATATAAGAACAACATTTCACGTATTTAAATTAATAGCAATTTTGAATACACCACATTATGAGAGAACATTAATGCAACATTGTTGTAAAATAACATTAAAATTTGAACTTTAAATATTTTGTTTTACTTCTCACAACTGTTTAAAATAATTAAATACAAATATTTATTACAAAATTCTAATATTATGCCTTAAGATTGTGTAAAATAAAGTATTATTCTAGCCTAACTTCTAACCCTATATTTTTGGGGAATCCCCATTAATGTCACACGTGAAAAAAAAATTACCGGTAATTTACCGGTAAACCGGTATTTTTATTTTCATTTACCGAATTATCGGTAAATGAAAAAATCGGTAAATTTACAATCACTAATGCTAATGTCTCCAACACATGAAGTAAGGCACACTAATGTACTTAGATAAGTAGAGGTAACTCTCCACGTTCTCGAAGATCATAATTTAGTTTCTTTTTTTATTAGTATATTTCCAAGAATTGCCCACTATCCTTTTGTAGTACGCTAAGTTAATGTGACAAATATTTCATAACAAAACCTCCCTTCGAAAATTAACTAAAAATATTTTCTTTGGGAAACGTTTCGTTATCCTAGAGATCCATTGTTTTTCTTACCATTATGAATTCCACGCGTAATATGAAAACAATTTATATTACATAGCAAATATTTTTTTCGTATACTCCTAACATACATGAAATTGCTTTAATATCCTGATTAAATTAATTATATATCCGCTACTACTAAGAAAGTCCGTACTAGATAAGAATTTTTTTTACAATTATGCTTATATACTTTTTCTATGAAAGGTGTTACATAATTGTTTCGAGTAATTTTCTGGTTTAAGCTAGATTACAATAATAACCAAAATCATATTGTAATCGGACCACTTGTTACCCGTATAATTTAAAGTTTTGAGCAAAGGAATTAAATCGTTCTCCTCTAATTAGACATCATTACGTGTCACGGTAAAATTACCAGTCTATTTTCTCCACATATACGATATGTACGTACATACAGTGCAATAAATGTTTAAGATATAAAAATAGTTATCATTTGAAATACCTGTTTTAGTGGAAACAATATTAAAATAATAATTAATATTTAAATAAATATGCTTAAAACAACTTTTTGCTCCGGTTTAACAAACCCTTTCCTTAAAAAATAAAACATTATAGACATTTTAAGTTGAACCACGCTAGAAAAAACCATACGTATATCTACCAATGAAGATATATTTCGTAGAACTTTAGTATCATTTGGCTCATTTATTTCAAGTTTGTAACCCTAAAAAAATTCAGAAAGTGAGAAAGCATCAGAGTTATTTATTTAAATTTTTCAAAAGTTTATTTTTGTAGCCTTTATTGATATCATTAATAAATCTAAGTATTTTGTTTTAGAAAAAACCATTTTTTTAACTGAATCTCATTGTTTTTATCATATTGAATTGAATTCACATCCTGAAACGCTGAAGTTCGTTGCGATCGATGTATTACATAATTTACGCTGCGTTTTCGTGCATTTTGGACACGTACCCAATTTTAGCATCGATATTTTGATCAACTGGATTTTACGTGTACCTATACCAACAATTCTATTAACTATCTTCTTTGAAGCAGTAGTATCATTCTCGCTGGCTTCTATACCTTTGAGAAAAATTGGTATTTAATCACTAGTTCATTACCTCTAATATCCATTTGGATTTGAGTTCCACTGCTACGTTTATGACTTCCGGGAAATATCTGGGTACCTGGTTCCCTAGCCTTGGTTGCTATTTTTAGCTCTATTATCCGATCTAGAAATAATTCTACTATATTCTCCTATTACACGAACTTGTTCTTTTCCATTGAACTGTCTAATCACAAGATTATATCGTTTTTCCCAGTTTTATTTAGTGCCCTCTTTAAAACTGTTGTTTGAGGTTATTTAATACCTGTTTGTGCCTGTTGCATTACTCGCTAATTTCAGCTTTTCCATCAGTGATTCAATGTACGAGGATTACAACATGCATTGTAACGTGTGTTTTATACTATTTAATATATAATAAAAGGCTCTCTTGACATTCCTTCCGACAGGGGGCGCTATTCCATAGGCGTCGCCCTATTCCGAGCGTGTAAATTCGGCGTGAAAAAGTCTGTCACACTAACCGTGGACGGAGAAACGGATTAAAAGGGAAATAATAAATGGGCGAACGCGAAACGGGGACGGCACGGGAATAGGCGTATCGAGATTAATAGTTAAAAGTAGGGAAAAGAGAGAAAATTCGCCGAAAATTAGATCGTAGTAGGCGTCGGGAAACGAACGCCGCTGTAGACACAACTTTTACGAAACACGGTAAAGAAGAAATCTTTCATATTACAGTTTACTGCATATTACAGGTTTCTGTAATATGCACTAAATATAACATGACACAATATTTTCATTAAGTGTAAAAAAAAAAAAGAGATGGCGTACATATGATATTCGATAAAAGTCACTAGATATACATATAAAGTACACAAGTAAAACTATTATTACAAAAAGTGTTTGGTTTAATTATTTTGTTCTTCTAGGGATTTTTCATAGAAAGTTTGCCCCTTCAATTGAATGAGAAATAAATCAGTAAACCGTTTGTTTTTCAATATTCTTACTTTGCCGGTATTGATATTTGTAAAGGTAAAAAGATATATCAAGTGGATATTTATTAATTAACGTAACAAGTTATATACACCCTATTATAACTGAAATAAAATCAATTTAAATTAAAACCACCTACAAAAATAAATTATTGTTTACAAAAATACTTATAATGACGATAACAAAAATACCAGAAAAAAAATACGAACACTTGAATTGAAATAATGTTGTGCATAAAAGTCGAAAACGCTATAAAATATTCACAATAATAGCGGGAAAGATAAACAAATATAAAGAGTTTGAAAATTTGGAAAAACGCCAATAAAAAACTTAAAACAAATGTTGAGAACAAAAACGACATTAGGTAAAAACAAAAGAAAACTATCTGAAGCGTATTGCACATCTAAAATTGTAAAAGTGGAAACTTCTCGAGTGAATGGACCAACTTAAAAAACCACCTTCTTCAACACTTGATTGAAATAATGTGAAAAATAATCGCTACACAGCTTGCGGACGTACTCCAAAAGAAAAAAAGGAAAGGAAAAACCAATTTTTTATGTCTATATTTAAAACACAACCTTACATTCTCTAGAATGACTGAATGCTTAAAAATGATTGGCTAATATGAATACAAAAACATCTATTTTTAGAACTAGAAAAAAAAGTCAGAGTGCGCAAATCCTCTTTTTGGCGGTTGCCGACAAAGACGTCGGAACACGATGCCGCCGCTAATCCTTTCCGACAAAGCGCCGTTCCACGAACGCTCCCGCTAAACCTTCTCAAGTGTTGCAGACACAATCCGAAAAAAATTTCTCAAGTTTAAAAATATTAAATGATATAAAATTATTTTTTAAACAAATAAAATTGCCACGTGAACGAGGGAATGAAAAATCCGAATTATCAATTTAAAATCCTTTGGCAGAATCTACAAAGGTTTTCATTGTGGAATATAAATCGTTCCGTTGCGGATTACGATGGAATTGCATTGATTTGTTAGAATTACGAGTCTGAATTCGTTTTAAGAACCTGGGTTATAATTATTTGAGGTAATTGTACATATTTGGCCACTGACCAATCTGACATCTAAGAAACGTCTAATATAACTTTTTGTTGAGCAACGTAAATTAATGTTAGTGAATATAATGAGTTGTCAATATTATGGAATTTACGTTGGGTATAAATATGATCTCGCGAAGGATAAATAAAACTAATAAATATAAAACCGTCAAATTGGAATTGTAGTTATTATTATGAGAGTGGATCATTTTATTAAACGCAAATATTTTGTATAATTACCCTAAGTAAAGATAATCTCATATTCGGTGTCTTCAAGAATCACAGAATTGTGTGTATATAATACGTACAACATAAGTAACGATCGACTCACAAAAAAGATGACATACGAAAATAAGCCATTAGGAAACGCAAGGAAAGACGCATATCTCCTTTAATCTACCAGCGATTGCGCGTGTGCAGATTCTAAGAATTTTAATACTACATTATTACTTGGGATATAAAATATTTTATTTGAAATATATATGTTTGCTATTTTGCTAAAAAATCATACACTTCGAAGACATTTTAACCTTTAAAAAAAAGTAATTTTGCTTTGTATCTGATTCCATTGTACGATCAACTTAAAAAAAATATGACAGAGAAAATAAGCCATTAGGAAACGTAAGGAGAGATACATCTCCTTTATAATCTATCAGCGATTGCACGTGTGCAGATTCTAAGAATTTTAATACATTATTTCGCGGAAACTGCGAAGTAAAATTCTGGGAATATATAAATCTCTAGCCGAAAGGATTGGCGGCGTGTTTGTCGCATATAATATCAAGGGGATTAGCTTTCGAAAGTATTGTCGGCATATATGTATACTTTTCTTTTGTTGTTTATTTTGGCCATCGATTATTCCCGCGTGTTTAAATGACATAATTTACAAATACTCAAAATGTATTCGTGTATAATTATTTGAAGAAATAAATTTACTAGAGCCATTCATTTGATTACAAATATAGGTTTAGTTTTGTAAGAATTTTTTTAATGTTGATGTATAAAATAATTTTTTAGGACCAAACAAATATTAACCGTGATCTGACGTGATTAAACGTAAGTGGAATTTTCCGTTGCACAAACGCGTAAAAATATAAGATAAGCGAAGAGTCGGTGCGATAACGAATGAAAGTGGTTTAACTGCGCGCGCAGCGAAGAGGTAGAGCATTCATAAATGAATTGTCAATTCGCAAAATTATTATGAAATGAATATTAAAGGAGTCAAAGCAAGTAACAGTTCAGTAAATAAAATAAAAAACCAAAACACACATATTGGCTCAATGGATTAATATTCGTTTTATAATGAAATTAAAACATATTTTTATGTTAAAGCGAAGCTACACACGGAATATTTGCTTTTATTTATATCGTCAAATGCCTATTAACTTTCTCATAGCACATATTATATCTTATTTTTAATGCATGAAATCTACAGCGTCTTCGATTTATTACACTACGCGTGGAGAATGTATGTATCTATCGCTTTTATTAATAGTGTATATTAAAATAAAAACATAATTAGTGCATAAGAATGCGGTAAAGTCGAAAACGTTTTAAAATATTGTCACAATAACAGCGGGAAATTCAATTTTAAAACTTGGAATTATTGGAATTCAATAGGGCATAACTTAAAAATATTTTTGACTATATAGACTGTCCAACCGAAGACTTGGTAAATCAAAAATAGAACTGTAATCAATTCTATTTTTGATTTTAGGAAAAAGACTTTCTATATATTATTCCATTTTTAAATTTTACGTAGAAAAATAAAATAGCAGAAATAATATCGGGGATTTTTACGCGATTTTTTGGGTCACTATTTGCGAATATAGAATCAAAAACAAGATGGCGCGATTAAAATGGAAGAAGAGTATTAAAAAAATTGCATTTTGCAACAGATATTTGTGTTCAAAGCCTTTTGTAGTTGCTGAATTCGGTTCTTACAAGTGTTTTTAGAAAAATAAAATGGAGGATTCAATATTGAAGAGAAAATTTTGAAATATAGGAGACATTTTGCAACAGACATTCGTATGCAAGCGTTTTTGGGGTCGCTAAATTTGATTCTGATATTAGTTTTTGGCAAAATAAAATGGCGGACGCAATATGGGGGAGAGACTTTTGAAATATAAAAGAAAACGCAAATTTTTTTTTTGAAGGCTTTGCGATTTTTTGACCACTTTTTGGGCCACTATTTGCGAATATAGAATCAAATACATGATGGCGCGACTAAAATGGAGGAATATTATTAAAAAAATGATATTTTGCAACAGACATTTGTGGGTGTTTGGATCGTTGCATTTGATGCTGATAATATTTTTTGGAAAAATAAAATGGCGAATAAAGTGGGAAGAAAATTGAAATATAGGGAAAATCGCCGACTATTTTTTTAAAGCTGTAACTTATGGGATGTTATAAAAGGGAAAAGGAATGGGAAAGGGAATAGGGAATGGGAATAGGAAGGGGGAAAGGAAATAGATAATGGGAACAAGGGAAGGGAATAGGGAAAGAGAATAGGGAAAGGAAGAGGGAACAGGGAAAGGGAATAGAGAATGAGAATAGGGAACGAGAATGGGAAAAGAGAATAGGGAGAAGGAATAGGGAAAGGGAATGGGGAAAGAAAATAGGGAAAGGGAATGGGGAAATGGAATAGGGAAAGGGAATTGGAAAAGGGGATAGGGAATAGATAATGGGAATAAGGGAAAGAGAATAGGGAAAAGAAGAGGGAAAGAGAATAGGGATCGGGAATAGGAAAAGGGAATAGTGAATAGGGAAAGTGAATAGGAAAAAGGAATAGGGAAAGGGAATAGGGAATAGGGAAAGGGAATAGAGAATAAATATAGGGAACGAGAATGGGTAAATAGAACAGGGAAAGGGAACGGAAAAAGGGAATAGAAAAGGGAATGGGGAAAGGGAATGGGAAAAGGGAATGGTGAAAGGGAATGGGGAAAGGGATTAGGGAAAGGGAATGGGGAAAGGGATTAGGGAAAGGGAATGGGGAAAGGGATTAAGGAAAGGGAATAGGGAAAGGGAATAGGGAAAGGGAGTAGGGAAAGGGAAAAGAAATGGGAAAATGAGGAACAGGGAAGAGAGAATAAGAATAGGAAACGGGAATGGTAAAGGGAATAAGAAAAGGAATAGAGATGGGAAAGGGAAAACGAATGAGGAAAGGGAATAGGGAAAATACTATTCTATTCTATCTATTACTAAATTGATGTTTGCCGTATGTGAAATACCTCCTACATCGAGTCATCCAATGACAAAAAAAATCTATATAAATAAGAGACAATATAGATAGAGGAATAAGCACTGAAATATATATATATACCTTATTAAAACAAAATGTATCAGCTGTGTTTTCCTCGCTTTTTTGTGTTTTATCTAACAAACGTCTAACATAACTTTTTGTCGAGCAACGTAAATTAATGAGTTGTCAATATTATGGAGTTTACGTTGGTTCTAAATATAATCTCGCGAAGGATAAATAAAAACTAATAAATATAAAATCGTGAATTGGAATTGTAGTTATTATTTGTGAGTGGATCATTTTATTTAACGCAGAATATTTATATAATTAGCCTAAGTAAAGATAATCTCATATTCGGTGTCTTCAAGAATCACAGAATTGTGTGTATATATATACGTACAACATAAATAACGATCGACTCACAAAAAAGATGACATAGGGAAAATAAGCCTATAACAACAGAAAATTACATTCCTATTGGCATATCGCTTATACGGTAATATTTCATATAGAGAATTAGGTATTAGGTACTTATAATCTTAAAAAGATATTTGTAGGCAAATGTGAGGGCCACCGACTGATTAAAATATCGGAAAAACAAACTGGAAAATAAATATTTTCTTTAAGGAAAAACTACGACTTGACAATATGATCGCCACCTATTCCGAAAAAGTCTTTTCTACACAAAAGTGTTATAGATATGAATGCTGCATAAACTAAAAATATTTTTAAATATACGGGGTGTTCCGAAGACTGACTCTTTGATTACAGCTCTATTTTTGATGTTAGAAAAAAACCTTTTCTACAAAGTTGTACAGAAATCAATGCTGCATAAGTTAAAAATATTTTCCACTACACAGGGTATTCACGAAGATTGAGTCTTTTATATAGCTTTTTATTTTGCTTTTAGGGAAAAATTTTTCTACAAAAGTTGTGCAGAATTAATGCTGCATAACCTAAATATTATTTTTTAATTATACTGGGTGATCCGAAGACTGGATTCTTGATTACGCTCTATTTTTGATGTTAGGAAAAAACTTTTCTACAAAAGTTGTACAAAATCAATGCTGCATAAGTTAAAAATATTTTCCACTACATAGGGCGTTCCCGAAGACCTGGGTCCTTGATTATAGCTCTATGTTCGATGTTAGGAAAAAACTTTTCTACAAAAGTTGTACAGAATTAAATGCTGCATAACCAACATATTTTTAATATACTATAGGTGTTTCGCGCGAAAACTGGATCTTTGATTACAGTCTATTTTTGATTTAGGGAAAAATCTTTTCCTACAAAAGTTGTGCAGATTTCAATGCTGCATAACCTAAACATATTTTCGACTACACAGGTGTTCCAAAAGTAAGAACAAAAGAAAACTACTTAAAACGTACTGCACATTCTAAAAGTGCCAACTTCTCTCGAATGGACCGACTTCAAATTACCACCTTCCTCACCCCCCCGCAGCATCTAGTTTTTTTCTATTTCGCACTAATTTACGTTTATTTTTTTTATTTAAGATGGGATTTCTTATCTCTGAAGGGAATTTTAATGTTTCCATGTTATGATACAATTCTTGTGTCACGTACAAAACCATGCAAAACCCTATATATGTATAAATGTCAAATGTGAATGTCAAACAACGAGTTGCACTATCTCCATAAAATGTAACGACAAACGATTGTTATAAAATGGAAAAACAGTGTGACAAGGTACAACTTTGTGACACAGGCTTTTGGCAAAACAGTTACCCATATTAGTGCTCATTATACATGCGAAATAAAAAAAGCTTAAAAAACAATTGAACATGTGAATAACATGCACAGATGTACAAAATATAATAAAAGGAAATATACAGTGTCTTTCAAAAACATAAATCAAAATCAAAACACTAACTGCAAAGATCAACATATTAGATATAACTAAGGCCTTCAGTGTCTTCTCTTAAAATTAATAGAGTTAGAGGATATTCATTTATAAACCACATATCTAAAAATAAACGCTTATAGATAGGATAAGTTCAACTTCTAGAATCCTGGTGCGATCAAAATTCAGGTGGTGCTAATTGATAGAATGAGTGCTTAAACAGTACAATATTACTGGCCTATACATATAACATGAGGAACATTAATTATATTGCATATTATAAACAGCATTAGATCTATCTGAGGAATTCGTTTTATCTTTTAATCTAGTGAAAAATTAAATATTATTATTTTTTTAATAGCGGAAGTGACAATTTAACAACAAAGTTAGGGTAAGGTTTAAATATATTGGTTAATTAGGAGTCACTTCTAGAATATGCATAGAGGAAGGTAATTGTTAGATCTCACTATTTCATTTAAAACGCCAAGTTTTTTTCCTGGGGAATACGGAGTGCTTAAATTGGGTAACAACTGGAGTTGGTGGCTTTCCTGTGCCAATCCGACATAATCTTGTTGTCAGTATTTCTGACAAAAAGGTATCTAAGAAGTTAAACAAAAAACTATTGGGTATAAACGGTCAAAGATACCAATAAAAAATTCAAATGACTGTTGAATCAAGCTTTCGTACTTTTTATTACTACTTCATCAGGATGTCTGTACGAGTTGGACGTTAGCATACCAAAATATAAGAAAGTTTAAAAATGACACTTATTGAAATACATGTGAAACAGTAAGACTATAGAATAACAGAAATGATAAGAGCTGATTTTTCTATTGTTATCGAGGCGTCTCATTTTGAGAACATTCCGCAATGTGCTTCCGCTATTCGGTTTCAGAAGAAAAATCATGTGTGTAAAGTAAGGGTGCGTTCTATTATGTTGAGAGAGGTCGTTGACGAATGACATATGTAATATTGTTTTTGAATTAAATTTTTAAGCAATCACAGAAAAGTGTACTTAACCAAGTGCAACGTAAGTACATATTTAGATATAATTTTGCTAGCAATAAGATATAAACAAACTTAGCGTTACAAAATGGCTATTTGGAGTCTGCGCACAAATCTTGCGATCGCAAGACTTCGGTCGACTTTAATACCTGTTCATACTTAATGCCCAAAAGTTTTTTGCTTAACCTGGACGTTGTGCGGTCACGTACTTCTCCTCCAATGTATCTAAGAAATAAGAAGGGAAAACAATTACCAGTTTCATATTCCACAGTTATTTGGAGTTCATTGGAGATTATTAGAAATATTGAAGGTATTACAATTTTATCAAATGACGCAACCACAGCGTCAACGTACTGCTAAATAGTTAAAAATTAATAGTAGTCTTCATAACTGTAAATCCTAGTTCAGCTGAGATTTGGAGATATTCCTCAATATCCTCGAAACCATCCCGCCGTTGACAGCTAGTGCGAATATATTACTTATACTATATTGCTCATAAGCAGAGCGCGGACAATTGCCGGCGAACTGGCTAATATCATTCAAGGAGAGGCGACGCGTAATGTGCCGCATTGTGTCGACTAGACTTGGCCTGTGTTGCTGCATTTTGTTTTATGTTGAGAATTGTTTTATATACATATATACGTACATATATATGTACATATGATATTGGAATTACATTAATATATATAGTTCAGCTTAAAAGCATTTTTTATTTTTTTTCAAATCAAGAGTAAATGACACCTGTATCAAGCCGGCTAGACTTGAACTTTGTTAGTAGTCAGTAGTAATTATTCAATTGTTATACGTGTATATTACTTTTATACTGTCACGTGGGGCGTGCGACAGGGGGTGGCTCAGAGGTAATACTTAGAATAATTGAACCTACCTTGGATTACAGGGGCAGGAATCAAAAGACTAGTACACTCGGCTGTTTTATTAAGAGAGACTCACGAGGAATACCTCGTGGAGTTCTATGGAAGAACTCATCGGGAGTGTTTTTTTAACAGAGAGTCTCATTTGCTTAATTATCAATTAATTATATAGTTAGCGTCTCCACCCCATCTTGAAGGGGCGTTGTGGAATACATTGTGGCTATAAAAAGTTTCTCATTTATCTTAAAAAGTGTAAATCTTTAGTTGTTTCTTATTTCTTTCCTTGCGATTATTGTTTATATATATATTCTTAGGCGTTTCTTATATTTTCTACTTCGTAAATTCCTCATGCTTTTGTTTTAAAGTAGATTTTTAGTTACAATTCTTTTGCACCATGATAGTGGCTTTATTTGCGTATTTTTAAAAATTATATAAGTCCTTTTCAGGTTTTCTTGTTAAAGGTTTTAAATTTTTATTTTTGTATCTATTATATCTGAACCTCAACAATGGAAACAGATTCACAAGCAAACTCTTCTCTTTTATTAATTCCCATCTGTATTTATACATGCATGCCTGTATAATATTTACTTATTTAAATTGCATCAGGGCGTAGTACCTAATGGCATAAATTTTTACAGTTATTATTATTACTGAAATCTCATTGATAAAATCATCAAGTACATAGTTACAATTAAATATACTGCGTGTTGAACATAAAATTTAATAACAACTTTTTTAATCACAACGCCGAACAAACACTAAGACCCGCTGTCTTTGATGTAATTGTATTTCATCGTCTATCGCCACGATAGAACATTGCTAAATACGCTTGCCTGTTATTGAGTATGCATGTATTGTTCTTCCTTCTACTGCTGGTGCACCAGCTTGTCGTACGAGTAGTCAAGTGGCCGTTTATATATACGTTTATCAAGAGTAAAACTTGCTTCCCTCGTATGTCGTAGCCCGAAATCATCCTCGCTCTGCTCGTAATTATAAGTTCTAGTTTGGTTGAGATTTACAGAGCTTCATCATCCTCGAAACCACCTGCTCTATTTTGGTGGGTAGTGCGTACACATTACCTATACATTGACTACAGTGTTTTCCCTTCCTTTTGCGTGCTCTGTTCATTTCTTGGCTTTCCGTCTATCAATAAGAGTTCCCAAAGCGCGTTTATCACATGCGAGTACTTTTATGATTGTGTCGATTTATTATCGTTATCACCATCCTCTCCTAATGTGTTTTTACATGTTGCATCTATATCTCCTCGTAGCATATCTCAAACCATAGTTGATTTGCCTACTAATCACCTTTAGTGTATACGAATAATTTGTAATGGATGTCATTAATTAGCGTTGGCATCAAAACTTATGCCATCATTTTCTTGAACTTATTTATTTCATCATGGGTTTCGACTTCCTTTATTCGTCTGGGTTTCCCATCAAGTAAC
The DNA here is from genome assembly GCA_004143645.1 of Protaetia brevitarsis. Classification (NCBI taxonomy): domain Eukaryota; kingdom Metazoa; phylum Arthropoda; class Insecta; order Coleoptera; family Scarabaeidae; genus Protaetia; species Protaetia brevitarsis. The sequence goes on along the minus strand of RXPK01000317.1, from coordinate 1,424,050 downwards.
CATGTTCTTATTCTGATGCGTTTTTCAATTTCGCTTATGTAAACTTTTCCTATACCTAACCCCCACTTCTCTAAACAGTTGCTCTGGTGTAAATTTTATTCCAGCAAAGTTTTCTATCCATGCAGTAGCAAATACGACAATATAAGCACTACAAAAATGGTTGTAAAGATGGAACTTATTTCACTCCAACAATAATGCATATTCAGTATAAATAGTACAGTAAGCGGTTGGCCGGTAGATATCTTTTGGTAGCCTTGATCGTCAAAACGGCGACTCCCTTTATCACAACAGCCTGATTCATGCGATCAATCAGCAAGGGAACTAATGACATTGCAAACGCAGTGATGTATAAACGTTATTTTTCGATTATATTTCACATTAGAGATGGGTAACGCAGCGCTGCGTTCCGTCATTCCGCTGATACACTGGGATGCCTTACAAATATCCGATACAACAGTCTTAGCACAGCATCGCAATGACGCAATTCGGCCAACTGATACTGAAATATGTATGTATTATGTATGCACCTAGAGGGCAAACCGGGCAGATGAGTTAACCTGTGAGAGCGCGCTAGCACGATACCGATTATTGTCTGCGCTTTCCCAAATATTACTTTGCTTCATCGGAGACATTAATTGGAGATTGAAACAAAAAACTAGAAAATATTCACGATAAACAATTAAATCTACTTGAATAAACGTTAAAATTTTCTAAACTTCGTATAGTCGTACGATCTTATTTAAACAATGTATGTCCTAACTGTTAATGTTTTAAAATAAAGTTCTTTGTTTCAATCTCCCCGATGAAGCAAAGTAATATTTTGAGGAAGCTCAGACAATAAAAATAGAACAGTTCTTTTTCTGTGTAATTGACTGATTATTTTCTATAGTATTTTTTTTATCATATTATTTTTAGCTGTAGATCTCTATAAACAAAAAAAAGAATATGTTGTTGAGATATTTATAATTTTTTACGGTATTTTTCTCATTAAATTCTAAGATGAAAGTTTTGCTGATTGAATTTTGCTTCTCGACTTTATCTTGATATCAATTAATAAATATAACAAAACGAAAACGCCTAAGATAGCATTAATATAATTACCCACGACAGCAAATACAATTATTGCATAGTTGTACTTGTGATTAATTGGATTCCAACTACGAACAGCCTCTTTTAAATACTTAACTTGTTCGTCGCACGATACAAATAGTATTGTGCAGATTTCTACTATTGACCAAAATATATATCCAGTATATTGGTATTATATTTTCTATAAGATGCGAAACACTAAAATAAATATGCCTATGTATTCATACAGAAATTACAAAGCCAAATTCCGCTCTCTACAATTTTTCTAACAATAAGAGTAAAAGGTTTAAAATTATTTTTCTTCTAATAAATACGAAAATTCATCCTCGTTGACCTTGTAAAATATAAATTACGTTGCGCTTCTTCCGTCTACACTGTTGAAAATATTACGGTGTTGCGTTAATTTTGCGCTAGTCAAATATTTTAGTGTTGATTTTTCCAAACTTTGCCAGACAGTTGACTAGCGTATTTAATAGAACAGAAATGACTAGAATTTCGTGTGAATTCTTTGTTCAGATATTAGGATTGACTATTTTTCTAGACATTCGAGATGTCAACCAATCAGAAATTTTCCCTCGGATAGAAATATAGCTACCCCACTATTCTAATACAGTATTGCATTATAGCAACACTGCATTGCACGTGTATTGTTTTCGTGTTTGATTCTCCGTATTAAATATCTAAACAACACCAAATGTGACTGACTTGCAAATGTAACTCGTGTTATTAAATGTAGTTCCAGTGGCATAAAAAATATTCAACATCTTAAAGTGTAATAGGAATCTATTTACAGCCAATTACTTCAGACTGAATCAAATAGCATAAACATTCACTAATTTTATACGTTCTCAAAAAATCAATTTTAAAATGGTACGTTTAGTTGAAACAAACTTGTGAATGAGTGGTTTTTGCATATTATAATTGAGAAACCGTTTAAAGAGAGAATATTATAGCACTAGGAAAGTCTCCACTCCTCTAATGAGGGAGGAAAGTCTCCACTCCTCTAATGAGGGAGGAAAGTCTCCACTTTCATCCCTCATTAGAGGAAGGAAAGTTGTACTTTTCCTCCCTTGGGAGGAAAGTTCTACTTTTCCTCTCTAGGGCGGAAAGTGAGTGACATTGGCATGATAAACTGTACATCTTATAATATGTGACATCATTGATAGATGACATTAGTACATTCGACCCAGTCTGAGCCCATTTATGAGATAATTACTAAATTATTAGGCATTCAATTTCCATTAAACTTTTATTAAACACTTTTAAAACGACGCTAACTTGACAGTTTTCAAAAAATATTTAACAGATTAAGCCTACTATCTATCATGTTACTCACACGTATGTCTTTATTATTTTTAGACATTTAGTTAAAATTGGATTGGCTGGGAAAGAAAAATAGTATTCAAACCCTTGGTTTGAAATATACTGTTTGTCTACGACTGGGCGCAAAGTAACAGTTTTAGGCCTTGCAGAATATTTTTGCACCCGGCGGAAAATATAATAGATAATATATATAAATGTTGACGCGGTTGCCATGGAAAGAGTCATTAACATTTAATTTATTTTATTTATCTTTCGCATACATTTTAAATTGAAGATTTTCTTGAAAACCATCACCTGTAAGGGTCGTGCATAAAATTTTATATAAACCTTGTGCGTAACTAGCATTTGTGGACCTCGGCGTGCCCAAGCCGTCAGGCGAGGGCTATTATCTACACACCTCGATCCACAAAATAGTCTACTTTACGCCCTTGATACGTAAATAACTACTATACTATATAATATAATACCATGATTGTTCTATCTATGTGTCTACTTTTAATTGGCTTTAGGAAGTTTTAAAATTAGAAGAAAACGATTAATTGTAAAACAATTTACATACAAATTTTGATAAATATTTAGAATTTGTGCCTTTTTCGTGTGGTAATCCCTTGTAATATGCAAAAAATTTGAGTGTAGGTACTATATTTGCAACAAAACGCATACTTCATTTCACCAAACAGGGAAGTTCAAAATATATAAATATACAAACAACTTCACGATGACTCAAAGAAAACTGCATAATACAGTATATTAAAAGTATTATACCTTACCTAATATCCTAATGTTGTACTTGGCTTCCAGGTATCTGCAGCACGATTAAAAGAAAAACTACTTGTGACCAAACATTGCTAACCGTTACTTAAGTTGCTTTGATTTGCGCGGTAATTAAGGTGCGCAGAAAAACCTATGGATGAAGTTTCTATCCCTAATTTTCTTTGCTGTAGTAAATGACGAGATGAGGCTTTTTAATTCAATACAACAGGAATTGTAATTATTAGAAGTATATGTATTAAATTATGTTCATTTTATTATCTAAATTTTGAAATTGAACAATTAAACCAAAGTAGTACTGATGCGTTTATTTGTTCCTCAATCGTCGATATTTAAGGAAACGTAATGTTTTCTTTGATAAAGCTCCAAACAAAAAAAAAGTCTAATGGATTAGGATTGGGTGGCCTATAGCCATGTAATTGCGACCAAATCCATCTGTTTGGAAAATAGCTCGTCCAGCCACTCTCTAACATTAAGAGCAAAGTGACCGGAAGCTCCATCGTGCATGTACAGCATATTGGGTCGCATATTCAATGGCCTGTTATCTATGAGTTCTTTCAAAACATTAAGAAATTCTGTAGCATCTGTACGGTTCGGAAGTTAAATTGGTCCACTAACTGTATGGTTTATTATGCCTAACCAAACGTTAGCAGAAAATCTTCTTGGTGACCATATTCATGAAATTGGTGCGGATTTTCTTTTGCCAATAGTAAAAATTATGAGTGTTAAAACTCCATCTCTATTAAATATGCATATCTGCATGCTATCAGTTTGATAAAAAGATTGGCAGAGTGTTTAAAAATACTGTTATGTATAAATTCAAGCTCTTAAAATTTGTTCAAGGATGAAGCGAGTTATAGCAAACGTAAAAAATAAAACATTAAGCTGACGTCTCAATTTATATAACAATATTAGTTTTGAAAATTGTAGTAAACGTATATGCACAAAAACATTATTAGAATTAGTAAAACACTTAAGTATATAAAGATAGATATACAATAAATAAAACTGGCTTTTAATTGATTACGGCGATTATCCGACCAAAGCAGATAATCGGTCACGACAGTTAAACGGTCATGGCGGTTAATCGGTCACGGCTGTTAATCGGGTCACGTCGGTTATAACCGGTTATATACATACGGTTAGCCGGTTATGAAATCTGTTCATTTGCACGGCACTAGCACATAAACCTATATGGGTCATTCCCTATCAACCGGGACACCTAAAAAGTTTGATGTTTTGGATTCTTTTTATATTTTAAATTTGAAGTCTTTGCGCAAAATTAGAAGACCCGTATTTTTCTGAAGCTCTATATATCTATTTACAAAGATATTCGCGAACAAATTTTACAAAATCAATAAAATAATCGCAGAAGTCATGTTGTTTGGTTATGCATAAATTAAAAGAGTAAAACAAAATACATATCAATCATGGTTTATTCTAAAGTTCAAATCATACATTTTTATGTAATAGTGCCTAAAGTGAATTGTAATTTATTATGACCCCCTTTTTCTCCTGTTAAATAAAATAATATTTTTTTACTTTATGTTTACCGCGAAATTAAATTTTTGAAAAGATATCATAGTATCCTTTAAACTATGTTCTACAAGAATAGAAGTATTTGAAGATGGAGAACCTACGGGTAATCCTATAAAAAAAAATTATATTCATACAGTACTCTACGTTATAGTATGATACTATATTAAATACGTAGTATTAACTTAACTTTATTTTTACAAAATTAGCTTAAAAAGACTCTAAATATTTTAATGGCTTTAGAAGTTTTAAAATTAGAAGAAAACGATTAATTGTAAAACAATTTACATACAAATTTTGATAAATATTTAGAATTTGTGCCTTTTTCGTGTGGTAATCCTTGTAATATGCAAAAAATTTGAGTGTAGGTACTATATTTGCAACAAAACGCATACTTCATTTCACCAAACAGGGAAGTTCAAAATATATAAATATACAAACAACTTCACGATGACTCAAAGAAAACTGCATAATACAGTATATTAAAAGTATTATACCTTACCTAATATCCTAATGTTGTACTTGGCTTCCAGTATCTGCAGACGATAAAAGAAAAACTACTTGTGACAAACATTGCTATACGTTACTTAAGTTGCTTTGATTTGCGCGGTAATTAAGGTGCGCAGAAAACCTATGGTGAAGTTTCTATCCCTAATTTCTTTTGCTGTAGTAAATGACGAGATGAGGCTTTTTAATTCAATACAACAGGAATTGTAATTATTAGAGAGTATATGTATTAAAATTATAGTTCATTTTATTATCTAAATTTTGAAATTGAACCAATTAAACCAAAGTAGTACTGATGCGTTTATTTGTTCCCTCACATCGTCGATATTTAAGGAAACCGTAATGTTTTCTTTGATAAAGCTCCAAACAAAAAAAAAGTCTAATGGATTAGGATTGGGTGGCCTATAGCCATGTAATTGCGACCAATCCATCTGTTTGGAAAATGCTCGTCCAGCCACTCTCTAACATTAAGAGCAAAGTGACCGGAAGCTCCATCGTGCATGTACAGCATATTGGGTCGCATATTCAATGGCCTGTTATCTATGAGTTCTTTCAAAACATTAAGAAATTCTGTAGCATCTGTACGGTTCGGAAGTTAAATTGGTCCACTAACTGTATGGTTTATTATGCCTAACCAAACGTTAGCAGAAAATCTTCTTTGGTGACCATATTCATGAAATTGGTGCGGATTTTCTTTTGCCCAATAGTAAAAATTATGAGTGTTAAAAACTCCATCTCTATTAAATATGCATATCTGCATGCTATCAGTTTGATAAAAAGATTGGCAGAGTGTTTAAAAATACTGTTATGTATAAATTCAAGCTCTTAAAATTTGTTCAAGGATGAAGCGAGTTATAGCAAACGTAAAAAATAAAACATTAAGCTGACGTCTCAATTTATATAACAATATTAGTTTTGAAAATTGTAGTAAACGTATATGCACAAAAACATTATTAGAATTAGTAAAACACTTAAGTATATAAAGATAGATATACAATAAATAAAACTGCCTTTTAATTGATTACGGCGATTATCCGACCAAAGCAGATAATCGGTCACGACAGTTAAACGGTCATGGCGGTTAATCGGTCACGGCTGTTAATCGGGTCACGTCGGTTATAACCGGTTATATACATACGGTTAGCCGGTTATGAAATCTGTTCATTTGCACGGCACTAGCACATAAACCTATATGGGTCATTCCCTATCAACCGGGACACCTAAAAAGTTTGATGTTTTGGATTCTTTTTATATTTTAAATTTGAAGTCTTTGCGCAAAATTAGAAGACCCGTATTTTTTCTGAAGCTCTATAGTATCTATTTACAAAGATATTCGCGAACAAATTTTACAAAATCAATAAAATAATCGCAGAAGTCATGTTGTTTGGTTATGCATAAATTAAAAGAGTAAAACAAAATACATATCAATCATGGTTTATTCTAAAGTTCAAATCATACATTTTTATGTAATAGTGCCTAAAGTGAATTGTAATTTATTATGACCCCCTTTTTCTCCTGTTAAATAAAATAATATTTTTTTACTTTATGTTTACCGCGAAATTAAATTTTTGAAAAGATATCATAGTATCCTTTAAACTATGTTCTACAAGAATAGAAGTATTTGAAGATGGAGAACCTACGGGTAATCTATAAAAAAAAATTATATTCATACAGTACTCTACGTTATAGTATGATACTTATATTAAATACGTAGTATTAACTTAACTTTTATTTTTACAAAATTAGCTTAAACAAGACTCTAAATACTTTTAATTGGCTTTAGGAAGTTTTAAAATTAGAAGAAAACGATTAATTGTAAAACAATTTACATACAAATTTTGATAAATATTTAGAATTTGTGCCTTTTTCGTGTGGTAATCCCTTGTAATATGCAAAAAATTTGAGTGTAGGTACTATATTTGCAACAAAACGCATACTTCATTTCACCAAACAGGGAAGTTCAAAATATATAAATATACAAACAACTTCACGATGACTCAAAGAAAACTGCATAATACAGTATATTAAAAGTATTATACCTTACCTAATATCCTAATGTTGTACTTGGCTTCCAGTATCTGCAGCACCGATTTAAAAGAAAAACTTACTTGTGACAACATTGCTATACGTTACTTAAGTTTGCTTTGATTTGCGCGGTAATTAAGGGTGCGCAGAAAAACCTATGGATGAAGTTTTCTATCCCTAATTTTCTTTTGCTGTAGTAAATGACGAGATGAGGCTTTTTAATTCAATACAACAGGAATTGTAATTATTAGAGAGTATATGTATTAAAATTATAGTTCATTTTATTATCTAAATTTTGAAATTGAACCAATTAAACCAAAGTAGTACTGATGCGTTTATTTGTTCCGCGGATTGGCTTCGCTCTTTCGAATCGTTGAAGCGTTCGTCTACGTTCTATTTCATAATGGCGTTTTGTAAAATATTTGAAATTAATATTTTTAATATTAGAAATTGCCCAGCTGAAGAAGTCCTTTGGAGTAGCAATGGGATCTGCAATCCTTTGAAGACTTGCCTTCGCTGCTAATCTCTTGACAGTTCCTCCTATACCATCACAAGGACCTTTACCGTGTGAGGTTGCAAAGAAATGCCATTCAGCACAAATCTCAAAATCTTCTTCATGGTAGCATAAGTGTATAAAATTTTTCTTATTTTTATATTGAGCGCTTGCCCCATCTGAGAAGTATATGATTTTTTTAATACCGACGAGCTCATCTTTTATAAATGATATTAAACCTTTTTGAAAAACGTAGAAAGCTATTGTGTCATGTTTTAAGCAATGTGAAATGGCAATCAAATTTAAATGGTGCGTTATGCTCTCGTTAGTTTTATAATAAATGACGAAGGGATGTAAAGTTGCTTGGTCATTATTCCAGTGTACACCTTGCACAGCGTCTTGGAAAACAAAGGCATAATTTTCCGAAAAGTCGCACAATACTATGTATTCGTGAGTTTGTAATGTAATTTTACTCTCAGCTAGATAAATCATTTGTTGGCGAGCTATAAAAGATTGTATACTGAGTCCTTGTAATTTGGTTATGAATTTCTGTATGAAGTCATTTACAAATGACTGAAGTGTTTCCAGAGTAGCTCGATCGACAGCTATCCACTGCTTGTAGGTTACTTCTTTAATACAATTATCTTCAAATACATTTCATAGGTGGTCTAGTAAATCAGCCTTCCCTGGATATTCTTTACATTCTTTAAGGTAGCACTTTGTCGACGGAGGGTTACACATCAAGTAGTATAAACAGTCTTCATAGGTTTTCAAAGGTCGTTTAGTTCTTTCTGTTAATTTAAATATGTTTGCACCATTTAACATTAACTTTACATTCTCGTGAATTGCACACACGGATACACTATGTGTTCCACTTGAACCAGCCAACACACAATGTTTGGGCCGTAAAGATGCAAATTTTGAAAAACCTACTTTTGCACTCGGATTTTCTTCTTTGAAATGGACTTAAATTTCTTTTAAGTTGCACAGTGTAAATCTTTTTCGCATTTGAATTTTTTCATTTCCTTCTCTTATGGAAATACAGTCCTTTCTTCCTGGCATAATTCTACTTATATCATCTGACTGATAATACTCAATTACCTATTTTACGATATCTTCGTATAGGTTTTTACCAGGTTTTGATTGTAGATTTGAGAGGATACTTGATGTCTTTGCTACATTTTTTGCAATTGATATCATACGAGTGGATGCATTAAAATGTTGCATTATATCTCTGTAAGACCAATCTTCAAATATGGTCAAAATCTGAATTTTAATATTTCTTGATTCTGCTTCTTCAATTTCTCTAATATAGTTTCATTAGCGTCCGTGGTGTTGCTTTCCACTTGGTCTTCTATTTTAAATAACTTTCTTCGTAGAATGCTTTGAATTTTTCCAATTTTTTCAGAGCAGTACTTTGTTTGATTTATTTTGTGTTTCTTAATAGGATATTCACCCAATGAAGTAATGATATTGCTCAGCATGGAAATATTTACTGTTTGTTCAGATATATCGATATCTGTATCTTCAGAATTATCCCTGCTACAACTAGGTATCTCTGCTGCAGATTCTTGCGATAGGTGCATTTCGGTTGTGTTTTGAATAAGTACAGGCAGTTTGTATAACTTGGTGCGACAATTATCACATATTTTAAATTTGATGAAAGTACTGATAGCGGCAGATTTAATTTTTCAAACATTGCAGGAAGCACAGATCTTAATCCTTTTCGTTTTTTCCGACTATGATTTTTTATTTGAAACGAATTGAAGCAACTATCAAATCGCGGATTTTCTAATTCCATTGTCAAATGTAACTAGGTACTTCCTAGACACACACAACGAGAGGATAATGTATTAATACTAAGCAAAGTTTATAAGTAACACAATGCCGGCTTTCCACCATAGAAACAATACAAAAACTGCGGCCAAAAAGAATATATTCAAGTTTTTACAATTTTTTAAGTGTTTAGATACGCGTCAAGTTATGGATGACACGGCACGAGTAACATTTCTAGATTTTGAATCAAGCCTCTTATATCAAAGTGGCCCTCCAAGTACAACAAAGAATATGGAAGTTATTTTCTCTAAACATATGTTATTATTATTAATGTTCGTTTAATTTATAATGAGTGAGAAGCTGATATGTATTGATCGCTTAACACTATCAACAAAAGTATATTCACGACATCGTTGAGAAGCGATAACGCATCTACCGTCGTCAGCGGCTTGATTTGTATTTATCACCTATGCCTGCGCGACTTTAAAATATAAAAATGTTTGGGTTTCCATTGTTTCTCCATCTTGATATTCCACAAAGTAGTAATACAGTAACTGACATATATTCTAATATTTTTTTTTTGTTATTATTTTGTGGTAAAATACCTCAAAATTAATATTAAATATTTTACTTATTATGGTACCCCATGAATATATTTTAAACCGTTTTTTATTCTTTTAATCGATAGTACACCTTTCAAGCTTTAAAACTGTGTATACAACATATATACATAAATTAAGTATGCGAAGATATTAGAAAACAAAGACATCGCGGCTAGAGAATCCTCAAAAACTTTAAAAAACTTTCAAACCTCCTATAATCAACAATACTCAAAAAAGTGAAAAACATATTCCCTAGACTACAAAACTATTAAAAATGGTGATTTATTTTTTCTAAAAAAGCGTTGCAGTTGACATGGAATAACCCATATGTGATCTACATGATTCCAAAATTTAATATTTTTTTTGAATTTCGGGATTTGGAATCTTTCCTTGTAAGGGTAACGTCTGCTCTCTTACCTGTGCATAGCGTGTTTACCTTGATCTTCCAGCATTTCAACAAACGAACCCGGTTCTCGAACAATGTTGGTCGAACTTCCGAAAGCCTCCGGTTTGGGTAGCCAGCACCTTATTCTCGCATTGCCTCGTCTCCATTTTCACTACATGCAGCATATACCATGTATGTGTACATACTAACATACTCGATAAGTCAATGTTAAACGAACGAAAGGAAAGATTAAAGCACAAAAAAACGTGCAAGACTGAATAAACACTAAAATTAATAAATAACAAATTAGTTACTGTTTCGAACGACAGGAAGCCACGCACAATACAAATATGCAAGAACGACACAATTAAATTTGACAATTCGAACTATTTACAATGCTATTTTGTTTTTTTTTTCAATGAAAGTATGTTATCAAAGAAATGTTAAAAACGAGATTATGGCTCGAAAGGATATTATTTACGGAAAACTTATTTTCAGAGTACACTGAGAAAAATGGGGGTATTTTTACATAATAAATGCTGTATAATTTACATAACCTATTCTGTATCATCCTCTTTACGTAATATATTATGGAAATTATTTTTACTATTTAAAATCACAGATCTTTTCAATGTAAACTAATATTACATAGTAGAAATACCGTCGTACACGAATTATACCTAATTAATTATGTAGTGCCTAACCTAGTTTATGTATACGACGGGTACCTAAAGAAAACTTCACCTGGCCGAAGTGTAGCCAGATATTACGAATATTTTATTACTCACTAATACATTGCTATTTTCAAAACAAGTGCGGGAAGCGGGAAGTGAATTTTTTCGCATGAGTGCTTGTTTGAAACAGAAGCGAGTCTCTTCATTTGCGCGAATGCGTGAAATTTGTACAGGCACCGTTGTTTGTGCAATATTTTTTGACGACCAGATTATAAATAAAAGGTAAGTTTGTTTACATTGTAGTAAGTTGAACATGCTGTACATCTATTGCTTCTAACTAATTGCGTAAATATGTTCAGTACAGAAAATGAACACACCTAATGTTTGGTTAGAATTGCATAGTGACAGTTTAGTTAACATTTCTGACGCATTATGTTCAAGATGGGGTTCTAGATTGTTTTGTTTTAATATTTATAATATATCTTCATTTCTAATTAATATTATGTAGGAAAATAACATTTTCGAAAATGAAAATGGTGTTAACGCTTTCAGGATTTGTTCTGGGGAATTTATTTAATGATTGGCGTTTCTGCGATGATACAAAGTTGTGACAAACTCACGCGTGCGCCTATGTGTCTAATCTAGTAATAACCAGTATCCAAAATCACGCATCACGCGGTCACATCACGCCAATATTAACCTGTACGACACGACGCCGGCCGGTTTCGATATTTCAGTTCTTCCTCTTTAGTGAAACTATTTTGAATTTGGTGAGTACATATTATGTTATTGTATATGTAGGTAGCTTATATAAAATGAGGTGCACTATATGCAATTATCATTGTGCAAGTATTGCAAAATATAATGCACACCAGTATGTTCATCGGCATTGGCAAAATGTTCGTTTCAAATGCGTTGTAGGTAGTTGCAAGATGGTGTTCAAAACGAAGTAGAGTTAATGCCCATATATAAGTAGAACATCCTGAATTTCGACTATATAGTCCTTTTTCACTTTTCATTACAATCACAGTGTTTCTATCTATAGCACGCATACGACGTGTTCGACTACTAATTAACTTAAATAATTTCTCTCCTAAAAGTAGCTAGTTGCCCCTGTTAGTATTTGAGTTGTTGAAGCACTTTTAGAGCGCCTAACTATTCCAATATAGGAAGTGATTTCTCGTTTATATTTAAATAAATTTGTCTACATTATATAATTTTTTATTTTAGGATCAGGCCGATATTGTACATTCATAGAAAGCGAAAATGTGGACGAAGAGGGATACTCGACCTTTTTAGAAGGCCTGAAAGTGGCATTTAGCCTTTATTTCATCTTTAATTTAAAATATCCAACGCAATTTTGAAATTACTTTAGAATTTTACAAAGATTTTTTTGTAAAATTCATCCGGATCTGGCTCAAAAACTAAAAAAATTTCAGGAACTAAAAAAAAAATATTCAATTTCTTAATAAATTTAAAGATTTTACTGTTTAAGTTTTATCAAAAATTATATACTAACTTTTAAAAACTTATATACTATACTTATAGATATACATGTTCATATGCTTCAATGTTTAATCCTTCCAATCCACGTACACAGTTTCGACAGAAGTTGTGTTACATTTTCTTTAAGGAGAGATGTGGCAAAAAAGAACAGATAACAGGAATGTTTTTTTTAGTATCTTCTAATTTTTATTGATTGTGCTACACATATTTTCGGTCTTTCAACCTTCATCAGGCATAAAACTTAAGAAATGTAATAGTCAAAATTAAACATGAAAACTGTGTGAGAGGCATTGGAAAGGGTTCGCCCGCGATGCAACAGCCAGGTTATATTTCTTAGGTTTTATGTCTAATGAAGGTGGAAAATCCGAGATAGGCCAGGCTAGATGTAGTAAAATTAATAAAAATTAGGAAGTACTTGCTACAAAAAAGAATTCTCTTTTTTATTTAAATTTAAATTAATTTAATTATAAACACCACGTACGCAAAAATAAGTATTAAGCATTGAAGTTTTATGGAAAAATTGTACAACTTTTCTAAACTTTACTATATTTATTATTCTTAGATGTAATATGTTTGCATATATATGTTGAATGCTTTGTTTAAGTTTGTTTAAGTGTTGTTGTTTGTGTTTGTTAGTAACATACCTTAAGTAATAAAAATGACAAATTCACTTTCTGTTTTCACGTGGACATCCTAAATATTAAATACCATTCTCAATATATTGATATCCTTTATTTATAGAAGCATTAGAAAATATTTCTAATCTATTTCTATCTAAAGTATAGAATAAACAATGTTACTGCTATACAAAATATATTATAGCTTGGAAAATGCACGCCTACAGCTATGTTTTAAGTGAACTACAGGTTCTTATGTCGGGCCTACTTCCAGTTTTTCTTTGAACAATTTGTATATTGCTTGATTTTCCTGAAAACGGATAGAATTGACAAGCATGTAACAAATATCCGAGGAAACGTATTTTATATATTGGAGTAAGCAGTGAAACTGTCTGAGGAATGGGCCTATTATTTAATCCGGTTTAAATGTATTTCTTGCAATATTCATTATTTTTGGCTTTGGCCGGCTGTGTATGGAAATAAGACGGTATTGCATTCAATAAAATTCCAATGGAAAATATAGGTACCACAGTATTACTGTAAATTTTTATTGGAAAATTACAAGGTAAGAATAATCAGTATTAATACATATTTTATGTAAATCTAAAGAATACTTTATTTAAAAATACATTGGAGAAGTAAATAACTTATAGTTGTAATATTACATAACTAAGTATGTAGTTTATTACATAACAAATATGGAAAAGTACATAATATATCATGTTCTGTAAATTTACAGATAGATTTGTAAAATTACATAACCTAACGTTGGCAAAAAATTGCCAACGATAAGTTATGTAATCTTACAATGTGTTTTCTCTCCGTGTACTATGGTACTTCACCCTGTACATCCTGTATACCTAGATATGTAGCAAATTATGAATGCCCTTGTATTTAATAGATACGAGGCGCAACCATATTTATAATGAAGCAATATTTATGGGTAACTGTAAATAAAACATGTTACATTATATATGCAACAGCCTGTATATTAAAGGTTATACTAATTATAATTATCACAAGAAACAAAATATTGAAAACTAAATTAATGCAGAAGATGATTGCGAAAAGTAAACGAACAGCTACCCGCAACACGCTTTTAAAACTCCTCTGATATTTTTGCAGAAATAGCCCGAAATGCATGTAATATCTATTAAAATAATTAAAAAAGAGCTTTAGGACATCATTTACACATTGCGCCCATCTGCTTAACCTGGGTGCGTTATAAATTATTAAAACAGCAATTATAACAGTAAACTATTATTTTACAGAAATAAACAAACACTCCAGTGCGTTGTACAAGATAGACAGTATATGCATTGTTGGTTACCTCCCATGTACAGTAGTTAATATATCCATATTAATAATTAAGATAATAGTTAGTTACAATTATTTATTCAAAGAAAAATGAAACGCATTGATAGTTACTATGTAGATATGGCACAGGCAGATATTTTATTAAGAAACAAGGTGTAAAAAGAATATAAATTATGTAAGTTAATGTGATAAACTGATATGTTGTTAGCATATTTATCTTTTCTGTAATCTATACTTAAAATTACAATAATGACATTATGATTATTTTTTGCGGTTTCTACATACATATTTTTTTCAGCAATTATTTAACTAGAATACCGCAATGAAACTGTTATTGATTTTTTAGATAATTTAACTCTTTCTAACGAATTTTTTTAGTTTCTTTTTTAAATTGAAATCGAAATCATCTCTTTTTTTTGATTTAAACTATGACTGTTATTTGTTAAGAGATAGTGTATCAGTTTATAATCTTCAAAAGGCACATTCACAGTCCTCGTGCTTATATTCTTGCTTATAGCACAAGGTACATACGATACAAGTCATACGAGCCGTGACGTGTTTGTTCTTAACGATCCATTCGATGTCGGTATATGAAAAGAGTCAAGCGGGTAGTGTGGATAGTGAGGAGTCTTCTTCAGTTTGTAAGAGTTTATTGGAGCCGAGCACAAATACGAATAGTGTGGATGCACCTTTATTCTAAAGTACGTTTTAACTTTAATACGCAGTATGAAATTTAATAGCAATGTGTATCTTTTATTATTCTTATTGTTATCAATAAAGTTATCTTTACTTCCGGTTGCTATATTGCATTTATTTATGCCAGCAATCGGCAAGTATCTGAAGTATCTATTAACTGTCAACTGTCGCTGTCGTAGTTTTAAGATATTTTCAACTACAATTCACGTTAAATAGTTTGTTCAAATAATTTTTTAAAAGTTTATATCTTTTCCAAAGGTGCACAATTTAGTATAAATAGTTTTTATAAATATGACAACCCACAGTTTTTGTTATAGTTTTTACTGCATTAACGGTGTCTGTAGATAGAAAACTGTGTAAAGGAGAAGAGTTTAGCCTTAAGCGAAAGTAATTCACATATTTTAATAAATCTATGAATGTGACTGCTGCCATTATGAAGCAAGTAAAAGCGTTATGCTATTTAGTGCGTACAATATAATAATATAAAACAGGAACAACAAAAGAGCGTCTTAGGAATCTGAAAACAAAAAAAAGGGAAGGCACTCAAGTCAATATGGCCGCTCTAAACGCTGTTTTCTCCACGAACAGATCCAGAGGAGGGACACATAAGAGGGCTACCATTGCCGTCGTCATGCGTCGTGCACATTGCTCCTGTAATGCTAAAAGGGCGCGATGAGGGCGCCATAAGTTGGCATAGGCCTAATTATGGCAGTGTACAGCCACAAGGTAATTATGGGGAAGAGCCCCAAGTCCTACCCAGCACGCAATGACACTGCCAAAAGGCCTTAATGCGTTCTCGGCTTTTGTTTTGCCATGTATGCTCTAGCTCAGTTTTCTGTCAAATATGACTGTGGAGTGTCTTCCATAATAAAATTTATACATCTTATACATTACAAAAACATTATATTCGTTCGCATCCAAGACATCTGCTCATAAATAGAATAGACTGCGTCTATCGCGACAATCGCTGTTCTCTAGGCGGTCATTCCGAAAGTCCACGACTGTACATAATATTGTGGCCTTTGGACTGTTAAAAATAATGTAGGAAGTACAAACAACGTGTGAAAGGGAGGTTTTTTTTGTAATTTGCAAGAGCATTTTCTTTCAAAAAGCTAAAAATATTTCCGAGGTTGTGGTTTTAAAATATTTGTTAACTTCTACTAAAAGGGATTGTAATGAAATTGTTTGAGAACTTACCTAAAGCTCATCCTTGTGTAATTCTTTTTAGAATATTATCTAAAATCGTTGAACGACGTGCTCGAGAAATGAGTTGCCTATAGGAAAAAGAAAAACAAGACAGTTTAAAACCAGATTTTTCGCAAATTCCAAACTGAATTCTCATATGAAAGGTAATTACGATTAATTTAAAATTTTACATGATTGTATTGTAATTAACTATATGTGTTCTACTTAGACATGATTAGGTTGTCGAGTGGACTATTACTGCGAATTTCTCACACTATAAATATGAACAATATCGCAGATCTACTTAATCGAAATATTTACTTATTTATGTTTACATGTGAGTTCACTTACTAATAATATTAACATCAGTTTTCAGATATTGACCAATCAACCGCCATAACCGGTTAACCGGTTATCCGGTTAAAATGCGCAGCACTAGTTTTTACGTTTCAATTTGTATCTACATAATTTAAGAAACTGTATTTATACTTTTACTTTATTAACTTCGTTTAGAAAATAAATTTGGTCGCTTATACTTTTTCTTTTAACGTTACCTTATATCGTATAGATTTATTTTAAGATTCTTCTTTCTTTTTCGACAACTTAATTTCCAGCAAAATGCTTGTGACTTTCAAACCTTATTAACTATAAAGTTACAGGGTCATAATTGCGGAGGAT
The DNA here is from genome assembly GCA_004143645.1 of Protaetia brevitarsis. NCBI lineage: Eukaryota > Metazoa > Arthropoda > Insecta > Coleoptera > Scarabaeidae > Protaetia > Protaetia brevitarsis. The sequence goes on along the minus strand of RXPK01000317.1, from coordinate 1,406,870 downwards.
AATGTAAGAAACATGGGTTCTCGAAATTTGCGCATACAAGTAGTGGGATGGCGTAGTATTTTTTAATAGAGAAAATACTTAATTAATTAATATCACAATTTTCATTGTGTAATATCCTACACTGTAAAAAAAAGTTGCAGTAAAATCGTTGGTAACAAAGTTGCCTACAATTTTACAGGTAAATTTGCTTTATAAGGTAAAATTTCTACGATCTAGTAAGTTTCACATGCTGATGAGTTTTTCAAAGATTGTACTGTAAAATTCGTATGTAATATTTATATGAACTCTATATTTACCGAACACTGAAGTAATTTTCATATGTATTTTTATAAAGAGAGCAAGCAACTTACCTAATTCTTTTATAGCACCTAATAGGTCATACTGAACCGCGAAACCTACGGTTGTTTGTGACGTACATGATATCATTGAGCCAATAATAAGTTCGACAAACGAATAGAATTACCTGCGCGCACAGATAAATAATCTAATAACCAATCACATTGCGGCGTATGAATTTCGTATTTTCCATGATATCTATAGTTTTACCCGAAAATTCAAGTAAAAACAAATAAATATAAAAGGTCCTCATATTTTTACAGCAAAATTAATAGTTTCCTAGTAAAATTACTTTTAAAGTGCACTAAATACCCCAAAAAAATGCCAATTTTACACTTTTAAGTAAATTTTGAGAGTAAATAGAAAATTGTACATATTTTTTACTGTATTTTCCTTTTGAATTTTTGTTACATCTTAAACTTACATGAAAAAGCTATAAATTTTACCGAAATTTCTTTTTCCATGTTAAATATCCTAGAAAAAACATGTAAAACAAAATTTACATGATTTATTGTGGTAAATTCACAATGTTATTACATGTAATATTCCTGATTTACCATGGCAAAATTACTGTAATTTTTTACAGTGTACTCGCCGCATGCGAAAATAACGGAATACCCGATATTTTACATTACAGGTAAGTATCGATGCATAGCGTCAGCATATATTATATTATATTATTACTTATTATCTACTATTTTAAATACTAAATAACGAGATTATCTTACTACATATTATAAGCATTACCAGATTATATAGTAAGTTTGAGCATTATGTATTGCACACAGTAAAATATTACATTACAGAAAGTATAATGAAAATTTTAAGCGTTATTTTCAAAAATTAACAGTGCTATTGAACCCTTACATTAACAATTAATAGCATGAATGATAAAACTAATAGTAGAGTGCCATCTTAAAACACAGAAATTGCAAGTAGTGTAAAGAAATCTGCAGCCCATATTTATATATACCCGCATTTCCTGACTATATCGTAATAATGGCGCAGAGTGAAAATGGCAAAATAATTTTAGCGATCTGGAAAACAGTACTAGCAGGAAACGGCTAAAAATAAATATAAATAAAACAAAAGTGATGGTAATAACAAAAGAAGAACAACAGTTACACACATATACAGATTGATAATTGATGTAATAAACTATATTATGCAATAAGTAAAAGTTTTATATATAAGAAAGAAGTATCACTAAAAGCAAAAATGAATGTGTATAAGACCATATATAGACCAGTATTGACGTACGGTTGTGAGTCGTGGGTATTAACAACTAGAATAAAAGAAACATTAGCAGCAATTGAGATGAAGTATCTTAGGAGAGCCAGAGGAATTACATTGAAAGATCGAAATACACACCAGCCAGAAAAGAGAAGAACTAGGGATTAAACCATTATCCAAATTTTTAAAAGAAACGCCATTAAGTTGGTGGGGACATTTGTGTAGGATGAATTCGAATAGACCGGCCAGACAAGTATGGAAAGCATGCCCGTTAAGGAAAAGGAGTAGAGGGCGACCACAAACAAGTTGGGAGGATGTGATAGAGGAAGTGCTGTAGTAATTTTTATAAATTAATTTTGATAATTTAATTTATTTTATATGAAAACAAAATTTCCCGCAAATATTTTATCCGAAACATGTAAAAAGAAATTACCAGACATCTCTAAATATTCATTCACAATCCCTAATTTCTGTGAAATAATTCGAAAATGTTATCTCTGAGGGTAAAAGTTACCTCCAAATGTTTATGTTTTAACTTAAAATTAACTAAAATATTACCTTATTGACAGACATTCACAATACCTCCAAATAACATCTAATCTCTCACTCACTGACTTAAGAAGAGGATTTTCTGTAAACTCCTCTATCAGAATGGAATAGCTCAAGTACGATACATAACGCGGTAGATTACAATTAATAAAATGAACTTTCTTTTAAATATCTGTTATTGTATGTCACTCATAGAGTGTTGAGAACGAAGCCTTCATTATCATTCACGGTAGATCGTCCGTTTCATAATGCGACTTCAAGCAATGTATTTCATTCTTTGCGTGAATGAAGCGCTTTTATATAAAGTAAGTTTCTCACATTGTCCTCACGAGAATAAACGGCTAGAAATGTCGTTGTATACGTTAACAATTACCTATTTAGGGAAAGAACAGATTACTAATAAGTTATTTGCCCAAAAATTAAAATGTAATCTATTTAAAAAAAAAGCCATGCGGTAAACGGAACTGCTTCACAAAATATATCCGTCCACGTCGTGAAGACAACCTTGAGAATTCGCTTCATTCATTCTTTGGCTTCGCATTATAATATTCATGCATACCTATACCGGCGAATAAACTTTCCAACTCATGACTATTATTTACAATTGACGGAAAAAAGAATGAGAATTTTTCTATTCTAAATAACTCTTTATAGCAATTTGCCAACTAGGAGTTAAATTAAGGAGAGTATTACTAGCGAACAATAAAATGAACATATATTAAAAATGATTTCTGCAGCTACGATTAAATTAAATTTTCAACATCATACTGGATTTACAAACATTGCACAGGCATGCACCAATCAAACACAACTCATATGGCATTATTTTGGTTTGGTATGGTTTAATTTCATCTCGACATACAGCAGCTAATAATACAACCCTCCATCTCCACCATAAACACAAACCATCAAGTATACTGAATTATCTGTAGTTACAATTTGACAAGCCTACAAAATTTTCAAAATAGAACCGTTGAAAGAAGAACAATCAACCAAACCTTTAAAAAAAATTACCCTTGTTTTTATGCCACAAACTGAAGAGCAACGATAGTATTATCAGTCTAGATTTTACGTTTTTACTTGCCTCCCACTCTCATAGGTTCATATTTCTGCTTTTTTTTGCATTCTACATTAGTCGTCTGTTATTTTTGAAGGTAACAAGGTGTAATAAGAAAACGTATGGAATTACTTTTTAAAACTGAGAAAGAGAAATTAACTATTTTGCAGAAAAATGATAGCGACCTTCATAAATCAGTTTTAAATTCTATATTAAAAAAAAAAAAAAAAAAGATGGTTATATAAACTAAATCACAAGTCAAAAAAAATACTACATTCTCTGAGTCATCTCTTAATTATGCACTGATATACGTGTGCATACAATATATACACTTTTTCCTTAAATAAATTCCGTCTTTAAAGTTAAAAAACATAGCTTAAAATTGCTTCATTCTAAATTTATTTCTCACAGTATATTTATAAATCTCTTGTGCACGATACATTATTCTGGGATCCTAGATACGATTTAGAGATTATAGAGATCAAAGGTCGTAGTCGTTTTTCTGTTGAAATTACAGTAAATCTGTACATTGTTCGGGTTATACGAAGGCATTTAGTACACGTTTTCTTGTGTATCTAGACACCGCGAATAAACAAGAAAATCTCATTCTTCCATAAATGCCGTGAATGTTTAAAATACTATAGAGTGGAACCTGTAACACAATAGATGCTTTATTCCGCAATAATAAATATAATAAAAGGTATAGTAGGTACGTCAAATATACTACTTATATGTTGTATGTATTGAATATTTCAGACAACTGGCACACGATGTTTTCCTTACAATATATTCTAGTGAAGGCAATAATGTTCCCAAAATGTTTAGTTATAGAAATTGGCATCAATTTGTATACTTAAAATAAGATGGTATGAGTTCTCTTTCGTTAATGAATTCTACATATTATTTTATACATATGTATATGAACCAATTAGATTCACATACTACTAAAGGAACTCGTATATAAGTGATAATCTTTTGATAATTTTCATTGTAGGATAGTGGCGCATCTCAAACAAGCATCTCAACAAGAACGGACAAACAGAACAAACCTTTGATCTCAGAGGGCAGAAATTCGTAACCTTTAGTTTGCTTATCGATTGCTATTGGCTAGAACTAACTAAAAAAAAATGGCGATTGTGTGAGCACATTCAAATTCAAAATATTTATGAAGAATTATGAATGACCTAATAAAGAAATTCATCCGAAACCTCGTGCTCCACCTAAAGGTACTACACGAGGCTGAGTATTTTAAGTACTATATATATTCCACAACAATTGAAATGTTCCTATTCTAAATAAATAATTTTCCTATGATATTATTAGTAATAACAAAAATATAATAAATCGGTATGAACAAATCGTTGATAAACGGTAGGTTCCCGCAAGAATGGTAAACTGCAAGACTAGTACTAATCCCGAATCATCCCGATCATCAAACTAAGGCTTATAGGCCAATATGCGTATTAAACGTACTGGGAAAACTTTTGGAGCAACTCCTAGTAACGCGCCTGAAGAAGGAGGTAGAAGATAGAGGTGGACTAGCGGAAGAGCAGTGCGGATTCAGAGAAGGAAGATCGACGATTACAGCAATGACTAAAGTCAAAGAAATCGCAGAAGAAGCCTACCGAACGCCTTTCAGTTCTAGACGATTATGTGCATTTGTAACCCTGGACGTACAGAACACCTTCAACACAGCACCGTGAGATGGTATTCTGGAGGAATTGATGATGAGGCAAATATCTCCTTACTTGTTTAACATTATTGTAAGTTATTTCGAGGAATCGTTTGTTGTGGGGGAAAATGGTAGACTAGAGGTGACGTGCGGGGTGCCGTAGGGATCACTGTTGGGACCAACGCTCTGGAACCTATATTATGACGGTGTCTTCAGAATACCCCTACCCCTCGGAGCGACGATAATTGGCTATGCGGACGACCTGGGCATAACAATTACCGCTAGAAAGGTGAAAGACCTAGAAGATACAGCAAACGAGACTGTAAGCGGCGTAATAAAGTGGCTCGAATCAATATAACTGAAGCTTGCCCCACATAAAACTGAGGTGGTGCTACTGGTAGCCGGCAGGAAGGTGAAGGAAGTAAGGGTAAGAGTGGGCGATGCCATAATCCGTAGCCAAGAAAGCCTCAAATACTTGGGGGTCTACTTTGACAGAAATATGCTAATGAGGGAGCATGTCCAGAAAACAGTGGAGAAGGCGGGGAAGGTACTGGTAAATCTATGTCGTCTGATGCCCAATGTGGGGGGTCCGAGGGAGAACAGTAAAAGAATGCTGAGCTCGGTGACAGAGTACAATAACGTCATATGGCGCCTCCATCTGGGGAAACGCGCTATCCAAGGAGGTAAATCGGAAAGCGTTAAGAGGCATCCAGCGTAGAACCGCCATTCGCGTCGCCAGTGCGTACCGAACGGTATCAACGAGGGCATTACTGGTTGTTGCAAGAATGCCACAATAGACTTACTCGTGGAGTGCCGGGCGGCAGTGGAAGGTCAAACGAGCCTGATAAGGATAAGGCACGTGAGGAGATTATGAGCAAGTGGTATGCAAGATGGGAAACTGAAGATGACACCGAGTTGTGGACCCGAAGGCTTATAAAGAACTTGAAACTCTGGTGCACAAGAGCCCATGGGGAAATAAATTTCTTCCTGGCGCAGTTCCTTACGGGACATGGATGTTTCCAGCAATACCTGAAACGTTTCAGACTGGAACAGTCGGATGCCTGCCTATACTGCGGATGCATAGACACACCTGAGCATACATTCTTTGAATGCCCAAAATGGAATTTACAAAGAGCCAGAGCGAGTGAAACTGTCGGAACAATTAACCCGGACACCATAGTATCACATATGATCAGCGACGAGAACAACTGGAACGCAGTCGACAGGATGGGCACGTGAGATCCTGAGAGAGAAGGACAGCAGGCGCAGACGACCCAGTGAACAATGAAGGAGCCCGACTGACCAACAGAGTGAGCTATTCCCCCCTGAAGTTGTACTAACGTGGTTCCGGGGGGATCCACAGTGCCTGAAAGAGAGGGGTTTTTTAGTCGGTATGAATCCGACACACCCCGGTGATACGGGCCGCCGGAAGTCTTTTGAAGATTTTTCCCCTCTCTCGTAAAAAAAATAATAATAATAAATCGGTCGGTTATGTTTGCCTGGAAGGACTTTAGTTATCTCCCAGTATTCGCCAAGGAGTAAAAAGAAGCCAGAACCTGGGAAGCAGCGCTAGCCTCTGTTACTAATAGCTAGCAAATTATTAATATTATTCTTTTAAGTTTGGAAGAGGTAGCCTCCAAATCCTTTAAATTCCTCCGATAGCTGTGCCGGCTCTAATTGTAAGTGACTCTTCGGCTCTTCGCAGAATATGAAACTGCCTCCTCTGTCAGTAGAAGAATCAATCAACGAAAGCAAATAAAACAACAGCACTACCTATTCTAATATTTAACAATAACTTAATTGTATTTATATAATACATTTTTGACTCTCTGTGAGTAATATAATTACTTTCCTAATCCTAATTACCTTTAATCAATAGTAATTAAATTAAAGATTTATATATTAAATATTTTTTTTTTTTACATACTGTGCTAATAATATAACACCAAGATTCAGATCACTAGAGAATATGTAATATTCATTTATAATACGTACTACGCTGTATTAATTATCAAAATATCGTGTCGTAGCAGCATTACTAAATAATTCCCACCATTCGAACGACTCTTCATCTCTAATATCTGTTTTGTGTCGTGGCAAATTTAAGGGTTCACTACATAATTTGGCTCCAAAAAATATTTTTTTTTTATTTTTTATTATCATAATAGAGGGTTTTGTAGTTATTTTCGAATAAGTTTCACGAAAATCCGAGCAGTTGAACTGGTCGAATTATTTTGTTTTTAATTAGTAAAAGTATTTAACACCATCAAATCTCAAGCAGAAGAAGGTGTACGGTTTGGTTTACAAAATTAAAAATTAAAACGATGATAATTAATAATAGAGAAAAAATAATTATAATTACAATATGCGTAATAAAGCCCCATGGCTGAGACCTACGGAGCTGAATATATAATTACAGCGAAAATGTTATAATGGGTATAAGAGTACATCAGAAGGGGTGATAATTGACAGTGCAATTGTTATACAATAATTGTATTCTGTAATTAATGAGTTATATATTAAATAATAATTGATACAAAGATGGTTGCGCTATTGTTCCCCATCTGGAATATACTCAAAGATTGTGCGAGCCAATTAAAAAGAAAGTCATGATGGATCAAAAGATGATTGAGCGAAGATGAAGGTCAAGAACAAAAATAGTAATCACTCGACAGTTTTCATCAGTTATAGGTAGATGGGCAGTATTTCGCTAGCGCTTCGTCACGTTATGTACGATACGGTAAAATGTAGTGCTGTTATTCGGATCTGGATAATTTTGCGGGCAAATGTTATTCCGAAACTATCCACTATCCGAAATCTCAGATGCGGATCTGCTAACCGTAACCTCGCATCAAATGCCGTTATATGAATACGATATATGATAGAATTAATCATTAAAAAATTTGTTAAACACCTGAGTGTACTCGACAACTTATATCTTTTCCAGATCTGAATCCGAGAATCGGATAGTAGATTCGGATCTGAGAACCGGATAGTAGATTTAGATACTGAACCCAGATCCTAGGATTCGTGAATAATTTTGGATTCGGATATCCGGATCTCAATTTTATAGGATACTAACAGCACTAGTAAAATGTTGGAAATTCGTCACAGAAAGTATTTATGAATATAGATGCTAGTCTTCTTGGGAATATACAATTCTTTGACATTATATAAAGATCTAGCACTTTTCCGTTGTCTATTACGCTGACAGCACTGATAATCCCATTCTTGCTTGTGTGACCTCTTTTCTGCCATGATTCATCCAAAGAGACACATAAACAACAACAAATTTCTATAGTGGATGCAATATTCTTTTCATTACCGATAAACAATTTTTTCCGCGGAAATTTTTGCAAACCGCAATTGAAGTAAGCGCAAGGTTCAGGTTTGCTGACATAGACAAGGTCGAATTTGTAATCTGATACGAAACAATTGTACTCCTCTAAATTATTTCGTATATTTCGAGGCTTGGAAGAAGAGGTCTAATCTGATGAAGCTGGCGTAACAACATTCAAGCTCGCAGGTATAGGCGTTTCATCAGATTTTGTGTCTTGATGTCTTTTCACGCTGCTTTTATATCCATGAAAACCTCTTCTTTTTTTTTAGTTTGTTGAGGAAATGAAGCATATTTAAAATAAATGAAAACTGGAAACTATGAAAGACAATACAATATAGCACAACAAAAAACAACACAACACAACACAAAACAGCACAACACAATACAATACAATACAACACAATACAACACAACACAATACCAATTCAACGTAATGATTTAGAGATTTTATAATTCAAATTGTGTATACTAAGAATGCATCAATCAATTCTAACAGTTTATTGCGGAAAAACGCCGCGAAAAATAGGGGACGCAGCCAACTATTGAGACAACATTTCTTCAGCGGATCCACTGAAGAACTATGCTAACTGTGTACCTAGTGTCAGTGGCTAAGTGTTTTGTATAAAATTCATATACTTAACGGAAAAATTACATTAAGACAGAATCCAAAAGTAATCCAAAAACTGCAACACAAGTAAATCCTAATTTTTTTATTGAGTTTTTAATATTATTTAAAATCCCTCATTTAGTGTGTTCAAATAACTTTACTTAACATGCTCAGAAATTTTGAAACAAATGTTCCTTGTCTCATGCCGATTATCCCTATGATTTTGCATTGCATGCAAATTATGTAGTGACCCTCTTAACCCCTTAACTAATGCCCTAACTTATGCGATCGCCACTCATCAGTGAGTGGGCATTCAAACAAAACATGCCTAGCTGTAGGTACCCCACCACATTCACAATATGAATCATTAACTTTCCCAATTCTACATAAATATGATTTAAATTTACAGTGATCCACTATTAATTCCGCCCATTATTTCAGCAAAACATGTAACGTTACCGATAAATTTCCTAGTGCACCTCCTACTTAAAATAATATCCTACATATCATGCCAAACATTATAGTGCCCATCATTATAAGTTTATTCCTAAACGCTTTTTTAACTACGCTAACCGAAATTAACCCATACCTAATTATCGTGCTATCCCCCTAGAGGAGTCGAAGTAGTTTGCAGCTGGGTTATATTCCTGAAGCTTGGCGAAGGGCTAAAGTCACCTTCTTACCAAAAGCAGGGAAAAAGGACAGTACGCACCCTAAATCCCACTGACCTATCAGCCTTACATCATTCTTTTTTAAAACGGTGGAAAAGGCTATAGATAATTATTATATCAGAACAGATATCTTGGAGCGGGTGCCGTTGCAACTCTGTCAGCACGCCTACCAAACAGGGAAATCCTCTGAGACTGCATTAGTGGAGCTGACGAATCGAATCCAAGATGCACTGACGAATAAAGAAACCGTAGTGTGCACCTTTCTAGACATAGAGGGCACAGCACTCCACACGAGTCTGTCAAAAATCATTAATTATCATGGAGGTAGATAGCGGGACTTCCAGATGGATGACGCAGTTGCTGCCTACCAGGCCGGTGGAGCCGGAGGTGGGCTATAATACCATCTCGGTTACAACCAGAGGATCCAGGGAGGAGTGACCCACTTATGTGGAGCTTAATAGTAGACAAGATCTTATGCGGGCTGACTGATCTAAGCATATCTTGTCAAGGATATGTTGACGATATTGTCATATACGCAAGAGGCAAATTTGAGAATACCCTCTGTTCGAAGAGGACTCGACTTTACGAGAAGATGGTGTCAATCGGTTGGACATAATGTTAACCCCACTAAAACTACCTTAGTAGCATTCACTAAGAAAGGAAAATTCCATTTTAAAACCATAAAAAATGGATTGGCAAAATATAAATTGGAGAACGGAGGTTAAGTACCTAGGCCTTAACCTAGGCAATAAACTCCTATGGAACAAACATGAATTTGAAGTAACCAACAAGGCCAAAGAAACCCTAATGGTGTGCAAAAACTTTGCAGGGAAAAATTCAGGATGCAACCCAAAAATACTGCTTTGGGTGTATATAGCTATAGTGAAACCCACCATCAATTATTCACCTGTAGCTTGAAACAAAAAAACTAATCTGACCACCGCGGAATTAACCTCTCCAAAGTGTAAAGATTAGTATGCGTGTGCATAACTGGGGCTATGAGAACTTGCCCAACAGCAGCTATCGAGGTAGTATTAGATCTTACCCCACTCCATACTGTGGTAGAAAGCGTGGCAAAAAGAACCACACTAGGAATGGTCAAGGAAAGAATGATTAGGTATAGGCCTCAATCTCCTGACGGCGATCAAACTTGGGACATGCCTCTGGATGACATGTCAAAAAAATTCAGCTTTGTAAAGGAATCCACCACAAAGCAAGTAATAAGAGCGAGTGAGATCATAACATCATCCTGAAATTGAATAGATGTGCCATCAAATGGTACACTGATGGCTCCAAAACAACAGAGGGAACTGGAATAAGAATATATGGGCCTAGAACCAAGTACTTCGAAAGCTTGGGGAAATACCCAAGTATCTTTCAGGTGGAAATACACGCTATTGAAAAATGCGTCCAGTTCAATATTGATAGAAATTATCGAAAGCAGGAGATTATCATCATGTCTGATAGTCAAGCAACCATCAAGGCGCTGAGCTACCATGAAATCAGTTCCAAGATGGTCTGGGAATGCCTAGGCAAATTAAACGAGCTAGGTAAAAGGAATAAAGTAACACTCCTGTGGGTTCCGGGTCACATAGGAGTAGAGGGAAACGAAATAACGAATAATCTCGCTAGAAAGGGGACTGGAATACCTTTTGTAGAGCGCGAACCTTTTTGTGGGATAACTAGCAGCACAATATTGAACAAACTGAAAAGAGAAATGGAGCAGAGAAAATCTAATTATTCGGAGAATCTGCAGGGAATGAGGAAAAGTAAAATTCTTCTGGGAACCTATAACCAGAAGAGGTTTACAGAATGCTCAACCTGAGTAAGAACAATGTTCGCATATTAACAGAAATACTTTCAGGCCATTGTAAACTGAAAGGACACCTGACTAAGCTTGGATTTGCAAAGGAATCTGAATGCAGATTTTTTGTGGGGTACAGGATGAAACACCCATCCACCTCCTCTCGAATTGTGTAGCACTGTGCAACTCAACCTGGGAGCATGTGAAATCGAAGAGGGGGACTTACTTAACCTGGGGCCTTCTGATATCTTACACTTTCCGAAAGGAATAGGATTGGAAGGCCAGCTGTAAGACAGCAAGATCAGGCGACACAATAGATTTCTTAAATCTCAGTGTAACATCACCCTCCTCACATGCACACACATCCCCCCTAAAGAGGGCGATGTCTGGCTGGATTTTTCAATTTGCGATTTAGTAGTGCCTAACAAAGGGCCAGCTCCGACAAATGACCTTGACGAACCTCGCCTGGCCAACACGTCCGCCACCTCATTTCCTCTCACGCTCGAGTGGCTAGGAACCCAGGCCAAAGTTAACTCCCTTCTTTCATTCATTAAGGGCACTTACGCAGCCCCAAATCAGCTTAGCGTCCACACTTACGGAACTAATTGCTTTAAGTGTGGACTGACTGCCAGAGAAGATAGCGACGCTTTTACCTGGCTCGATCTATCTTTCTATTTCTCGGATACAATGATTAATTGCAGCAACCTCAGCTTGGAACACGTTTGTGCCTTTGCTAAAGCTTACCGAAAGAGCGCTTTTAAGCTCCTTTGCGTATATTCTAGCTCCGAAGCCGTAGTCCCTTTTAGAGCCGTCTGTATACCAGTTTGAGTCCGCTCTTACTAGAGTGTCTTTCTCCCAGTCCTTCTTATCGGATATTATAGCCAGGTATTTTCTATCTAGGTTGATTTTTTAAACCATAGCATCATGTGATCCCAATAAGGGATGCCCTCTTAAGTTCATTTTTTCACATCCAGCGTGTTACTTTTTATTTTCTTCGTTACCCAAAAATTTGAATTTTATTTTTGAATTTAGGGTGCCCACAAAGATTATACATACGGCAACTGGAAATAAATATATACTGCAATCCAATTTTAGCTGTTTTAAATAAATACGATCATCTTGTTACCTCGAAGTCCACAGAGGTTTATCTTTGATAAAATACACGGACTCCATAAAATCGTATCATTAAAAATAAATATATTCTATAATCCAAATATATCGTAATATAAAAGGAGCCTCTAAGTATAGGACAATATTTTTTTTTTATTTTTTGTTTGCATTTGAACCTGAACCTATCTGTATGTTATAGAATCGTAAATAATCAACATATTTCAGGCGACAATTAGCTTAGACCACTTTAACAGCACAAATGCACCAAATTTTATTTTTTTTAATTTAATCCAATATGGATTACGATGTTTTATTTATTTTTGTATCTTATTTTGTTTAAATGTCATTACACGTTATTTATCTATATAATTACTATATTTTTCAGAACTAAATAAAAATAACGATTTTTTGTCTGTTTTGTTTCATTCGAGCACCATGTCAATTTTGAATATTTACGATAAGGACCTGTGAATACACCAACCCACCTATCAAGACACCTTTCCGGCTGCTTGCTAACGAATCGATAGAGTTCTTATCTAAACAATCCAACACAAAGGCGCTTTCTCCGCTCTTTTAATGTTGGATAATATGTTACTTTAATATGTAAATTCAAGGTTACACAAATCGTGCAATAAAAGAACGTTTTAAAGTAATAAAAGCATTTTTCTTTATTAGCTAACACTCCTACCTTTATTTATAAGAGACTCTTTAATGACAGGTACCTATATAGGATTTATATACTATATAAAGAAATATTTATATCAAAATACATATTCAAACTTTCCTGGTTATTTTGTAAATTTAGTTAAAGGAATGTCAAATGTTATTAGGTAGATTCCCCTAACTCAGATAACTAAAGGCACCTATTATTCAACGGCCAAACTAACTGACTAAAGAAATCTATAATTTGGGTGGGAATATTTCTCCATAAATGCAAAATTTCCTACAATAAACCATACCAGAATCGATTTATGCTAGTTATAAAGATACATTATAAAAATAAATAAAGATTTATTAATTATAAATGGTAATCAGGATTCTCCTCAGGATATTCTCGTAGAAAAATCACAAAGGTCACAGGTAAATGTAGATTTAAATGATTTTGGATGTGGTGATTAATTAAATCAGTTTCAAAGCCGGGTTTGCAAATCGATTTTTAAAATCTGTTTTGAAATGGTTGCAATTTTTTCATTGTAACATGTTTATATGTATAGATATTTAATATTCATATATCTGTTATACAATTTTGGGAGGTATAACTGTAAAATCGCATTACATTACATTATGCCGTTTTCAGTTATATCCGTTTGTAGTTTGTACTATTATTTTAACGGTAAAAATAACAACCCTTTTGAAATATTCAACGGTGTATATATTACTGGCAAGTACATTTTAGTAAGAACCAGTGCGTTGTCATAACAAACACGTTATAATAATGCAAGGGTATCCGATATGTTCAACAGCCGAAATTACTTAATTGTAAGGAAACTAAGACTCGTATATGGTCATGGAAAATAGTTATAGTATTTGATAAATAATGAAGGTAGGAAGAAAGTAATCAACATTTAACATGAACTCTAATGGAAAAACACAAATCTATAAACATAAAAAATAAAACAAAAAGGTTTAATTAAAAATCTTCTTGATTATCAATTAAGCACTCTACTGAGAACTCAGTGACCTTGTTATTGGATGTCATACACAATTCACGCACAAACTGGATGCACGAGTGTCTAGGATACCGTTCTCCCATTTTCAGTATGATATCCTCAAATTAAGGTAAGACTACGAAGAGTATGCAACTAAATATGTAGCTGAGCAATTTAATAAATCTACACTAAGGATCACAGCAAATTGATGTTTTGTTTTTATGGCATACCATTGGATCCAGACAACTTATCAACAGATTGTCGTCTTTAGCTGGTTTAGCGTCTTACACACAGAACAGCCCAAAATTCCGCTCCTAAAGTTACTTTGTGTGTGCTATGTAAAACAAAATATTGTCATAAATATTGATCCAACATTTTAGGCCAGGTACGTATTTTAGTGGATATTTTCTTGAAGTTAATCAGATGTTCATTTCTTACAGGTTAAACTTCACAGTATTGGTATACAATCATAAATACTTTTCTAAAAAGTTATGTAAGTAGCAGTGGCGGCCCGTGATAATATTGAATGGTGAGGCCAATCTCCGGCCAACTCCCCTTCCCCTTCCCGCCTCTCTCCTCCCCCCGTATTTTGTATTAATTTTACGAAGTTTTGTATCAATTTAGTTCAGCTGGCGGTAATTTATTACCTCGTTTATTGCTAACTAAAATAATACCCACACAAAAAAATTAATGTAGATAAATTTAGAAGACATTTTAAAATGAAAGATACATTCAGTTCTTATCGGGACTAACGATACTAATGTATTTGCTTCGAACTTGCATATATTTAGTCTTTAAACTTCACGTACATACATTAGTCACTTGTTTACATTTCCCCACCTAACTAACGCAAAACTATTCAGGTGTTTTTGTCATTTCATAGCGACGAAAACATAACACAATACAGAGCACATGAATTATTTAAGCGAAGATCGTCGAGTAAAATATAATTCATATTTTATGTACAAGCCCACATATTTCTTACAAAGAAAGGAAAACACGGAGACCGATCATCACCTATGCATCAGTAGCATGGAGCAAAAGAACTAATCTGGCCACCACGAGAATTAACCTCTCGAAAGTGCAAAGATTAGCATGTGTATGCATAACGGGGGCTATGAGAACCTGCCCAACAGCAGCTATTGAAGTAGTATTGGACCTTGCCTCACTCCACATTGCAGTAGAGGGCGTGGCGAAAAGAACCGCACTAAGAATGGTCAAGGAAGGAATGATTAGGCATAGGCCTCAATCTCCTGACGATGATCAAACCTGGGATATGCCCCGGGGATGATATGTTAAAAAAATTTAGCTTTGTGAAAGAATTCACCATAAAGCTAAGTAACAGGAACGAGTGGGATCATAACACCATCTTGAACTTGAATAGAAATGCCATCAAATGGTACACTGATGGCTCCAAAACGGCAGAAAGGAACTGGAATAGGAATATATGGGCCTAGAACTACATATTTCGAAAGCTTGGAAAAATACCCAAGTATATTTCAGGCGGAAATACACGCTATTGGAAGATGTGTTCAGTTCATTATGGATAGGAACTATGGGAAGCAGGAGATTATCATCGTGTCTCATAGTCAAGCAGCCATCAAGGCGCTGAACTCATATGAAATCAGCTCCAAGATGATCTGGGAATGCCTAGGGAAACTAAATGAGCTAGGCAAAAGAAATAAAGTAACCCTCCTGTGGGTTCCGGGTCACACAGGAGTGGAAGGAAACGAAATAACGGATAACCTCGCAAAAAAAGGGGCTGGAATGCCTTTTGTAGGGCCTGAACCCTTTTGCGGGTTAAGTAGCAGTACAATACTGAAGAAACTAAAAATGGAAATGGAGCAGAGAAAATCCAGTTACTGGGAAAATCTCCAGGGAATGAGGCAAAGTAAAATTCTTCTGGGAACTTATAACCAGAAGAGGTTTACAGAATGCATCAACCTGAGTAAGAACAATGTTCGCATATTAACAGGAATACTTTTAGGCCATTGTAGACTGAAAGGACACCTGAGTAAGCTTGGATTGGAAAAAGATCCTGAATGCAGATTTTGTGGGGAACAGGATGAAACATCCATCCACCTCCTCTCAAACTGCGTAGCACTGTGCAACTCGAGGGCATTGTACCTGGGAGCATGTGAAATCGAAGAGGGAGACTTACCTAGACTAGGGCCCTCTGACATCCTACACTTTCTAAAAGGAATAGAATTGGAAGGCCAGCTGTAAAGCAGCAAAAATAGGGGACACAATAAATCTTTTAGGTCGCAGTGTAACACCACCCTTCTATTACATACATACATACATACTATACTTAATTAATATTAAATATTTTTGAACCCCATTTTTCTTGCGAGGAAGTGCTACGTTTGACTAATGGTAAGGATACACGACGACACTAGACACTAGACACTCAGTGTATACATCGAGTGTCTACGTGTGTCTATCGCCGCGACACCGAGTTGCAGATATTGTGGTGATGTCGCTGAGTGTCCGTGTCACTGCCGTGGAGACAGGACTTTCAGGGTGTCTGCCTCACGTGTCGCGAATTTCGAACCTGCGCGAAATTTTGAGCTAGAGCAATGACGTCATGCATTTGATCTGTAGAGAAAATAAAATCTTTGATTTAGATAGAAAGATAGATGCTCCTAAAACGAATTTTGATACTATCCTCTTTTGACAAGAGAAATCCTCGCAAGGGCTCATTTATGCTGAAAAAAACGTTCGATTAGCCATACTAACTTAATTTTAGCGCTCCCCAGAGCTTGCCCACGCCGAACACATGTAAAAAGTGGCAACTCTAGTTTATACACGCACATTGTACCATATGGATACATTCATGGCTTTAAAAAACGTTTTACCGGAAACCAAAAATTTTAATATTACCACTAAACGCTCTCCCACACTAATAGTTGATATCATATTCGTGTCTTGTTTCTTTGTCACAGTTGCAATCTTGTTTATAAATACTGAAAGTTTTCGTATTTTATCCGAAGAAAGTTTTTTTTTTAGCATTCTGAATAGTCCTGTTATCCGGATCCGGTTAATTTTGGGTACGGATAATTTATTATCCGAATCTACACGTTATCCGGATCTGCTAAACGAAACCTCGGATCTGGATCCACTATCCGAAACCTCAGATCCGTATCTGTTATCCGAAACCTCAGATGCAATAATCACTAAAATTTGTTGAACACCTATACCTATGCAATGCAAAGTGAATATGTACATATGTAGTACCTATATTAACATTGAGTTAATCGATAATTTATATCTTTTCCAAATCCGAATCCGAGAATCGGATCGTGGATCCGGATTTAAGAACCGGATAGTGGATTCGGAACTGAAACTCGAATCGTAAATTCGGATCTGAATCCGTGAACCGGATAGTAGATTTCGATAGTGATCTTGGGATCCGGATATCCGGATCTCAATTTTATCGGATATCAACAGCACTAATTCTGAATCTTCATTTTTCAGTTCAGGTAACAATTAATTATATGCTCATAGCTGTGCTTTTCTTTTAATCCAATCTGTAACCCATACGGATCTCCTTTTGCAACGAAGCATTTTAATTGAAACACATATCGCGACGATTGCGGCAGTAGCACATCGATGTAATGTGCAACACTGAATTGCAGTCAGTGTAGCATGTCATGATTCGTGTAGACAAGCAATACACTTGAGCCGGGACACTAAATGTATACATCAATGTCGACAACAAAAAAATGCTTACCGTGTGGACGCAATCGACATTTGTGTCGAGTGTCAGTCGTGTATCCTTACCATAACACGCTTGCCTACCGTGATAGTGGGAGACCCTTCCCGCACAGTACCGTGCACTGACTAGATGGCCCCACTCCCAAATGTATTTTTTGCATATACTGCGACCACCCGTCTTCCGCTAGCTGCGCGCGGATGACTATAAACATCTGGAATCAGGGGCCAATCTAAACGTGGCGCCAGTTCGTTGCTTGTCTGCATAGATAACTACAAAGCATGTTTGGTCGCATCAAATCGTGGGAATCGCAGCGTTCGTTCTGTACTTAAATGTGTGTGTGTGTGTGTGTGTGTGTGTGTACGTATATTTATCGGTATTTTTACAGAAAATAAAACCTCCTTAATTATTAATTTGTAATTTACAATGGTGGGACCATGGCCCCGTGGCTCGTTAGAAGGGGCCGCCCCCGGTAAGTAGTGCATACAATTGAATCGATAAATGGAAGAATGGTATAAGTCCAGAAACAGCCACTTTGGAACTACCTAAGATGTTTAATTTGTATTGCTACATCAATGGATTAAAGAAAAGCATAAACGTCACTCTAGGAACGGTATAGATGTTCTACAAATGATTAGAATAACCGTATAAATTCTAGACTAATTTAGTTCTTTCACTCATTCTTCTCAGTAAAGTGGGGATGCTACTGCAGAAAATGGTAAGAGTTAACAAACCTATAGGCCTGAAAAGAATCGATGAGGAGAATAAGAAGATGCTACATCTGAAGTTATATATAAGTGATTATCTGCACGAAAAGCAGCTGGCAAATGAATACAAGATCAAGCTGGTACTTTTTTTTAAAGAAAATAAAGCATCTTCTAATACATACGGTGAATATTGAACTCTAGTAGAATTCACTACTTTCACACCCCATCATTGCAGAAATCTTGGTTTGGGCTGCTGAATATGCATAATACTACGCCCCTGGGCAAAAAAAAAAATGCTTGGGGAAAGATTGGATTGGGTTTAGAAAGACAAATCAGTTTAGCGAGATATTTTGTATTTACTAAAACCTCAATCACTGATGATTTGACAACTATGAATGAGTAACGATGCGCTACAAATTTGCGCCTAATCACATATTTTTTTACGTCAATATTGTCTCCTGAAGTAGTAGACAAAAAAATTATTGAGTATAACGCAAGCAAAAAAAAAAAACAAGAAGAAAGTGGCTCAGAATTTGACCGCTCCAGATAAATCTCTGACGAACCCTTCTACTCCATTACCCCTAAAGTTATTAAGTGCTATAATTGCACCTAACACTTTCTTCTTCGCTGTACCTCTTTCCTTTTTTCTCCATTGTCTTGCTTTCAATACCCTTCGGGAATGTCTGTGCTCTGACATCCTGCTCTAACCATCTCAATCTCTGTGCTGTAATATACTGAATTATGTTGCTGTGCTCTTATAATTGCTTTATTTTACGAATCTTTTTTTTTTAATCGCCCTCTTTTATATTGCTTACCGTAAATACTTCTTAACATTTTTCTCTCCCATCCCTCTATTTTCATTTCATTGTTTTTTTGTAAACACATTTCACATTCGTACACCACCGTCGGTCTTATTGCCATTCTACGTATCTTAACTTTCGCTGCTCTACAAACTTCTTTTGACTTTAACATTTTCTTTATTGACTTTATTGCATTGCTTCCCTTTTCTGTTTTCTATATTTTTGCAATGACGACTCCCCGATTAATTATAATATGGAAGTTGCTCCTGAAAAATTCATCACAATAGTATTTTAAGTAAAAAAACCATTTGCTTAAGTAAACAAACAAAGAAAATAAAAATCGTGTTTCCTATTCTTCGTAGGAAATACGTCCGCTTACGCTTGGAATATCCATTATATTTTACTCGACGCTCTACAATTAAATAACTCATGTGCTCTGTGTCGTGTTATGTTTTCGTCGATATAAAATCATAAAAAAAAAAACATCTAAATAGTTTTTGCGTTAGGTATGTGCACTTAAAAACTAAATTTATGCAATTCCGAAGAAAATACGTTAGTATTTATATTTAGGTAGATAAGTATTCCCGATAAGAACTTAATGTATTTTTCATTTTAAAATTGCTTCTAAATTTGTTTACATTATTTTTTTTTGTGTCGGTATTATTTTAGTTAGCAATAATGTAATAAATAAATTACTGCAAGCTGAGCTAAACTGATTCAAAACTTAAAAAAAAAAAATAAAATGGGGAGGGGAGGGAGGGAGAATGGCCGAAGATGTCCAAATGCTCATTCACGAAAAACTACTTCTGTCAACTATAAAAACTTATTTTTTTAACAACTCAACCTTATATTTAATATAATGTAATTTAATAATCATTAAAGAATTTCTAAGAAATTGGAAAAGCAACCGATAAACATGAAAGAAGGTGTCTAGTAGATTTACAACGCATATTTTGATCCTTAATTCTAATAATAACAGTAATACTGCGCAGATAATGGTTTTGTCGTAGCGAACAAAAAATACATTCTGTACCTATATATAATATTGATTACAATAAACCCGAATAATAGTAAAAATACGTATAGCAACTATACATATTCAATTTAAATACTCAGAGATATTATTGAAACAATGCTCAATGACATGTCCTTTTACTGCATGTCACCTCAGCCTACCAAGGAGAGGAAAACTGAATTAATTTTAGCGATAGTAGTACGTACGAGTGGGTAAAATTGTATAATATAAGAATATTATGTAAAATTCCTACGCAAAATAATATCCCATTCTATAATTCGTTTCTCTGAATAGCAAAATTCATTGAATGAAATTGAAGAGATAATTATATAAGTTTTCAAATCGCTCGTGTCTTTAGCAAAATAACAAGTTTTAAGCGATTCTGACCGATTACATAAAATATATCTACGTCATCGGTTCAAGTCCGATGGCAAAAATAGTCAGTTCTTTCAATATTATATGCCAGAAATATTTTGCGGTATGTTACATAAGAAGTATTTAGAGTTTGTGTAAGTAGATATACTTACGTCTTCAGCAGATTTTTCAATTCACGCAAATTTTGATTACACAAAAGTGCCAATATCATTTCATTCATACATTACGAAATGTTATATAGGTATGCACCTGTACATACTTGGCGTTATTACTAGAGTGGTCAGACATGTCTGCTTATTATTGAAATATTCGAATGATTCCGATTCTTAGAATCCGATTCGGAATGAGATGTTTCTGAATCGGATGATTTCGAATCGAATGATTCCGACCCGGACAATTTCAAATCTGTAAAATCTTGTACAAATGATTCTTATATCGAAATGAATCTAAGCCGGAAACTTTGGTAGGGTCCATATACGTACTGCTGTGGTCTGGCACCCGGGTTTTCCCGAAATTCAAATTTCTATTTTATTAATTCCAATCATCTTTATTCAATGTAATGATAGAGTTTCCACAATTTTAATATTTTATTTTGAAAAGATTTTGTTAATAGAATTGTTTGGTAAAATTATTGTAATTGTTCAGTTGTGTATATTAATTTCATTCAATTGTACATATTGCGTTCATCAGTATTGTATATTTTGTAGTTTACATGTTAGAGATTTTCTTTGCATTTCATGCGCCGCCTTGGCACGCAATTGTAAATTGTTATATGTATGCGATGTATGGGCCCCTAAAAGGTAGTTCCTTAAACGATGCCGGAGTAAGTACATGTTTTTATTTTCTTTGATGCCATTTTTGTTATTTCATTTTATTTATATGTTGTTCGGTTAATTTGAAATTTTTTATCATCTTTCAAGGAACTCATTAATAATTGCTGTTGTATTTTATTTGTGTACACATGTCAGATGTAAGATCAGTTATTGTAATTTTTTTAGAAGAAATTGTTTTTTTTAGTTAAAGAGTTTAATTTTCGTTTCTTAGTTTTCAAATTAGTTTTTTTTAGTTAATCACCTCGGTTTAGGTGAAAAGTAGCTTTGTGCTTGTGATTAAATTTCAATTATTTATACATTTGTTTTATCCACGTTTAATTTAATTTTTGTGTGTTGTAATTTTGAAACCACGTGGATTTTTTGTGAAATAGGATATTCTTCTAGAACAAATTTACCTCTTTTGTTTGTTAAAGGATTTGCATCGTCCTATTTAATTGTAGAGACTAATGCAGTTTTTGTTTTCGGCCAGAATCTTAAATTCACGGTTTCATTTCTGCATCATTGTAATTAAATGTTTTTTTTTCTTTTTTTTTATAAAAATAAATTTATGATTTTTAACGTCATTCAAAATTTCTATTCTTTTATTTTTGATTCAACCTTTTCAATTTTAATAATTAAAGATAGTCAATTTACTTACGCCCACATTTTACTTTTCAAGATTAGTATAATTGCGAAAGTATCCCTGAAAGTATATAGTCTTTTGCGCCCTTTATTTTTTCCGTTGAGCTAGTAAATTTAATTTTTTTAATTTTAAATTCATTTTGCATTTATGCTTGTACCATCAGTACACAGCAGTACGTATTCCGCGTATAAATTGTGTAATTTTAGAAATTCTCAACTTTCTGGTTTTGACTCGATCATCCGAAATTTATTATTTGAACTGACGGACGGTGTTTGTTGTTCATAGATGTTATGCACATTTAAATCACACAGTCACATTGACTCAATGTATTAGTAATGTGCAGAATTTTTTATTAAGAAAAAAATAGTAAACTTTTGTTGTAGATAACTTTAATGGAGATTTAGTCACGTATAAAATAAACACGAAATATGATCCATATTGCACTACGCTTATTGAAATCCACTTGAAATCATCCGAATACGTGCAAAACTTGTACGAGTATGTGTGGACGAATATAGAATCGGAATATTATTCTGAAATCATGGCCTTTCGATTCCGATATTTCGATTATTGAAATCATCCGAATATTTACAACACTAGTGTCTAGTATCTAGTATCAGTGTTAGTCGAGTCTTGATGCGTTACCGTTTTAAGCATTGTAAATGTAATACAATATCGGGCGTGGAAAATCCCAGAAAGTGACAGTTCCTCTCTCCTCTCCCCTCCATTTTATTAATTTTACAAAGTTTTTAATCAGTTTAGCTCAGATTACAGTAGTTTATTGCCTCATTTATAGATAAGGGCTTTATTCCAATCGCGATTTAAGGATTAAATATGATGGTGTAGTAAATATGAAGGTCGAGTTTATTTTTTTTTATTTATATCGATTGTAAGTTTAACCGGAGATTATTGATCTACGGTTTAAACCGCGATTGTAATAATGACTCTGTGTGCGCGTGTGCGTACGTGTGCGTGCGTCTGTGTGTGTGTACGGGTATTTATCGGTATTTTTATAGAAAATAAAAGTTTTTTGATGATTAATTTATGATTTGCAATGGTAAGGGCATGGGTCCGTGGCTGTTTAAGAGGAGCCGCCACTGATGTAACCTAGTACGGCAGTAATCATAAAAAGACAAGGTGGATATGCAGTCAGGGATACATTTTTAAGGTAAAAAAAAATGTTATGCTTTACCATTTGAGCACATCATTATTTCCCTTCAAGTTCTCTAAGATCGTCAAATTTTTAAATTTAAAAAAAAATGGATTATATATTTTTAATTTATTATCTATAAATAAATCTAAAATAAATCTATGTCCTATTATGTATGTACCGTTCTGGGGGTTGGGAGTACCTACAAGGTGCGTCCCCGAGGTGGGGGATAGGGAAAAGGCCATCTTGTCAGGGTTCGCTCAAGACAAGATGGTTAGTGGCGGCTATACCTTGGGGGCTAGGTTGGTGGGCTACCTTAAGGACCTCTACTTTTGTTAGGTACACTTTAAGATAAAACTCGCTCTACTAATCGAACCATGCGGATACTGTTTCTTATTAACCGCTAATCACTAACTTTTCAGAAAAAGAAATATAAAAAGACGCGAAATTGATTTTTTTTAGTTTAATTTTCAGACCAATATTAACCTTTGAGGTATTAAAAGGACAAAAAATAAATCCGTGCTGTAGAGATGAGATTTTTTGCTAAAAGTGAAGTGACGAGAAATGATAAAGTCCGATCAAAATTAGGAGTGAAATCAATTAGAAGTGGTTCGGGCATATTAGCAAAATGAAGGGGAATAGATAGATTAGATTAGGATTAGGATTAGGATTGGGGTGGTCTACGGGCCTCTTTCACCGCGACCTTTTCAAATCTATTGTGATCTCCTTTTTCCTAGAGGACGCTCTCTAATTTTGCCCCCTTAATTAGGCTTATTATCATTGCTTGTCCTCGCCAGGCCTTCACATAGGCACAGTACATGAACTGGTGTTTCCTCCTCCTCTTGGCAGAATCTACAGGCTGCCTCATCTGCCAGGCCTATGTTGTACATATGCCTATTTAGACTACAGTGACCAGTCAGCCGACCTACTATCATTTTGACAATCTTCCTGTCTTTACTCAGTAGATCCCTAGTAAATTCAGGCCTCTGTTCCTTTAGAAACTCTTTTGCCTGCCATTGTCCCGGTGATTTTTGCCACCACTCTCTGGACTGATTGTATATCCATTCATGGATGAATTTTTTGATTTGCGATTGGTAGTGCCGAAAGAAAGGTCGGCTCCAACAAATGACCTTGACGAACCTCGTCTAGCCAGCTCGTCCGCCGCCTCATTTCCTCTTACGCCCGAGTTGCTAGGGACCCATGCCAAAGACCAAGCCGGGTGTCCACATCGCCGGGCGCTTACGCAGTCCCAAATCAGCTTAGAATCCATACTTAAGGAACTAATCGCTTTAAGTGTGGACTAACTGTCCGAGAAAATAGCGACGCTTTTACCTGACTATATATCTTTCTACTTCTCGGGTACAATGGTGGATTGCAGCAACCTCAGCTTGGAACACCGTTGTGCCTTTGCTGAAGCTTACCAAAAGAGCCTTTTTAGACTTCTTAGCGTATATTCCCGCTCCAACGCCGTAGTCCGTTTTAGAGCCGTCAGTAAACCAGTTTGAGTCCGCTCTTACCGGGCACCTGTCTCCCAGTCCTTATCTGGTATTATAACCTGATATTTTCTATCTAGGTTAAATTTCAGAACCATGACATCACTTGGCATTAGTAAAAGGGGTGCCACCTTGAGTTCATCTAATAGCTTTTGATAACCAGTGTCGTGCGATTTACTTATCGGTACTTGACTATGCAAAAGTCTATGTACTGTAGACCTTGCGGCTCTTTGTATGTAAATATGTAGCGGTGGCATATTTATAATTACGTCTATTGCGGTGGTGGGAGTCGATCTCATCGCCCTCGTGGGGACCATACTATAGCTCCGTACGTTATCATGGGTCTAATTACCCTTGTGTACCCCTGTGTGTCATCTTGGGGCTAAGTCCCCAATTCCTTCCACACAGCCTCTTGCACCTATCAAACCATACCCCCAGGTATTTCGCCTCTTTGACATATGGAATCCTTTCTCTTCCTATCACTAGCGGTTGTCCGGATTAGGTCGTCCACTAGGATAGCCCACAGCAAGGGAGATAAGACTCCGCCCCACGGGCACCCCCCTGGAGAGGTAGATAAGTAAAGGGGATCTGGGAAGCGTAGACGGTAATAAGGAAGACAAGAGGAAGGTTTAGGAGAACTTGGGGAGATGTAACAGCAGAAAACTCTTACTTGTTTGTTTATCCCAACGTTCAATGCTTATTTTCTTAAGAGCATCCTCCACTGTTTTCAACCATTTCTTTCTCGGTCTTTTTCTTTCCGTTTATACCTCTTAATAATATTGTCTTCGTTGCTCCTCCATTGGATAATCTTGCGACATATCCAAGCCAACAGAGTCGTTGAGATCTAATAACATTTGTTGATGATGGATATTCATGTAAGTCATACAATTCTTGATTAGTTCTTCTATTCCATACGTTAACAATTTTCTTTCCTCCATTTACTCGTATTAAAATCTTTCTCCCCCATATATTCAAGTTATTTTTGTTCCACATTTCACTGTCGTACATGGCATTCTCAAATCCTTCATAGTAATCGTACATCTAAATACCTGTTCTCTGTCGAAATGCTCATATCCTTATTTAAAATCTATAAATATTGCATGGACTTTGAGATTATATTTCTTTCATTTCTAAAAACACTGGCAATTCCCTATTTTTTCTTCTTCATACTTCTTTAGTCTCCTTCGTAACAGATTTGCAAATATCTTGTACACAACACCTAGAAGTGTTATTCCTCTATAGATTTCGCAAACCGTCTCACCTCCAAGAGAGCGACCAGGATAGTTTCATTCCATTTATCTGGCATTATTTCCTTTTCCCAAACCCTTAAAATTAGATTACATACACGTATATTATTCATAATCCCGTTATTTTCAACATTTGTTGTTCTTGGAAGATTTAATTATTTCTATAATTGCCTTCATGCTCGTCTGTATCTACTAGTGCTGTGTAACCGGACATATTTCATAACCGGTTAACCGTATATACATAAACAGATAACCGGCGTGACCCGGTTAATCGCCGTGACCGGTTAACCGTAGCGTCGTGACCAATTAATCGTCTTGACAATATCCGCTTTGGTCGGATAATCACCGTAATCGATTAAAAGGCACTTTCATTTAATGTATATCTTTATACAAGTATTTTAGTGATTTTTATATTGTTTTTGTATATATATTGCTGTGTACTGAAGGTACCAGCATATATGAAAAGTGAAATTTAAAAAAAAAATTAAATCAACTAGCTCAGTGGATAAAAATTTAAAAGGGCGCAAAAGATTCCTTGATCTCAGGGTTACATTCGCAATTAAACTAATCTTGAAAAGTAAAATGTGGGCGTAAGTAAATTGACTATCTCTAATTATTAAAATTGCAAAGGTTGAATTCAAAATAAAAGAATAGGAATTTAGAATGACATTTACAATCATTGATTTTTATTTTTATAAAAAAAAGAAAAAAAAACATTTGTTACAAATTGCAGTAAAAAAATAAACCATGGACTTAAGGTCCTGGACGAAATAAAAAACTGCAGGAATCTACAATTAACAAGGACAATGCAAATCCTTTATCAAACAAAAGACAGATTTGTTCTAGAAGAAAAGCCAAAACGCACAAAAAATCCACGTGATCTTAAAAATTACAACACACAAAAATTAATTTAAACGTGGACGAACAATTGTAAAATAATATAAAATTGAAATATAATACCAAGCACAAAGCTTCTTTTCACCTAATCCGAGGTGATTAAATACTCAAAACTAAATTGAAAACTACGAAACGGAAAATTAAACTCTTTAAACTAAAAAAACAATTTCTTCTAAAACAAATTACAATAATTACTGATCTTATATCCAAAATATGCACAATTAAACACAACAGCAATAATTAATTACAAGAGTTCCTTGAAAGCTGATAAAATTCAATTAAACCGAACTACATTTTAAATAAAAATGAATTCACCAAAAATGGCATCAAAGAAAATAAACAATATCTACTTACGATAACTTTCAGAGAACTACCTTTTGAGAGGCCCTACATCGCATACATATAACAATTTTATTTGCGTGCACTCGCAGCGCATAAAATGCAAAGAGAATTCTCTTGAATATAACAAAATATACAATACTGACGAAGGCAATATGTACAAATGACTGAAATTAATTTAAACAGCTGAACAATAAAATACTTAAATTCATCAAACAAATCTATTAACAAAATCTTACTTAAAAATAAAATATTAACTTCTGAGAGAATTTGCCCGACGCATCGACAAAGATTGATCTCTAATAATAACATAACACAGAATTTATAACCCCCGGGGTGCCAATCCACAGCACAGTTTGCTGCAATTTTCAAAAATAATATTGTTATATAAATTGAGACCTCAGCTTTTTTTTTTATTTTCAGCATATCAATAATTTTGGACTTTATAAATGTAATTAAATTGCGCTTCTCGCATCAGTTTATGTAAGGCCTTATAGGTACACTTGCATTTACGTATAAAAAATCCACTTTTCTTAGTGTTATTTTTTTTTTAAATAGCGGTATTTTTGATTTTCTTACCGATTTTCTGAATACCCATTTGCTTTTTTTTTAATACGAATTATTATAAGTAACTCTAAGACAGTGTATCATAAACACATTTCCCTTCCAATATTGAAATAGCTACTTGTTAGTGATAAGTAGTTTGAGGCATAACTTATTGATTGAAACAAAATCCATACGTTATGAATGTACTCGACACCTCGCAAGTAAATAAAAATGTATTCTGTCAATAATCGGCGAGTACCTTACTCAACAATGCGAGTAGGTAAAATACTTACTCGCAAGTAATCATTCATGTAGGGTATAATAATTGTCTGCGGTGCTACTACGTATATATCAGTACAGGTCATGTTTTTTTTTTTTCTGGGGTTTTCATATCTTTCTAGTATTAATCTCATTTGTTTCAAAAATATTTTGATCGCTTTCGGCTTTCGCGCCTCTGAAGCTCCTTACATGTTTTAGATCCTTATTTTTCTTCTACCTGAATTTTGTATCTGATTTTGTGTTTTCTCATTCAGTGATATCCACGTTATTTTAGGAATTTCTTTGTGTTGAAAAAGGTACTAGCTATTCCCAAGTTTCTTTCCGTTGCAAAATCAATCAACTTTTCTTCCGTTCTGATTCGAAATTAAATGTTTACTATGATTTCCTATTGTAGGTTCCTTACCCACTTTAGCGTTAAAGTCTCCTACTTCTAATTTCATATCATAATTTGGAATATTTTACACACCGCCTCCATTTTTTATAAAATTTACTCTTTAATTCTTCGTTCTTTTCCTCTGTTAACCCATTGAAGCTCACTGATTCCATATGGTACCACATAATTTCTTTATAGTATCAGTGGTTATCATATGTTTTACATAAAAAAAAACCCCAGTTGTTCTTCCTGCCCTCCGTTCCCTGGAGGCGGCGGGCGTTCTTATTGAGCTCTCGCGGAATAAGCAGATTAAAATCATTTCTGTATATGCCCCCCCCGACTCGGGGGTTTTGTGCCGACGACTATAAGGCTCTCTTGAGCGGTGATGTGCCGGTCGTATTAGCGGGGGACCTCAACGCCAAGCATACCGCCTGGGGTTGCAGGTCCTCCAATCTGTTCGGAAGGGGGTTGTCTGAACTCCTCGACTCCGAAGAACTTTTATTACATCTCCCGGACCTATCTCCCCCCACCTATTTTAGGGGTGGGATACGGCCGGACACACTAGATTACGCTCTTAGTCGCGGCGTCTCTTGCCCATTCGCGGTAGAGAGTGTTTCGGACTTGTCGTCGGACCATAACCCCATCTTTTTCGAGTTCGGGGGGGAACCCGTGGGGGCCGCCTCGTCCCTACGGCGGTCGGTTGACTGGCGGAGTTTCTTGTCGGACTGTCCTCGGTCGAGAGAAAGCTTGCCCCAGTACCCCGAGGGAATTGCCGGGACCTCGATCTGGCCGCTGAGGCCTTCACAAATTTAGTTGGAGCGGCAATGAAGGGTGCCACTACCTTGCACCCACGTCCATACAGACCGCTGGCTTACCCTCTAACCTAAAACAATTAATTCGGGAAAAGCGATTAGCAGTCAAGAGGGCTAGAACTACTTTGTGGCCGGCTCATAAGGCCATCGCCAATTTGATATATAAATAGAGTTAAGGACGAAACTCTCTCACTTCCGCAATGAGCGATGGAGGAGCATTTGAAATCTTTATCAGTCCAGACGGATCTCTGTGGAAAACTGAATAGGGTCATTTCCCGCAACTCGTCGCGGAATTCATACCCCGGCATTGCACGGAGCCGGGGGAATCGTCACAGACGAAGATGGCAAAGCCGAAGCGCACGCCGACTTTTTGGAGTCCGGTTTGCGTGTCCCTCCAGAGCCCGACTCTCTGATGAGGAGGACGAGGACACACTAATTGCGTCACCGCCGAGTACGCTGGGTCCCTCAGTTGTCCGCCTCGATCCCAGCCTCTCACCACCTCCACGGCTGAGATTGTTACTATTATTAAAAATCTCAAGATTGGTAAGGCTCTGGGCCCCGATGGGATTACCAACAGGGCCCTTAAGTTCCTCCCCTTAAATGCGGTCGGTGTCCTGGTCAGGATTGTCAACTCTGTCCTGAGCATCAATCACTTTCCATCTCTGTGAAAGCATGCGCACGGTCATCGCCATCCCTAAAACGGGGAAGGATCCACTCTTCCCCCAAAACCATCGTCCAATCAGTCTTCTCTCTTCCCTCTCTAAGATCGTTGAATCAATTATCCTTTCCCGGCTAAGGGAGAATTTAGCCGACATCAACCCCATACCCGATGAACAGTTCGGTTTCCGCGCCGGTCTTTCTACGGACCTCCACACTGTAAAAAAAGTTGCAGTAAAATAAGGGGTAAATTTGCTTCATAAGGTAAAATTTCTACCATCTAGTAAATTTCACATGTTTTTCAAAGATTGTACTGTATAAAATTCGTATTGAATATTTATATTGACTCTATATTACCGAACATCTGAAGTAATTTTCATATGTATTTTTATAAAGAGAGCAAGCAACTTACTTAATTCTTTTATAACACCTAATAAGTCATACTGAATCGCTCAACCAGGGATCAAGAATGAACACGCTTACGCGATTGTTTGTGACGTACATTATATCATTGAGCCAATAATAAGTTCGACAAACGAATAGAATTACCTACGCGCACAGATAAATAATCCAATAACCAATCACATTGCGGCGTATGAATTTCGTATTTTCCATGATATCTATAGTTTTACCCGAAAATTCAAGTAAAAACAAATAAATATGAAGGATCCTCATATTTTTACAGCAAAATTAATAGTTCACTAGTAAAATTACTTTTAAAGTGAACTAAATAAATACCTCCAAAAAAATGTCAATTTTACACTTTAAAGTAAAATTTGGAGAGTAAATAACAAAATTGTACATGTTTTTTCCTGTATGTTTCCTTTTGAATTTTTGTTACATCCTAAACTTACATGAAAAAGCTATAAATTTACCGAAATTTTCCTTTTCCCATGTTAAAATATCCCAGAAAAAGCATGTAAAACAAAATTTACATGATTTATTGTGGTAAATTCACAACATTATTACATGTAATATTCCTGATTTACCATGGCAAAATTACTGTAATTTTTTACAGTGCAGCTGTTCCGCATTACGGAAGCCATTCATGCATGAAGGAATTATCGCAAAGATGACCAGGATTGGGGTTGACCCCCGCCTGACCAGGACTGTTCAATCCTACCTGTCCGGTCGCACATTTTCGGTGCGCGTTGGGGAGGCACACTCCGCCCGCAGACCAGCATTGACGGGCGTCCCTCAGGGCTCCCTACTGGGCCCGGAGCTCTTCCTAATATATATGCACGACATGCCTAAACATCCGGCTGTCAACTTGGCTGTATATGCGGACGATACTGCAGTGTACTCTACCTGTAAAAACGAGAATATTCTCATGAGGCGCGTTCAGGCGGCCTATCGACGAGATTGGAGAGCTGGGCTGAGCGTTGGAGGCTCAGAATCAATCCAGCCAAAACTGTGGCGGTTCGATCACTCGACGCCGGACTGTCCCTGACTCCGCATCTCCATCAGCGGTGAAGTAATCCCCTGGTCCGTGAGGTTAGATACTGGGACTCGTGCTCGATAAAAGGTTGACCTTCAAACAACATGTCGACAGTGTCACCAATCGGTTTCGGAGGGCGAAGCTTCGTTTGAGGCCATTATTGCACGGTTTAGCCACTTAGAATCTTGGCTCGAAACTTCTCCTCTCATGTGACATGCCTCAGACCGATCATTACGTACAAGGCACTCGCCCTAATGCACAATGGCCAAGACCACTATTCCATGCTCGAGATCTCCGAATCTGCTGAGGCAAATAGTGGCCACCTTGGATGGTGCGAACCAGCAGATCCGGGACGACTTAAAAGACCTTCTTAGGATTTCTCCAGTTCTCGCGTCCCGGAATTGGCTACGGCCGGGTGCCTCATCAATCCATTGTGTCTGCCTTGTCGAGCCCCAGATCGTCCCCTCCTCGAGTCTGGTCAGGAGGGTTCGAGACATTCTAGACGCAATCCGTGATGGAGTCGGATGAATCGTGGCCGGCGGGGCCCGGTAGAGTCTACTTATGAATTAACAAGTCTTTCCGACCCGTTTTTACATTTCTTTTTATAAAACTCATCTGTGCTTCGCGTTGGCCACCAATATCTCTGATTAAAATGCCTTAGGACTAGGGGTCCGGCATTCAGAAGACGGGGACATGATGATAAAAATCAAAAAAATTTCTCGCAACTAACGG